>CM029016.1:35344001-35438339 GCA_016801055.1 Panax notoginseng | reverse complement strand
AGATTTATTATTATTATTATTATTGTTATTTTCAATTCAGCTTGCTGGATTAACGAATTCAGTTTGCTGAATTAACAATTTATCAGATAGATAACTACATCTTTATCTCAAAACTTATTTACTTAATCAAACACATATTCATATTAATTCAACTAGTTAATAGTACTTTAAAACATATAGTGTATATTGCTATAAACACCTACTATCCCTTTTATGACAAAAGTCGGGACTTACAACTATAACTTATACAAAAGGTTGAGACTTACAAAAGTTATCTAGATAGTCATACAAAAATGAGGATTACATTCATATATATATATAATATATATATATATATATATATATATATATATATATATATATATATATATACATATCCATCATTTACGATACTTCATTACTAACATATTTTCTTACTTCAAAAATGTACTACCTCTCATACTTAATCTTTCTTTTGTCCATTTCCTTCAGCTGTCTTCTTCTTAGGATAATTTTTAAACCAATGACCAGTTCCACCACACGAAAAAATCATCCTCTCTTTGGCTTAGGACAATTTGGTGATATATGCCCTCTTTGCCCAAAATTATAACACACATTCCTACCCTTCATACATTCCCCAAAATGTTTCTACAATCAGCACATGCTTCCTTCTTATGTTGTGGATTCCCTAAGTCACTGTCACTGACGTTGTTCCGTTTCCTTTTATTATTCTTCTTCTTTTCCTTCTTACTTAAAGCTTCAGACGATACATTGCTCGGCTCTCATACCATCGACTTGTGCCTTCAGCTCATCTTGTTCTTCTGTCATCTTACTCAATGCCCTTATCAACTAATCATTTAAGAATCTCTCCGCATTCCACATTTCCTCTAAAAAAACACTTTATTCCTTAAATCTTGAACTTCCACTAATGCTTGACCATCTTCAGCTAATACATTGCATTTTTTTATATCTTCTATCTCTATTTCTAGTTCTACTTTAGTTTCCATGGAATCTATTTCCTTCTGTTCATTCAGTTCCATCTCGGGGTACTCGTCATGATCGCTTCCTAGATTTACCGCAGGTTCATCTTTTAGAACGTTCTCAACAGTCTCACTCTGAGCTGGCACCTTGGCTATTGGCATTAGTGTAGCTGCTAACATCTCAGTAACCACTTGGGTTTCTCTAATCTCTTCATCTCCTGAGATCCTACAATCATAACACAACAAACAAATTCCATTAATATCTCTCAATAAAACATAAATTCATTGTATGCAATGAAAATATATTTCATAACACTACTAATTCTCCAAGAAAACTCTACATGTGTTTTATCTCCTGCTATTCCTTAATCTCTTTACTTAGAACTCTAAATGAGTTTTCTCTATCTTTCTTAAGGTTATATTCCAAGGGTTTTTCCCCCATCTAAGGTTTATAACCTACAGCTTTGATACCAACCTGTGACGCCCCCAAATCCAGGTTCCCTAACCTCGGGTTTTGTGCTCACGATCTATCATACATATTACATCTGACTACCAATTCATTGATGAAATACATAATTCATTACATGTCCTTAATAAAAACATAACTTAAAATATAATTATATCATCATCATCCCGGTAAACTAACCTTTAAATAACTTACATACCCTTAGATACTCAAAAAGTTTACATAATTAATTTACATACACTAACATAATAAGTAAAGTTCACAATAACTACTCTTGAACTTTGTCTTTGCCCTTGTCTTTCTTTGACCCCTCGGCTACCTCGTCCTTAGCTGAAAGGTTTTATTTAAGCAAGGGTGAGCAACAAGTTTGCTCAGTAAGTTAAAGCGTACAATAAAAGATATAGAAGAATCTAACTTTCTAGAATATCAACAATGTTCAAAAGATTTCGAAGTAGCTGAATAATAAATCATTTTCAATAACAAGAATTTTCTTGAATTCTAGAATAAATAATATTTCAAGAATGAAAGAATTAAATTCATTTGAAGACTCAATAATATTCCTTTAATTAGGAACAATTAACAATAATGCAACAATATTCAATAAAGTGGGATATTCACAGATTTTATGCTGAGTGATCACAAATGGATCAAGAACTAATAGAGGAATTATCAGTTAATTAATACTGAATTACCTCAAGAGTATCAGTTAACCATAAAGATTAAATCATACTCTTCTGCGAGTACATGAAGTGATCAGCCTCATTGTACCCTATATTATACATAATACTCAAAAATAGCGCAATGGTCGGATGCCCGACAATAAAGTTTCCCCATTTTATAAGGGTTGTTCATCTCAGTCTTACATCATGAGTCTGTACCACAACAATATGATTTGGATTGCTTTCAAAGAAATGCTATGATTTTAACACATAATATTAATATTGATCTAGCCGAAATAAATGACATAAATCTTTCAATAACAACTTAGTTCAAATAATAGAACGATTCATCAATTATTAGTCTAGCCGAAATGAATAGCTGAGACATGGCTCATAAACAATTTATGAATAAAAGAACTTTAAATTATTTCACAGTTCAAGTAATAGAACAAGAAATCAAATGCACTATGTGTAAGGTTTTGTGAAAATCAAAGTAGCAATCAAATTGTAAAAAAAAAACGGAAGCAAAATAAAATCAGATTTTAAAATTTTCCACAAACCAATTACCCGGATCATCCTTTATGCATATTATTAATTAAAATTAAGAACAATAAGTTATGGAATCATACCCTTGTAGATACGAGCTTCCACATGTACGAGTTCACCTCCTACTTCTTCGCGATCTCCTTGAATCTTCGGGTAGATTCCTTCCTTTGATCAATGTAAGCCACCCAAGTGTAAGGCCTCTAGAGGTAGTCCACCAAGAAAGAAGAATTTTCAAGAAGAAGGGTGTATTGGCTCAATCCTTAGTTTTTCCTATCTTTATAGAAAAAGGGGGTGTACTCTCCAACAATTAGAATCACGTATCTGATATCTGATATAAGACTCCTCTTATAAAGATATCAGGTAACCCTATTTAATTAAAATAAGGTATTATTTATTTAATTAAACTTTTTTAATTAAATGGGCTCCCTAATCTTATTAGGGATAATTAATTAAACTCATTTAACTAATTTTCCCTCCTAATCCTATTAGGAATAAATGAGAGTACTTAAATTAAATTAATTCCTAAACTCTTTTAGAAATTAAAATAATAATAATAATTGTAATAATATTAATAAGACTCCTCTTATTAATTTATATTTAATATTTCTAAAATATTAAGCTATTTAATTTATTCTATCATCATAGATTAAATTAAATATACTTAACATATTATTACGATTATGTCATTAACCTCTTAAATAATTATTCTTCCTTTTATGGTGTGACCCTTTAGGTTCTCCATATTAAACCGGTTGTGAATAAATCAATTAGAACAATTCTAATCTTATTTAAATAAACTAATTAAACTATTAATTTATTTAAATAAATAATATTTATTCTACAATAGGGATAAGTCTCCCTAGCGATCAACGACTTTTCAGATAATATAGATTTCAACATTAATCATAAAAGAACCTTTGAGTAAATAGTTACTATACAATTCAATCCTTCCACTATACAATGTCCCAATTAAATGTAAGACATGAAATTACTGTCAAGTCTTATTTTATTTAATTATATGTATTTCAATTCTCAAATGCACAACTCCTAATGAATGCAAATTAGAAACTACTTTTTAATTTCATTCCACCTTGGCCAAGGACTCCTGGGTTGTCATTTATCGAATCACATAGGACATTTCTCTTCTTTTACTAGAAGTGGTAGATTCTTTATTGATCATTCATTATCTTCATATATCACTTATTACACCCAAGCATACCCTTTGATATACCCTAAGGGTCTTAAGGAATAAGTCAAAGTGTAATTCATTATATATAAGATACTATGATGATCTCATGTCTAAGGATCATTTGTACTACTATCACTACAGGAATTCCTATTGACAGGCAAGTAAAACTCCATTAGGTATTCCTTAGCGAGTCACGTTCAGTGAACTTATTCTCCAATAAGCACCTACATACTTACTTTAGTATCTCCACACAAATGATCATGAGATCAATCATTCTCATCCAATGAACAAGCAACGTACGTACCAATCTATCCAGATTCACTAATCCCTTTTTTAGTAATCCATTGATTGGGAACATTTTAGTTTTAAGCTATCTAAGAATTTAGATCTCATTAGCATGATTTCATCATGATTCTAAAAGTATTGCTTAAAACTATGAGTTTATCACATATTATTAAAACAATACCATGTAGATAATTAAATGCCTCAAATAAATAATTCTTTTATTAATAAATAAATAAGATTGATTACAAAGTATATGCTTTATCATCATACATGATTGGTTTGTATGCATACTACTTTCAATCTCCCACTTGCACTAAAGTCAATCGCCGTGGTATCTCATACCCATCTTCTCTAAGTGACGATCGAACTGCTATTGTGTTAACGCTTTAGTAAATGGATCTGCAATATTATCTTGAGAGTCTACACGCTCCAGGGTGACGTCTCCTCTTTCAGTGATCTCTCTTATCAAATGAAACCGCCGCAACATGTGTTTGGATTTCTGATGAGACCTAGGTTCCTTAGCCTACGCAATAGCTCCGGTGTTGTCACAAAATAAAGGTATTGGTCATGTAATGCTAGGAACCACACCAAGTTCGGTAATGAACTTCTTCATCCAAATAGCTTCCTTTGCAGCTTTACTTGCAGCTATGTACTCTGCTTCTGTCACTGAATCAACAACTGTTTACTATTTGGAACTCTTCCAACTCACTGCGCCACCATTCAAGGTAAACACATACCCCAAAACGGATTTACTGTCATCTTGGTCAGTTTGAAAACTTGAGTCTGTGAAGCCCTTTAGTTTCAATTCAGACCCACCGTAGACAAGAAATACATCCTTAGTTCTTCTTAAGTACTTTAGGATATTTTTCACAGCCTTCCAGTGCTCTTCTCCTGGATTCGACTGATATCTGCTTGTTACACTAAGTGCATGAGCGACATCCGGTCTAGTACATATCATACCGTATATGAGAGATCCTATTGCTGAAGCATAAGGAATCTTACTCATGCGATTTCTCTCCTCAGGTGTCTTTAGGGCCTGTTTTTTGGAGAGATTTATTACATGGCTCATCGGCATGAGACCTCTTTTGGAATCTTCCATGCTAAACTTTTTTAGCATCGAGTCAATGTACGTTCCTTAGGATAAGCCAAGTATCCTTTTAGATCTATCTCTATAGATCTTTATCCCTAAAATATAGGATAATTCTCCCAAGTACTTCATAGAGAAGTGTTTAGATAACCAGATTTTAATTGATTGTAGCATAGGAATATCATTCCCTATCAGTAATATATCATCAACATATAATACGAGGAATGAAACAGCGCTCCCACTAACCTTCTTATACACACATGGTTCATCCTCATTTTTGATAACATCAAACTCTTTGATTGTCTCATCAAAATGAATGTTCCACCTATGAGAAGCTTGTTTCAATCTATAAATGAATCGTTGTAGCTTACAAACTTGATTTGTTCCAACCTTTGAAATAAATCTCTCTAGCTGTGTCATATACACATCCTCCTCAAGTTTCCCATTGAGGAAGGCCGTTTTTACGTCCATCTGCCAGATTTCGTAGTCATGGTAAGCTGCAATCGCAAGCAAAATCCGAATGGACTTGAGCATTGCTACTGGTGAGAAGGTTTCGTCATAGTCAACTCCTTGTCTTTGTTTGAAACTTTTTACGACCAGTCGGGCCTTATAGGTCTCTACCTTACCGTCTGCTCCAGTCTTTCTTTTAAAGATCCATTTACACCTAATAGGCTTAATGCCTCCAGGTGGTGAAACCAAAGTCCATACTTGGTTTTCATACATGGAGTCCATCTCGAATTTCATGGCTTCTTGTCACTTCCCTGAGTCTTTATTACTCATAGCCTGTTCGTAATTCAATGGATCATCATCATCTATGATGCGTACCTCATCGTCATCCTCTATGACAAGTCCATACATATCAGGTATCTTTGGTACTCTTCCAGATTTACGAATAGGGTGTGGTACAGAAGGAATCTCTACTTGGACAGGTTCATCCATTTGATCTGTAGTGGTTTGTGGTTCTTAAATTTCTTCAAGATCTATTTTTCTCCCACTGACCCCTTCAAGGATAAATTCATTTTCCAAGAAGACAGCATGTTTGGCAACAAACACCTTTTGTTCAGTAGGATTGTAGAAATAGTGTCCTAAACTTTCTTTAGGATATCCCACAAAAGTGCACTTATCAGATCTTGTCACAAGCTTATCATTCTGAAACCTTTTCACATAAGCTGGACATTCCAAAATCTTAATATGCTTAAGACTAGGCTTCCTCCCTGTCCACATCTCATATGGAGTCTTAGGGATGGATTTCAAGGGAACCTTATTTAGTAGATATGTAGCCGCCTCTAGGGCATATCCCCAGAATGACACCGGAAGATCGGTAAAACTCATCATGGAATGAACCATGTCCAATAGTGTTCGATTTCTCCTTTCAGATGCACCATTCAGCTGTAGCATCCCTGATAGAGTCCATTGTGAGATTATACCATTTTCTTTGAGATAATTGAGAAACTCACCGCTTAAGCATTCACCACCTCGATCTGATCGAAGAATTTTAATACTTTTGCCAGTTTGTTTCTCTACTTCACTTTTGAACTCTTTGAACTTTTCAACTGATTCAGATTTGCATTTCATTAAATACACATATCCAAATCTTAAGTGATCGTCAGTGAATGTAATAAAATAAGAATACCCTCCTCGTGCATTTGTTGTCATATATCCACATACATCTGTGTGTACCAACGCTAACAACTCTGTAACTCTTTCTCCTTTTCTACTAAAAGGAGATTTAGTCATTTTTCCCATGAGACAAGATTCGCAAGTTGGATATGATTCATAATCTGATAGCTCTAGGAGCCCATCTTTATGCAACTTGGATAATCTTATTTCATTAATATGACCGAGTCTACAGTGCCACATATAGGTATAATTAACATCATCTCTTTTCTTTTTCTTAGTTTGTTTAATTTGAAGTATATTTTCATGCAAGTCAAGTATATAAAGTCCATTTCGCAAATTACCAACACAATATAAAATATTATCATTATAAATAGAACAACTGTTGTTCTTTATTATAATGTTAAAACCATCCATATCCAATACAGAGATAGGAATAATGTTTCTAATAAGTGACGAAACAAAATAATAATTATTTAAACTAATGGACTTGCCCATAGGCAGTGCTAAACAATAAGTCCCTACAGCGAATGCAGAAACCTTTGCTCCATTTTCCAATCGTAGGACGACCTCATCCTTGCTCAGCTTTCTACTTATGACCAGTCCCTGCATATTATTACATATGTGAGAACTACAGCCGGTATCCAATACCCAAATAGAAGATTGACTTTCAAAAAAATTAATTTCAATCATAAACAAACCTTGATTAGGATTCAAAGCTTCTCCAAGCTTCTTCTGCTTTTGTTCCGCAAGATAATCCTTGCAGTTCTTCTTCCAGTGACCTGGCTTGTTGCAATAGAAGCAAATTCTTTTGCTAGCTGGATCAGGTTTCTTTTGATCCTTCACTTTCACCTCTCCCTTAGCCTTTTTGGATTTCTTCTTTTCAGAAGATACCTTGGGCCTCTTCCTTTTCTTGGAAGAATAATCCACCATTAAGACATGGTCCTTCTTGGATGGGAAGTGACCTTTAGCAGTTTTTAACATGTTAAGTAATTCAGGTAAGCTGACATCTAACTTATTCATGTGAAAATTCACAATAAATTGTGAAAAGGTGTCCGGGAGTGACTGTAAGACTAAATCTTGACTCAACTCCCCATCCATGACGAACCCAAGTTGTCCAAGACGTTCAATCAGATTGATCATCTTTAAGACATGAGCCTCAATGGTAGTACCCTCAGTCATCCGAGATCGGAAGAGCTCCTTAGATATTTCATATCTAGCAGTCCTACTTTGCTCACCATACAACTCTTGAAGGTGCAGTAGCATAGTAGGAGCATCCATGGTTTTATGCTGACGCTGAAGCTCGTTACTCATGGATGCGAGCATGATGCATTGAGCTGCAGATGTATCATCTTGCCACTTTTTAAAAGTAGCAATCTCTTCCTCAGAGGCTGTCTCTGCAACTTTTACAGGTATGGGCGAATTTAGGACATAAGAAATCTTTTTAGCAGTAAGAACAATTCTTAGATTTCTTAACCAGTCCGTGAAATTCGGTGCGGTCAGTTTGATAGCATCAAGTATGCTACGCAGTGAAATTAATGAATGTGACATTTTTAAAATTCTGCATGTAAAAAGATAATATTTTAGCAAACATTCATTTAATTAATTATAAAAATAAATTAGGTCTTATTTTATATTGGTATCTCCCACTATTTTCTTCAAACTATATTACCCTCATGAATATAGTTCGGCAATATCTAATTAAAGATTTGCTAGTAAGAATAAGAATCTCATTTTAAATGTATATAGCCTTGTGTGTGCACAACAAACTATATATAAATAAATAGGTAGACAACTCTTGTCGATTACATCATTATGTAACTCCTTATATTTTACCTCTTAAATCATAATGGTCAAGTGTGTGCACATCCGAACTAAAATGATTTAAGTTAAGTCGTACCCAACATTTTCATATAAGTGAAGAGAAAACTACAGCCCTTGTGTGTGCACAACAAAGCGGTAATGTTCAATTCTTTATAAACATCAAATGTAATAAAAATAACATCTCAAATATTTAATATTTGCCTTGTGTGTACACAACAAACTCATATTAAATATTTAATACTCTATTGTTTTTATCATGCTAGAAGGCGACGTTCGATATTCCAAATATCTTTGAACGTTACAACTTAATATAATTTCATTGAGGGGTTTATTATTATTATTCTCATCTTGTTTAGCGCGCAAGCACATATATATATAAAATACGCGTCATATTATTAAACAAGCGAAACATGTTTGCATAATATATAATATATATAATACTAGCATGCATATATAGAATACTATATTCTACCCGGATTGATTATGGACTTTTATTTTAGTTTGGCTCACTAGAGCTACCAAGTGAACAAAAAGTTCAAACCCTAGGGTGCAAGAATAAATATTTAAATATAACTATTACATTTAAACACGAGCTCCATTACAAACGGGTCTTCGAGCGCTCCTTGCTCTTTGATCTCCGGTTCTTTGAAAAAATTCTAACTAATCCTATACAATTAAACTATTTAATTTAAATAGAAACATTGATCAACAGTCAAGGAGAAGTACATAGGAGAGAGATAAAATTTACATCAAGAAGAAAACTAGAAAAGACGAGGTATGCAGACCCCATTTAATAAAACACATTCATTCAAACATCCAACTAAAATAAATCCAATCACATTGGTCAATAGTCCATAATTAATCCCATTTATTATCATACATATCATCATATGTATCAATAAATAAAATCATTTCATATATATATATATATATATATATATATATATATATATATATATATGAATATCATTTAATGGACATTTTTAAATTGCATGAAATCTAATTTCAAGATTAAAATAAACTCTTTATTTTAATTATAAAATTATTAAAATTATATATTATATATATAATAAACTCCGTGCGAATCGTGGATACATATATATGTTGTACGGTTTATATATATATATATATATATATATATATATATATATATATATATATATATATATATATATATATATATATATATATATATAATAGACCCCATGTTAACTTATATGATACCAAGTGGGAGATCTAACAGTATATATTATATATATAAATATATAAACCGAAGTTATAAAAAACATACTCCTATAATCTTATGATTAGCAAGTTTGGAACACTATTTGAAAAACAACAATGAACATCCACGCAGATAATGGAATTTAAAAAAATAAAAGTTTTGCGACGACTTTTTTTTTAAATAAATTTTATATAATAAATTATGCCCAATAAATTATTCAAAATACATACCCATACATATATGGAATCAAAATAATTAACAATTCGCATAAAGTTTGGCTCTTGTGACGAATGATTTGTTTGAGTTGTGATTCTGGGGACAGAATCCTTGTAAGGAGGGAAGGATGTAACAATCCAGATTTTAATTGTAATTGTGAAATATTTGTTGAATTATATAAATATTTAAGGATGGGTTATCGTTGAATACATATTTGTATTTGTTTAATTTGATTTGAATTGATTTTGTTAATTATTGGTTAAATAAATAATTAATGAGTTAAGGAAATTAATTATGGCAAAAAGTACTTTTTGGCCACTGTGGTTATAGTGATTTAACGAAATAGCCACTGTGCTTTTAAAATATTCAATTAGCCCACTGTACTTTTTAAAAATGTTCAATCAGGCCATTCCGTCCATTTTTTGTAACTGCCGTTAACAAATCAGCAATGATTGCTTACGTGGCTTTTAAAAAATAAAATAAAAAATGACATGGTAATTACGTGGCAATAGATATATATTAGCTCCTTTCTTTTATTTTTTAATGGATTTTCTTTATAATTTTTTCTTTTCAACCAATAAAATAAAATAAAATAAATCATTATGTAGTAAAATAATAATAAAATTAAAATAAATATTTTAATTCATTTTTTTATAATTTTTTCTTTTCCTTTTATCTATTTCTTTCTTTTAATAATTATTTTTATTTTAAAAATTAATTCCAAATAATACAAATAATATATCAAATTTTTTGTTTCAATGAGATATATTACAACATTACATTAATTTCAACAAAAAATAAAAATAAAAAATTATTAATTACGTGACAAAAAAAATTAAAATAAATATTTTAATTTATTTTCTATATAATTTTTTCTTTTCATTTCTTTTAATAATTAATTTTATTTTTAAAATTAATTCCAAATAATATTAAAACTTTTTAATAACTAAACATAAAAACAAAAAATAAAAAACAAAAAACAAAAAAAAATAAGCCAGTTGCCCACCTCCTCTCTCCTCCTCCTTCTCCGACATCATGCCCACCTCCTCTCTCCTCCGAATTAGATTTTGACTTCAGACCTAGATCTAGGTTTTTGGTGGCACCGTACTCCGTTTTTAGGAGGCTCAGTTGCTAAGTTTCTTAGTTTCTTAGTTTCTTAGTGGTTTTTGGGAATGAAAATGGAGGCTACGATCACCACCGCCATGAAAGCTTGAAGAAGATGGAACAAAATTTGATAACAGGAGTCGTCAAATAACAGGAATGAAAATTTTTGGGAATGAAATTTTTTTTAGAAAATCCTTACAGATCTTCAAATAACAGGAGTGGTCGGCGCCATGAATTGAGCGGTGGCTCTGGTTCGGAGAAGAAGTCGGAGGTGGGCAACTGGCTTATCTTTTTTTTTCTTATGTTTAGTTATTAAAAAGTTTTAATATTATTTGTATTATTTGGAATTAATTTTAAAAATAAAATTAATTATTAAAAGAAATGAAAAGAAAAAATTATATAGAAAATAAATTAAAATATTTATTTTAATTTTTTTTGTCACGTAATTAATGATTTTTTATTTTTATTTTTTGTTGAAATTAATGTAATGTTGTAATAGATCTCATTGATACAAAAAAATTGATATATTATTTGGAATTAATTTTTAAAATAAAAATAATTATTAAAAGAAAGAAATAGAAAAAAGGAAAAGAAAAAATTATAAAGAAAATGAATTAAAATATTTATTTTAATTTTATTATTATTTTACCACATAATGATTTTTTTATTTTATTTTTTTGGTTGAAAAGAAAAAATTATAAAGAAAATCCATTAAAAAATAAAAGAAAGGAGCTAATATGTATCTATTGCCACATAATTATCATGTCATTTTTTATTTTATTTTTTAAATGCCACGTAAGCAATCCTTGCTGATTTGTTAATGGCAGTTACAAAAAATGGACGGAATGGCCTGATTGAACATTTTTAAAAAGTACAGTGGGCTAATTGAATATTTTAAAAGCACCGTGACTATTTCGTTAAATCACTATAACCACAGTGGCCAAAAAGTGCTTTTTGCCAATTAATTATTATGAGATAATATTTTAATTTAATTTAATAATTAAGTTAGAGTGTTTATAATGATTAAATGAATTATTATAATGATATGCTATTTTGAATTGTGATTAAAATGATGTGTAGTTGATTAAATAAAATTAAAGTAGTTTTAATTTAGTTTTGCCAAACAAGGCTTAGGTATATTAAGTCTTTAAATTTTAAATAGTTTTGCCAAACGAAGCCTTATGGCTTTTAGATTTCTTTTGAATTTTGAATTATAATAATATAAATTAAATAAATAAAATATATTAAATCTATATGTTATCTTCTGTAACTGATATTAATTAGTAGGCTTATTATTGCCATATCAGTTTTTATTTTGACGCATACTTTTATCAGTTAGTTTTGTTTACGCTCCAGTTAATTGCTAAGTCTAAGAAAAGAGTTTTCAGAGAGAAATTTTGAGAGAGAAAAGGTTCTGTAATTCCAAAACGATTCTCAGTGGTTAGCAAGTAGTTTCAAAGCAACAAAAGGTATGTTACATAACCATACAGTATAAGTATTGCGCCATATTCCTATGAACTTGATTATCTTTGTGTTTCTGAAATTGTCTATAATATAAAAGTTCTTTACAAACTTCTGTAATTCAAATGTTTTACAAATTGGCGATGGAAGCATGTGCATGTGTATTTGTATTTATCATATATATATACAGGTGATTGTATAATGAGCATATACATGTATGTGATTCTATGAGTTACGTCAAAAAGAAGGAAATTGGTTTTTATAGTAAAAACATATGAGTATGAACGTGTCTGGTAGGATAACAAAATTGGTATGTGTTAATTGTGAACTAATATGCGAAATTGAACCTTGTATATGTTAATTGGGAAATAATTTAAACAGAATGTGGTTCAAAGGAATCAAATTGGTATTACAGTGTTCAACCTTGTTAAACAACGTTAACAATAGAGTTTTGTTTTAAAACAGTGTTTTCAAAGATTTAAGTTTTCTAAAATCGTTGTTTAGTTGTTGTTAATTGGTATATGTATGGTTAGTAAGGTTTATGTGTAGTTACATGAATTATACATGTTAATTGGTGTTAGAAATTTAAGATACAGTAGCTTTCTGTTCTTCGTGTTGTGCTTGGAGTCTCGGCGCCAAAGACAGCGCCTCAGCCCCAATTCCCACGCCGCAGCGCCACAAATAACGCCTATCTCGCGCCGCAGCGCCGAGATCTCGAGTAATCCTCTCGCCGCAGCGTCGAACCAGCGTCGCAGTGCGGCCCACAGTGTAAACTGTGGCGCCGCGGCGCCAGTTTATAGTAGGTCCAAGAACGACTTTTGTTGTGCACAAAAGTCTGTAAATGTTAATGTTATGTATTATGATGATTGGTAAACATGTAATATTATTATTATGGTATTATAGTGCTAATAACGAACATGTTATTAACACTTAGCAAGTGTTGTTATTATTTATTGGTGTAATTTGATTAAGTGATTTATAAATCAAACCATATGTGATGTGGATATGTAGAGTATGGGTAGTGACTAATGAGGTCATGATGACATAAGTATATAGGATAATTGTGATTTGAGATTATAACGGTTTAGCCTACAAGCAAGGAAAGTCTTCTGAACCTAAACCTTCGTTGTGCAAGTTTAATTTCATTGTGCAAGTTTACTTACCCTATCTCGATTATATTGAGCAAATTATTTTTGTGTTTAAATTATTTTGTTGAGTAAGTTATTATTTCTAATTCGATTACAATTACGCAAGTTTTCTAACTCAATATCGAGTTGTTGTTTTTCAAGCACGTTAGTGGATAGTTATTGTTGATGATTTCACATTTAACATTATTATTGAATATTCGCATTATTCTTATGTTGAGTAAGTTATTCTTGTCTTTAACTTGTTATGTTAGCATGCAATAATCTTCATTCTGATGAACAAGTTTTATCGTTCAAATTTACCATTTGTTATGCATGCTTAGAAATAAATTCTAAATAACCTTGGCTTAACATTGTTCAAGCAAGGGTATGTTATAATTATTCAATGTTTATACTGTTAGATTATTCCTAAAGCATGATCTTAAATTTACAACGTCGATTCAGTTATGGTTATTCCATAGCATAACATTATTACCTTCTATTCAACTAATCCTTAGTTGATGACCGTTGAATTCTAAATAACCCTGAAAGATATCCAAACCGAACTTACTTTGGTGCGGACTTGTATTCTAAATACTGAGATGAGCAACCCTATTATTAGGGGTTTACGCTTAGCGTTGAAATGTTTGTGCACAATACATTGTACGAAGGGCTGATCCCCCTGAGTACGTGGAGTCCTTATAGTCTGATGACTGTTAAAGTTTAAGTTGAAAGAGTACTTATAACTGTGGACATGGTTCGTGGTCAATAAACCCTCAGTTGTAAATTTTAGAATGTTAATAGAACATATTGTTCAGTTCTATTGAGCCTATTATTGGGCAGGGAATGTAAAGTTTTATTCAATTACATTTCAAGTGAGCCTTGTTTGCTCACTCTTGCTTATATAACTATTACAGCTAAAGTTGAGAAGGTTGATGTACCTAGCACCAGTAAAGGTAAGAGAAAAATGAACAAGTATTGAAGACTTGTAATTATGTTGACATTTTATTGTCAGACTTATTTGAATTATGTAATGAACTTTATTTAATTTTTCGCATTTGAATGATTGTATTTAAAGGTTAGATAACCTGGGAGTTTTTTTATCAATGTAATCCTTTATGGGAAGGTTTATTATTAAATTTTATTATGATTGGGTAGTTAGATATGAATGTTTTTATAAAGTGAACACCAAATCCTGAGGGAATGAAGTACTCGGATTTGGGGGTGTCACAGCTCTGATACCACTGTAAGGTTTTGTGAAAATCAAAGTAGCAATCAAATTGCAAAAAAAAAAAAACAGAATAAAAATAAAATCAGATTTTAAAATTTTTCACAAACCAATTACCCGGATCATCCTTTATGCTTATTATTAATTAAAACGAAGAACTAGAAGTTATGGAATCATACCCTTATAGATACGAGCTTCCACATGTACGAGTTCAGCTCCTACGTCTCCGCGATCTCCTTGAATCTCCGGGTAGATTCCTTCCTTTGATCAATATAAACCACCCAAGTGTATGACCTCTAGAGGTGATCTACCAAGGAAGAAGAATTTTCAAAAAGAAGGGTGTATTGGCTCAATCCCTAGATTTTCCTATCTCTATAGAAAAAGGGGGTATACTCTCCAACAATTGGAATCACGTATCTGATATCTGATATAAGACTCTTCTTATAAAGATATCAGGTAACCCTATTTAATTAAAATAAGGTATTATTTATTTAATTAAACTCTTTTAATTAAATGGGCTCCCTAATCTTATTAGGGATAATTAATTAAACTCCTTTAACTAATTTTTCCTTCTAATCCTATTAGGAGTAAATTAGAGTACTTAAATTAAATTAATTCCTAAACTCTTTTAGAAATTAAAATAATAATAATTGTAATAATATTAATAAGACTCCTCTTATTAATTTATATTTAATATTTCTAAAATATTAAATAATAAATATTAAGCTATTTAATTTATTCAATCACCATAGATTAAATTAAATATACTTAACATATTATTACGATTATGCCATTAACCTCTTAAATAATTATTCTTTCTTTTATGGTGTGACCCTTTAGGTTCTCCATATTAAACCAGTTGTGAATAAATCAATTAGAACAATTCTAATCTTATTTAAATAAATAAATTAAACTATTAATTTATTTAAATAAATAATATTTATTCTACAATAGGGATAAGCCTCCCTAGCGATCAACGACTTTCTAGATAATATAGATTTCAACATTAATCATAAAAGAACTTTTGAGTAAATAGTCACCATACAATTCAATCCTTCCACCTGTTAGAGTTTATGTCATAGAGGCCAATTATTTGATATAATTGCTTAACATTTGATATTATTGTTGATTGAATAAATAAATGATTTTATTATGATTTTATTTACTGCGTAATATAATTGTTAACATAATAAAATTCCTTTGAATAGTGATACAAATTATATAGTTTCAAGTATGTGACTTGAACATGAGATTAAATAATTACAATTAGCATCATTGTTCTTAAATGTCCCTAGTCGAGTATCATTGTTGATGGGACAACAATGATGCATTGAGACTAGTATGTGGATTGACTGATGACCAAATCTCATTGGTCATAAATATATGAGATATTAAGTCAATACATAGGTACATGTTAGAGAACGATGTACTGGATAGACCCACCATGAGAATTCTATATGGAGCATTATGCGAAGTGTCATTAGCAATTCTCATAGTGACAATGATGTAATGGTCTTCCGACCTGAAACCGCTATATTACTACACGAGAATTTATGTACTTTGATATCATCAAATGTCACCTTTAATAGGGTGGACTATAAAGGTGATTATTGGGTTCATTGTGAATCGTGTGAGAAATATGAGTGATCTAGATGGAATTTAACCATCCTATATTTTATAGGTGATATCTATAGGCCTCTTGATTGAGTAGGACTATGAAATGCATGGCCATGCTCAAATAGTGATTTGTTTCATATAGTCTACTCATTGATCAAGAAAACTCAGATTAAATTATGAAGAGTATGACACATTCCATGACTCGAGTTTAATCTAAGATATTAAGGTTAAAAGGATTAAATTACATTGAAACATTGGTCACGAAAAGGTTGCATCGAATCATCGATCTTATTATTACTTGGGTAGCAGTGATGCATTACTAGATGCCACTCACCGTTTATAACTTTATAATATGATTTTAAAGTTATTGCCAACGTAATAATAACCTATAGGGTCACACACAAAGAACGTAATTAAAAGGAAATTAATTTAAATTGTAAAGATTTAAATATGTCAATATGATTGATATAATTTTAAATTACAAATTTAAATTAATAGGATAATTTAGATATATGTATATTAATTAAGTAAGACTTAATTAAGATATATATAAATTCGGATTTTAATAACATTAAGTTTTGATTAATTCCTCCTAACTGCTATATATATGATATATATCAGTCACTTTAGGTTTTACGTCAAAACAAAAAAAAACCCTAGCCGCTCTTAGAGAGAGACTAGAGAAAACAGTTCAGAAAATCCTCATCCTTGGTGGCTAGTACCACGTTTCCTTCTTCTGCAAATCGTAGGACGATTCGTGTGGAGCATTCGTGTGGAAACCGTAGAGACGCAGTCCGTTTGAATTGCGTTGGAGATTCGACCGCATCGATTCTAGCTTTTACAATCGGTATAATTTCTTACCACTGAATTAATTATTTTTCGCATGGATCCTGTTTTAGGGTTTCAAAATTGCTTTAAATTTTAATTTTCGCTGTGCGTTTCTGTATCGAAACCCCAACACCACCATACAATGTCCCAATTAAATATAAGATGTGGAATTACTATCAAGTCTTATTTTATTTAATTATATATATTTCAATTCCCAAATGCACAGCTCCTAATTAATGTAAATTAGAAACTACTTTCTAATTTCATTCCACCTTAGCCAAAGATTCCTGGGTTGTCATTTATCGAATCACATAGGGCATTTTTCTTCTTTTACTAGAAGTGGTAGGTTCTTTATTGATCATTCATTATCTTCATATATAACTTATTACACCCAAGCATACCCTTTGATATACCCTAAGGGTCTTAAGGAATAAGTCAAAGTATAATTCATTATATATAAGATACTATGATGATCTCAAGTCTAAGGATCATTTGTACTACTATCACTACAGGAATTCCTATTGACAGGCAAGTAAAGCTCCATTAGGTATTCCTTAGTGAGTCACGTTTAGTGAACTTATTCTCCAATAAGCACCTACATACTTGCTTTAGTATCTCCACACAAATGATCATGAGATCAATCATTCTCATCCAATGAACAAGCAACGTACGTACCAATCTATCCGGATTCACTAATCCCCTTTTTAGTAATCCATTGATTGGGAACATTTTAGTTTTAAGCTATCTAAGAATTTAGATCTCATTAGCATGATTTCATCATGATTCTAAAAGAATTACTTAAAATTATGGGTGTATCACATATTATTAAAACAGCACCATGTGGATAATTAAATACCTTTAATAAATAATTCTTTTATTAATAAATAAATAAGATTGATTACAAAGTATATGTTTTATCATTATACATGATTGGCTTGTATGCATACTACTTTCACTATGTGCAAATAACAATAATCATTATAGATGTGAATAACCAACAATAATTATCCACTAATCATGCTTTGAAATTAATAACTCAAGTTGAGTTAGGAAACTTGCCTTGGTCGTTGACTACTGCTACACAATTTGAAAGACCTATCATTAATAATATTGATCTCTCAATTAGCATAACATGTTATAACTCATAACACTACTATTCTTGTAACAAATTATCTAACATGTAATCAAACATTCAATAATACCTTACTCATTAGGAATATTATCATTCTTTGATAATACTATTACCATATAACAATTGTCTTAATTAAACTCTTATCTAATATTATTAATCATTTAATAATATTTTATTCACTTTCTAATATTATTAATCATTTAATAATATTTTAGTCACTTGATAATATTATTAATCACTTAATAATATTTCGTATATTAATCACATCTTAACCAATTACTAATATTATTAATCAATTAATAATATTGTAATCAATATTTAATATCTTAACCATTCATAAACATTATTAATAATATTTTAATCAATTAATAATATTATTAATCGTTTAATAATATTATTATTTAACTTTAATCTAATATTACTAATTATTTAATAATATTTTAATTTTAATTTAATCTAATATTATTAATTATTTAATAATATTTTAAATCATTATCCAATATTATTAATCATTTAATAATATTTTAATCTAACTTTAATATAATATTATTAATCATTTAATAATATTTTAAATCATTATCTAATATTATTAATTATTTAATAATATTTTAATTTAATTCTCATCTAAATATTATTAATTACTTAATAATATCATAATCTAATATTATTAATCTCTTAATAATATTTTAATAATTTATTATACCAATAAATAATTTATTCTAATTGTTTACCCTTTATTAATTACTTTATTTTACAACCCTAATATGCCATAAATATAACATCCTGTCAAAAATAACCAAAATACCCTCCAAAAATCTTAACACATCATATTTAGGGTCTCTAAATCATAAAATTATATTTTTACCATTTATGACATCACATAACTTATTATTCTTATTTATTCATACCTCAAACACATCCATGAAAAATACTAAAATAGTTATGAAAATTCTTATTTTCTGGAAAATATCAGTACATGGTATCATGATAAACATATAATTTTTATGGAATTTTTGGATTTCATTTACTATTTTTAAAATGACCAAAATAGTCAGATCTTGCAACAATTATCATGAACAGTGTTTAAGTCCAAAAATTACGAAATTTTCATGTTCTGGTTATGTATATGTACTTCCAGTAAAAATTTCACAATTTTTGGAGTTACACGAAAAAAGTTATTTTGGTTTACTTTTAAAATAGTCATTGCATGTAAAATCCATAACTCTCATTCTACACATCCAAAAATAGCCATCTTTGCGCAGGATCTAGAAAACTCATCATAATATCCTACCAAATTTTTACAGAATCTTTTAAGTTAATAAAAATGACAAAAATGCCCCTGGGATGAACTGATCTAAAACAGTCTATTTCCCCTTTGAAAAATCTGGACTGTTTTCACCAAAACAGCTCCCAAGACTTGTGAAATTAACATATTTGAGTGTTATCACTTGGATTTAAAAGTTAATTTACATATCTAACACCCATATTTGACGGATCGCAAAAGGAATGTGTAGATTTCAAATGGTGGGTTTTCAAAGTGAAAAAAGATTAGGGTTTTTTAAACTAGAAAACCTATTTTTCTTATCTTCCTTTTGATCCAACTTTTAACACCCAAAATGGTTAGATTTAAACATAAAATACTTATTAACATGTAGATCTATGGTTTTTGGGTTTGGAAAAATATTAGATTCTCATTTTATCAAAAATAAAAGAAATAAAAGTAATAAACTAGTTTATATATAGTTGGATGTTATATGTAAGACCCCGAATTTTATGAAATAAAAGTATTCAATAATTACTATTCAGTAAATGGTTAAATTGATAAATGTTAAAGTTAAGGGTGATATATGAAATTTTTTCAAAATAAACAAGTGGTTATAAAATAATCATTGTTGTCGGGGAATATTCGTTGGTCATGGAATATTCTTTCTGTCGGAGAATATTCGTACGACGGCGCAGCTATTTGTGGGCCCTATAACAAAAAATGGTCGGATGAAGATAACGATAAAAATTGAGTTTTTATAAATAACGGCGTAGTTGTTACCGTTAACACTGTTGGAATACCCGGTGGTTAAAATACAGTAATACGCGTGGTTGCACAGTAGCACACGGATTGCACAGTATTTTTGAATTATTGATTCTTACGAAGGAAGGCAGTACTCAATAATTATCACAGTAATTACTGTTCAATATTTTATTTTATTGATTCAATAATTGCTGCGTTGAAATTTTATATTATTGTTGTTTCAATAATTGTCACTGCACCGTATCTCCATTATCATATCAATAATTCATATTATTTGAATAATATTATTAGATAAAATTATTGGCAATATCTAGAAAGTTCTGTCTAAGGAGAGGTTTGGTCACCTAATTGCGCGCCAGTAAGAAAAAATTCTTATTGGAAAGCCCCCTCTTTCCTGGGAACGGTCTGGTTGTCATAAATGTGATTCTGTAATATTATTTGTGAATAATTAATTATTGATTCATATGATAAGGAAATATTTATTTTATGTGGATATAAATGAGGGATATATTTTTGTGGTTAAAAATGAAGGAGTTAATGTTGAGGTTTTTATCAGTATTTTTGTCGGAATGGAGGTATTAAAAATCAGGATTTTTGAGATATTTTGCGAGGGTTATAATTTTTAATCCGACCGTTGGATCGTGGTAATATTTGGATATGTTATATATATATATAAGTTGAGTATATGTCCACAAATTTTGAACCCTTAAAAATGAACGTATGATTTGTTATGAATTTTACGAGATGACTGGTTAAGAAATTGTTGAATTTTCGGAGTTAATCATTTTGGTGGAAAATTCTAGAATTGGTGGGCTCCACTCTTGGTTGGTGAAGAAATGTGCTGAGATTTTTATTCAAATGTGGTGGGTAAGAATAGTATCAGGTAAAGCCATCAGGTTGCAGGTTAAGTCTGCTTCGGCGTGCTAACATTTTCCTATAAATAGAGGGTTAAGTTAGAATTGAAAATCACACCAGAAACATAAGCTTTCTCTCTTTCTCTCTCTATATTATGAAGAATATATTGTGAGTATTTAGATACTTTGAGAGTTGCTATTCAGTGAAAGTTTCCTTCGGCTTTGCATTCCAGTCAGAAATACTGCACTTTTGAGGTAAGGGATAGTAAGAGATTTTAAGAGTTGTTATGTTTTTCAGTTTCGTAATTTTTCTGACCTTCAAAAATTCTGAAAAAATTTGAAATAATATTTTGATGAGTTTTCTTGATTGTGTCCAAAAATGGTGATTTTTGGATGTATAGATTAAGAGTTATGAATTTTATGAGAAAAGACTATTTTAAAAGTAACCGCTTATAACTCCTTGTAGTTAACTCCAAAATTGATAAAATTTTTATTAGGAGTACATGTATATGATAGGAGTATACTATGTGAATTTCGGAATTTTTGGATAAAAGTACAATTTATGATAAATGTCTAAATATTTGGCTGTTTTGGTCATATGAAAAATAGTAAATGAGTTTTAAAAATTCCGGAAAAAATATATGTTCAATATGGGACTATATTATGCTAAATCCCAGAAAAGAAAAATTGGTTACATTGATTTGGTTTTTTTCATGAAAAGGGACTAGTTATGAGTAAATGAATTAAATATGTTATGTGAAGTAAGAAAATTGAAAAATAGGATTTTATGGCTTGAGAATCCTATATGAGGTATATGAAGATTTTTGATAAGGGTTTTTGGTTGTTGGTGATGAAATCTTATGAGTTTGACATTTTAGGATGATTAAATGCATTATTTAGTAAAGTGTAAACAATTAAAATAAATTGTTTATAAGCTTAAGAAATATTATTCTTTCAATATCATTATACCGAAATATTGGTATAGATTTTATTGTGAAATTTCTACATTTTTGAGTCGGAATTATTATTTACGTATACGACACTATTCACGTATACGGCACTATTCATGTATACGACACTATTTACGTATATGACATTATTTACGTATACGGTACTATGTACGAATACGGAGTACTATTCACGAGTTACTATTCACGATAAAATTGGTTTCTTTTTCTAACCAAATTATAGTTGATTTATGAATATTACTCTTGAGATTAAATCCATATTTTGATCATATTATTTTTATTATCATATATAGCATTTTTATAACCCTAATGATGTTATTCTCTTTCACTTGAGTGTAAAGATGGGTAGATTATTGGTATGATCATGACTAGGGTTCTCTTTGGCCAGTAGTGAAAAAGTTGAATTGTGACTGGTATGATCATGACCATTGAATTTATAATTGAATATCTTTAGCTTAAGTGCAAAGGTGAATTGATCAACATGGTTATAATTATTGTTTATATAAGTTCTAAAATGATTATATATTTCTTTGAGATATGAATATATTTGGCCTGTAGTGAAAATATGAACTGTTGAGAAATATCTTTGGCCTGTAGTGCAAAGATGAATTATTGATGAATATCTTTGGCTCGTAATGCAAAGATGACTTGTTGTTGAATATTTTTGGCCTGTAGTGCAAAGATGAGTTGTTGATGAATTTATTAGTATGATTATGAACATAAACTGTGATTTGGTATAATCACGATGTTTGATGTTTCAGGTGATAAAAATTATCTTTGTCCTGGATGAGAAAAGGAATTTAGAACTACAATTACGATTATGAGTTATACACGTGATTGTGGACAGGAATTGTTGATTGATGTTACAGGGATAAAACATTGTTGGTAGATTTTTAACGTGGAGAAGATAATAGACTTTATAGTCTATTTGACTCTTCTAATGGATTGCTCGTTCCGCTGCAACTATGGTTGAGAAGTTTTATCATCTACCATATGTTCTAAATCTCTGATTTAATTCTGTTGAAGGCTATTGATAATTTAATTATCTTTAGTCATGATATTCTTTACTGAGCTAGTTGTGCTCACCCTTCTGTTTTACAATTCCTTTCAGGTAATAAGAGTGTAGCTGGGTCGAGCGGGGGTAACAAGGGAATAGAAAGGTGGTCATCAGTTAGTAGTTATATTTGGTGAATAAAATAGGGTGACGCGAACCCAACGTTGGAAGGGTGTTTTGCCACTATCATACAAGATGTCTAATGGCATACAGCCTCGTGTCATCAAAAGACAGGATTGTGCTCATCCACTTGCTGAGTATATTTACGAGCACTACATATATAATCTTGGTGTTTGTTTGAAGTATAATTCTCAATTAGAGACAGTGGAGATAATGATAAGTCAAGAGAAAACTCACCATTGGGAAGAATATGATAGTAATCTTCTCGTTTTTCTTTGGGGTATATTGGGTCAACCAAGGATAATTCTGTGGCCATATGATATCTATCACAACCTAGAAGCATGGCCTCCCATGTACAAAGGTTTCCTTGAGCACTTCCCAAAGATTCTCATTTCTAAAACAGTTTTTGACTATACCTTTATGTAAGGTGTCATTGTGAGGTGTTGTTCACGGTTGGGACATGAGTCACATTTGGTATATATTTGTATCCAAACTCACAGCATATGTGTTGTTGTATTTTGCACGACAATTATTGTAATAAAGTTGTAGTTATTTTCTGTACCATGTATTTGGCGACTCAGAATAGGTTGGATGGAATAAACCTGTTTTGGGGTTGTCACATTATACCTTGATCTTATTGCTTTTCCACAATAAATTATCAAGTTAGATGGCATGAGAAGATTCTTTTCTTCTTCCTCTTGACCCACAGTTTTCTCCCTCTCTTCCTTTTCTATTTTCTTTTGCTAGCTATTTTGGAGAGATGAAGAAAAGAAACTTATTTGCAAATTAATTGAGGAACATTTATAGTAGGAGAAATTGTATAGATATAATATGTGTGTATGTATATAATATCCCAACATATCTTCATTCTCTCTCTCTTATCTCTTGCATAACTTTCAAATCTTGGCAAAATAATGAGGAGCTAGGATTAGAGTGACACATGGCCATAGAGTTGTTAAACAACTTTGAAAAAAATGAATTAATCATGTAACACCCCAGTCCAACATCGAAAGATAGGAAAAAAATTTGTCTGCATATAAATAAATAAGTTACTACCAATAGTACCTTCAAGTCATGACCTTTTGGGAGCCTGTGGTGGGCTAAGATGACCCAAGAAGATAATATTAGGCCAGTGATTTGACGCCTTATTTTGATAGATTTGATTCGATTCGGACTTGGGATTTGACCCGAGATTTGTTCCGGAATCGAAATTTGACCCGGGTTGTTTCATATGGTATCAAAGCCGACTTTTGAAAGCTCGGGTCGGATCATCCGATCGGGTTGCCGGAGGTGGGGACACGAAGGCTGGTGGTATTATCTCATAATGGAGAGATGGAGGTCCGAAGGTGGGGACACGAAGCCAGTCGGTATTATCCTACAATGGCTAGAGAGGCAAAGATCTTTGGGTCGTGTGTGTGATCGGTTCTGACGGGGACATCAGAAATTTAAGTGGGGGAGTTTGTAACACTCCAGTCCCACATCGAAAGATAAGGGAAAAATTTGTCTGCATATAAGAAAATAAGTTACTACCAATAGTACCTTCAAGTCATGACCTTTTGGGAGCCTGTGGTGGGCTAAGATGACCCAAGAAGATACTATTGGGCCAGTGGTTTGAGGCCTTATTTTGATGGATTTGATTCGATTCAGACTTGGAATTTGACTCGAGATTTGTTTTGGAATCGGGATTTGACCCGGGTTGTTTCAAATCACATGTCTTTCTCTCCCTCTTATCTTGTCGAGTACATCCTCCCAAAATGTCCCAATTTTTGATTTTTTGTTATTCCATTTATTTGCTAATTTAGCTACTAGAAAGTCTTTCCAAGTTTGGGCTAAGTGTTGGGCCATTAAAATTGTTGTTTGGGCTCTCTAATTAAAATGTTTGGTCCATAACAATATTATGGGTTTAACACACCAATTTTTGTCTTACCTTAATTACTTAATTAGGATTCCTATTCCACTCATTTGGAATTTAAATAATTACTCATGTACATTTAATTTTATAATCCAATTAGACTTGCTTTAATTAAGTTATAAAATTAATTAGTTGAGATATATAAAATAAATCTCTTAGGGTAGTATAAATTTTAGATACTATCATTCTTCAATACCACAACCCTTAGGTTATTTAATTATCATACCTAATGTATAATTAGGTTATGTAACTTTTCCTTTTTAATTCTCTTTAATAAATAAATACAAATACATATTTATAATATATATTTATTTAGACACATACACTTTTCACATAAATCATAACACATTTATCATTCACAATATGTCACAAAACTTTTAATTAATATCATTAATATTTAATTAATATATTCTTATTTCTTGGCTTTCCTTTTTGTTCCATTAATTCATAAACTTAATTAGCACTAATGGGCTTAATAAGTTATTACATAATCATATAATCACTCTATATTAGTCATATCAATTTAATCACTTAAAGATTATAAATCTTTTTAATTTAACATTCAAGGTTAACATTCATGTTATGTTAATTCTCAACATAACTTATCTTACTCTTTCTTAATCAAATTGATTAAGTATTCATCGTAGTTAATTTAAAATAATTAAATTAACTAACTCACTTAATTCACATATTCACTTACATGCTTAAAAAAAATGATTCGTAAAAATATACATATATAATCATATACAATTCTTGGTACTTACATGAACTCCTGAATTAGGGTTTACAAATTTCAGATTAGGGTTCCAAATTTCTAAAACTAATATTAGGGTTTTCGAGCGTATCATTAGGGTTCCTAACCAATTGTTAGGGTTTTCTATCTGTACATCAATGTTATTATCATAACTTTAGGGTTTGGTAAAGTTACAACTTATCTGATCAATATTTGATCCTTAATCACAAACTGTACACATAAAAGCACATACACAGCTTCTTATACACTTAGACACTTAATTCTATAAGTTTTCTCCAAAAATTTTAAAATTCTTAAAATTCCTTCACAGAATTGTCAAATCCATACACTTATAATCAATTAAGATTTTAATAATTTTCTAAATTCTCGGGTTGTCACATTCACCCCTTCTTCTAAGAATTTCGTCCCCAAAATTCACCTTACACCTTACACCTTACACCTCTCACCTCTCACCTCTCACCTCTCACCTCTCACCTCTCACCTCTCATATCATTAATATTTATTTAATTTTAAATATTAATGAAATACATGACATAATATTATAATATATTTATAATATCTCAAAGTATTTTTAATACCTTAAAATCTCATTTAAATGATTTTTAAACATTTAAATCTATAATCAAATAACTACCATTAATATTAAAATATTAATATTTTTCATGACAAAATATCAAAAGTTATATTTTATAACTTAAAATATTTTCCAAACCTTTAAATCATTTTATATGATTTTTAAATTATTAAAACTAATTTTCCACAATTTATTTAATACATTTATTAAATAAATTAATTACCATTAATATTAATTTATTAATGAAATTCCTCACAAAATATTTAAAGTCATTAAAAATAACATAAAATATTTTCTTCTACCGTAATATAATTCCAAATGATTTTTCAAGTATTAAAATTATTTTTAAGTAATTTATTTAATATTATAATTAAATAAATTAAATACCAATAATATTCAAAAATATTAAAATATTAATGAAATATATTCAAAATTATTAAATACCCATTTTTAGGCTTCAAAATAAATTTTAGGAATTTATTATGAATTTTTAATACTTAAAAATTATTTTTCTCTAATTATTAGATAAAATAATTAATTTTATAAAGAAACTGTCGCTACAGGTACCTAGAGTGACAAATCACGTTGGATTGATGTATATGTGTATGTATGGTTTTGTAAAATCTGTTAACTATCATATATAAGTAATATTTGTTGATCAAATTCGTGGAATTGGGTTGTAAGAAGAAAATTAAGTAACAGTGGTATATATATATGAAATGGCTTAATTGAGTCCAAAATTTGATGTTCAATCCTTGATATAATCTATAAATTGGTTGTAGATTGCAGTAGTACATCAAGAAACGAAAACAACATAGTTGGAATGGTGTCAATTGGTTAAAAAACAAAGGTTTGGCGATTGAATTCGCTAAAAGTATTGAAATATGAAGAAATTAGTAAAATATTATTTTTGATCCTTAAAAGTTAATTATATATAATGTTTATGTTGGTAGAATTATGAAGTGCACGCTTGGTGATGATGTTACCAAACTCTAGTGGTTGAGGTTTCTGAATTTTTGTAATAATAAGGAAAAATTGGGGTTTGGTGTCGTAACAGGGGAAAGCTGCTACAGTTTCTGTCTGCGTACTGGCGTAGCTGCGCCGATACCAAAGGCAGAAACGGAGCAGCTACGCCTGTTAGCTTTCTGAAATCGTGGACCAGTGCAGCTGCGCTGGTGCCAAGGCTTGGGACAGCGCAGCAGCGCCGTACCCTGAGCAGAGACAGTGAGTTTTGCTTAATTACAGAATATAATATGAAGACATAATCTAGCTTAGTATGCATGATAAAGATGTTAAATCATAACATAAGATACAATAACAGATTGTAATGTAATGTAATACTAAATATGAAGATTTTAAATGATCACTTAAACAAGTTATGTAATGAATGAAATTTGATGTTGCAAGAGTTAGAGGTGAATGCTAAAGCTCTATGTTATGCGATAGTGAGTTTTCAGATTAGTGTGAGTGGTTAACCAACATGGTTAGATATTAAGTTAAAGGTTGTGACTTAGATGGTGGATTGAACCTATAAAGCTAACGATAGTATAACTAATCGGTATTGCAATTTCAATGGTACATGTAGGGTAATTGGCGAACGTTTATTATACTTGTGTATCTTACACACGAGGCAAGTTCCCTAACTCCATTCTCTTTACAATGAATGCAAATTTCATAACTATGTTTACCTTTTGTTGACAAGCAAGCTTTCTAACCCTAATTTATCAATATGCAAGTTCCTAAATCTTGTATTAAAGTTGAGCAAGCTTATTAATTCCATCTTGTTTATGATAACACAGACTTTTATATTCTAATTCTTTACATCGAGCGAGTTTCATATTCCTAACTCTTGTTGTTGCTATTCAAAGCATAAACTGTTTACATTCATTGTCCCGAATGGGTTTTCTAACTCTTTTGGATGTAATACTTTGTTTATACCATGTCTACTCAATTATAAATTGATATTGTTCAATCTTATATTATTGTGATGAATCTTTGAATAACAAATTAACTTTTATTGATTGGACTAATCTATAATTGATGAGTGTTCTAAAATTCTAGAACCACTGATAAGCTAGTTCCAAACTTGTAAGACCCCGAATTTTATGAAATAAAAGTATTCAATTTTTCTATTCAGTAAATGGTTAAATTGATAAATGTTAAAGTTAAGGGTGATATATAATTTTTTTTCAAAATACACAAGTGGTTATAAAATATTCATTGTTGTCGGGGAATATTCGTTTGGTCGTAGAATATTCTTTCTGTCGGAAAATATTCGTACGACGGCGCAGCTATTTGTGGGCCCCATAACAGAATAACTGTCGGGTGAAGAAAACGACAAATTTGAGTTTTTACAAATAACGACGTAGTTGTTACCGTTAACACTGTTGGAATACCCGGTGGTTAAAATACAGTAATACGCGTTATTGCATAGTAGCACACGGTATTGCACAGTATTTTTGAAATTATTGATTCTTACGTAAGAAGGCACTACTCTATAATTATTACAGTAGTTACTGTTCAATAATTTATTTTATTGATTCAATAATTGCTGCGTTGATATTTTATATTATTGTTGTTTCAATAATTGTTGCTGCACATTATTTTCTATTATCAGATCAATAATTCATATTATTTAAATAATATTATTAGATAGCATTATTGACAATGTCTAGAAAGTTCTGTCTAAGGAGAGGTTTGGTCATCTAATTGCGCGCTAGTACGGAGAAATCCTTATTGGAAAGCCCCCTCTTTCCTGGGAACGGCCTGGTTGTCATAAATGTGATTCTGTAATATTATTTGTGAATAATTAATTATTGATTCATATGATAAGAAAATATTTATTTTATGTGGATATAAATGAGGGATATATTTTTGTGGTTAAAAAATGAAGGAGTTAATGTTGAGATTTTTATCCGTATTTTTGTCGGAATGGAGGTATTAAAAATCAGGGGTTTTGAGATATTTTGCGGGGGTTATAATTTTTAATCCGACCGTTGGATCGTGGTAATTTTTGGATATGTTATACATATATAAGTTGAGTATATGCCCACAAATTTTGAACCGTTAAAAATGAACGTATGATTTGTTATGAATTTTACGAGATGACTGGTTCAGAAATTGTTGAATTTTCGGAGTTTATCATTTTGGTGGAAAATTCTAGAATTGGTGGGCCCCACTTGTGGTTGGTGAAGAAATGTGCTGAATTATATTTCAAATGTGGTGGGTGGGAATAGTAGCAGGTAAAGCCATCAGGTTGCAGGTCAAACCTACCAAAATTTTCCTATAAATAGAGGGCTAAGTTAGAATTGAAAATCACACCAGAAACATAAGCTTTCTCTCTTTCTCTCTCTATATTATGAAGCATATTTTGTGAGTTTTTAGATACTTGGTGAGTTTCTATTCATCAGTGCAAGTTTCCTTCAGCATCATATCCGATATCCAGTCAGAAGTACTGCTCTTTTGAGGTAAGGGATAGTAAGGGATATTAAGGGATTTTAAGGGTTGTTATGATTTTCAGTTTCGTAATTTTTCTGATCTTCAAAAATTCTGGAAAAATTTGAAATGATATTTTGATGAGTTTTCTTGATTGTGTCCAAAAATGGTGATTTTTGGATGTATAGATTGAGAGTTATGAATTTTATGAGAAAAGACTATTTTAAAAGTAACAGCTTATAATTCCTTGTGGTTAACTCCAAAATTGATGAAATTTTTATTGGGAGTACATGTATATGATAGAAGTATACTCTGTGAATTTCAGAATTTTTGGATAAAAGTACAATTTTTGATAAATGTCTAAATATTCGGCTGTTTTGGCCATATGAAAAATAGTAAATGACTTTTAAAAATTCTGAGAAAAATATATGTTCACTATGGGACTATATTATGCTAAATCCCAGAAAAAAAATATTTTTGGAACTAATTTGGTATTTTTTATGAAAATGGTCTAGTTATGAGTAAATGAATTAAATATGTTTTGTGAAGTAAGAAAATTGAAAAATAGGATTTTATGACTTGAGAATCCTATATGAGGTATATGCAGATTTTTGATGAGGATTTTGATTATTGGTGATAAAATCTTATGAGTTTGGTATTTTAGAATGATTAAATACATTATTTAGTAAAGTGTAAACAATTTAAATAAATTGTTTATAAGCTTAAGAAATATTATTCTTTCAATATCATTATACCGAAATACTGGTATGGATTTTATTGTAAAATTTCTACCTTTTTGTGCCGGGTTTACTATTCACGAGTTACTATTCATGAGTTACTATTCATGAGTTACTATTCACGAGTTACTATTCATGAGTTACTATTCACGAGTTACTATTCACGATAAAAATTGGTTTCTTTTTCTAACCAAATTATAGTTGATTTACGAATATTACTCTTAAGATTAAAACTAGATGTTGATCATATTATTTTTATTATTATATATAACATTTTTATAACCCTAATGATGATATTTCTCTTTGACTTGAGTGTAAAGATGGGTAGATTTTTGGTATGATCATGACTATGGGTTATCTTTGGCCAGTAGTGCAAAGTTGAATCGTTGATTGGTATGATCATGACCATTGAATTTATAAGTGAATATCTTTAGCTTAAGTGCAAAGGGGAATTGATCAACATGGTTATAATTATTGTTTATATAAATTCTGAAATGATTATATATTTCTTTGAGATATTAATATATTTGGCCTGTAGTGCAAATATGAACTGTTGATGAATATATTTGGCCGTAGTGCAAATATGAACTGTTGAGGAATATCTTTGGCCTGTAGTGCAAAGATGAATTGTTGATGAATATCTTTGGCCCGTAGTGCAAAGATGACATGTTGTTGAATATCTTTGGCCAGTAGTGCAAAGATGAACAGATGTTGAGATGAACATGACCAACTGGCGATACAAATGAATATCTTTGGCCGTAGTGCAAAGATGAAGTTATTAGTATGATTATGAACAGGAAATGTGATTTGGTGTAACCATGATCTTTAATGTTTCAGGTAAAGATAGGTGATGAAAATTATCTTCGTCCTGGATGAGAAGAGGAATTTAGAACTACAGTTATGATTATGAGTTATTCATATGATTATGGACCAGAATTATTGATTGATGTTACAGGGATAAAACATTGTTGATGGATTTTTAACATGAAGAAGATAATAGACTTTATAGTCTATTTGACTCTTCTAATGGATTGCTCGTTCCGCTGCAACTATGGTTGAAATTTTTATCATCTACCATATGTTCTAAATCTCTGATTTATTACTGATGAAGACTATTGATAATTTAATTATTTTTAGTCATGATATTCTTTACTGAGCTAGTTATGCTCACCCTTTTGCTTCACAATTCCTTTCAGGTAATAAGAGTGTAGCTGGGTCGAGCGAGGGTAACGAGGAAATAGAACGGTGGTCTCTAGATGTGGATGTTCTCCCGAAGTAGTATAGAAAAGTTCATTTAGTAGTTTTATTTGGTGAATCCAATAGGGTAAGGTGTACCCAACATTGGAAGGGTGGTTTGCCACTATCATACAAGATGTCTAACGACATACAACCTCGTGTCATCATAAGACAGGGATGTGCTCATCCACTTGCTGAGTATATCTACGAGCACTACCTATATAATCTTGGTGTTTGTTTGAAGTATAATTCTCAATTAGAGATAGTGGAGATAATGATAAGTCAAGAGAAGACTCGCCATTGGGAAGAATATGATAGTAATCTTCTCGTTTTTCTTTGGGGTCTACTGGGTCAACCAAGGATAATTCTGTGGCCATATGATATCTATCATAACCTAGAAGCATGGCCTCCCATGTACGAAGGTTTCCTTGAGCACTTCCCAAATATTCTAATTTCTAAAACAGTTTTTGACTATACCTTTATGTAAGGTGTCATTGTGAGGTGATGTCCACGGTTGGAACATGAATTACATTTGGTATATATTTGTATTCAAACTCATAGCATATGTGTTGTTGTATTTTGTACGACAATTGTTGTAATAGAGTTGTAGTTATTTTCTGTACCATGTATTTGACGACTCAGAATGGGTTGGATGGAATGGACCTGTTTTGGGGTTGTCACAAAACTAAACTTTCTTTAGTGCGAAAATTCTAAAGTTAAACTGAGATGAACAACCCTAATATAGGGGATTATGTACGTGTTAGCGTTTAGATGTTTGTGCACAATACATGGTACAAAGGGCTGATCCCCCTAAGTACGTAAGGAAGGGTCTGTATAGTCTAACGACTGTTAAGGTTGAAGTAATAATACCTAATTACTGGGGACATAGTTCGTGGTCTTAAGACCCTCAGATATAAATATTAAACTTATTCTCTATTCTTGATTCGTAGAATGAGTTCCCTATTATCCAGTAACCATTGTTTTATCTCATGTTGTTGCTATTATTATTCTTTATAATAATAATAGCAACAACATCTAAAGTTGAGAAAGTCGATGAGCCATCTTCTAGCAAAGGAAAGGGAAAGATGTTCAAGTGATGAAGACTTATTTACTTAACTGAAATTATGTTATAAGACTTATGTTATTTTGTGATGTATTCCGCAGACTTATGTAATAATTAAAGGTTAGATTACCTAAGAATGTTTTAAGTTGATGTAACCCTTTAATGGGGAAGATATTTATTTAAGTTATGTCTGTATCCTTGTTTATGGGTAGTTAGATGTAAATATTTTGGAAAGTGAGCACCAAATTCTGTGGGAATGAAGTACCCGGATTTGGGGGTGTCACAAGTTTATAATTGAAAATTACACTAGAATCAGAGAATTCTTCTTCTATAATATTGAGTGTATTTCTTTAGAGTTTAAGGACGCTTTGAGTGTAGAAAGCAGTGTAAGTTTTCTTTAAGAATATCCCCATCATACCAGTCAGAAATACTCTCCTTTTAAGGTAAGGGATATTATTTGTGTTCAATATTCGTATGAAATAATAATTTCTTCCATACTATGTAGTATATAAGTAATATTATTTCATTTCAGATTCTGAATTCTACACTCATGTTGATAAGTATTGCTTCTATACTCTTTAAAATTAGTAGAATATCCTTAAAATTTGCGCTTCATCTAGTATCATTTCACAAGAATATTTTTTTGAACATTCTTGTTAAATTTTGATCTTTTCATGCTGGGGTACTATTCACGGGGCACTATTCACAAAGTACTATTCATAGGATACTATTCACTCGGGTACTATTCCCCGGGGCACTATTCATGATAAAATTGATTTCTTTTCTGTCCAAATTATTTTGATACATGAATATGATTCTTGAATTTTACTCCACAAAATAGTTTTCATGTTGATAATTTGGACATTCTTGAACTCTAGATAAATTGATTTATAAATATTTAAAATTTATCATTGCTCTTGCTTAATTGAATTTTTATATCATTGTCATCATCCTCATGCTTATATTGTGATGAAAGTCATCTTTGGCCCGTAGTGCATAGATGGACTGTTGATTAGTATGATTATGACTATATATCGGAATAATCATGACCTGTAATGTTACAAATGATGTGATAAAAGTCCTCATTGGCCCGTAGTGCATTGATAGGCTGTTGTTGGCGTGATCATGACCACTGGTGATACTAACGAATATCCTTGGCTCGTAGTGCATGGATAATTCGTGGATGTGATAATAATTAATATCATTGCCCCTTGTGCATGGATAATTCATGGATGTGATACTAACGAATATTGTAAGACCCCTACTTTTTATAAATAAAATTAAATTTTCTCTATTATTATAGTAAGGGTTGATTTGATTAATGTGATTAGTTATGGGTAAAATATACAAATATTTTAAATAAGCAAGTTGTTATAAAATATTCATTGTTATTGGGAAATAATCGTTTGGTCGTGGAATATTCTTACTATCGTGGAATATTCTTACGACGACGCAGCCTTGTGTGGGCCCCATAACGGAAAGCGATTGGATGAAGAAAACGACAAGTATGAGTTTTTATAAATAACGACATAGTTGTTACCGTTAACACTGTTGGAATACCCGGTGATTAAAATACAGTAATACGCAGTGTTGCAATGTAGCACACGGTATTGCACTAATTATTGATTCTTACGTAAGAAGGCACTACTCAATAATTGTTACAGTAATTACTGTTTAATATTTTATTTTATTGATTCAATAATTGCTACGTTGATATTTTATATTATTGTTGTTTCAATAATTGTCACTACACATTATTTTCCATTATCAGATCAATAATTCATATTATTTTAATAATATTATTATATAACATTATTGGCAATGTCTAGAAAGTTCTGTCTAATGAGAGGTTTTGTTACCTAATTGCGCGCCAGTAAGAGAAATCCTTATTGTAAAGCCCGCTCTTTCCTGGGAACAACCTGGTTGTCAATATTGTGATTTTGTAATATTATTTGTAAATAATTAATTATTGATTTATATGATAAGAAAAATATTTATTTTATGTGGATATAAATGGAGGAATTTTTAGAAAAGTGACAATCGTTGAAAATTAATATTTTATCTTTTCTGATAAAACAATTCATTTAAATATATTATTATATTTTAATAATATAATAATGATGATATTTTTACGATGAATGTGTGATATATGAATAAATGAGGAGGAAGAGTATTTTTGTTGCAATAAATGATAAAAATATGTTAAACATGTCGGTGTTTTGACTAAAATTTGATTATAGCCTGTAAAATCGTCCGTATGTGGATTTCAGTCAATTTCTGTTTGGAATTTGAAAAAAATATAAACTTACAAAGTTATAGAGAATTGAATTTCCTATGGAATGAACATAAGATTTGAATTTTTCTGATAAAAAGGCTATTTATTATGAATTATTGAAGTTCCGGAATAATTGATTTTTGAAGTTTTAAATATTTTTTAATAAAAACATTTTTTGCAATTGGGTGGGCCCCACAGGTGTTGTAAACATGCTGAAATCAGTTTGTCTAAGGTGGGCGTGAAATATTTTTAATTATATTAATATTTTATTAATTTTTTTGCTTTGGTGTTCTAAGTATTTTCCTATAAATAGGGTGCTTAGGTTAGAATTGAAAATCATACTAGAAACTGAAGTTTTCTCTCTCTATATTATCGAGCATATTTTTGTGAGTATTTTGATACTTTGAGTGTTGCTATACAGTGAAAGTTTGTTTCAGCACTATATCCGGTATTCCAGTCAAAAGTATTGTCCTTTTGAGGTAAGAGATGTTATTTTTTTTCGTAAATGATATTATTTCTTTTAATATCATTATACCAGAATATTGATAAGATTTTTCTTATGAAATTCTTATTTTTTGTGTCGGGGTTGCTATTCACGTATACGGCATTATTCACGTATACGACACTATTCATAGAAAAATTAAAAAAAAATTCTTTGTCCAAGTTGTTTATTATGATTACTAGCTTTGATTGTATCCATGTTTTGATCCTCATTCTTATATTTTGCTCCACAATGGTTTATTATGGAGTATTTTTGAACATGGATGAACTAAAATACGAATCCTTAATCCTTATTCTTTTATCTCACTGGATTCGTTTTCTTAAAATATTTTTCATCATCCTCAGTCTTGAATGATGATATTACTGAATATCTTTGGCCTGTAGCGCAAAGCTGAATGATTTCCTGATGAATATCTTTGGCCGTAGTGCTGAGATGTACATGTATTTAGATGAATATGACCAACTAATGAATATTTTTGTCCTGTAGTGCAAACATGAATATTTGATTCAAGATGTATATTGATTGATGTTACAGGGATAAAATATTGATGATGAACTTTTAAATATTAGAAGATAGTAGAATTCATTCTCTACTTAACTCTTCTAATGGATTGCTTTTTCCGCTGCAGTTGTTGATCTAAAACTTATTGTCTATTACTACCTCCATCCCATAATAACTGTCGTTTTAGAAGGAAATTTTTTTCCCAATTTATTTGTCGTTTACAACTTTCTAGGAGAATAAATTATTTACTTTCCTATATCACCCCTACCTTCTCTCATTGTCCCAAGAAATTTTTTCCTTGTATTAATAGTTTTCAACTTCCCATAAAGGGGTAGTGATAAAATTTCACACCAATTTTAATTAATAAATGATAGCACTAAATGACTTTCTTAATCCATGTGCATCAAGCTAAAACGACAGTTATTATGGGATGGAGGGAGTATATTCTATCAGATTTTTCCCTGTTGAGGACTAACGATAATTTGTTCTATATTATCTTAGTCATAATATTCTTTACTGGGCTAGTTGAGCTCATCCTTTTTTCTTTTTGTTCCATTTTTCTTCTTAAGAAGCGAGAATATAGCGGGAAGTAGTCGGGGTGTGAAGTGATGTTCCAAGGCAGTTGTTATTATAGTCCTCAGTTTTTTGTAAAATAGTGTATCAATAATTGTAATGAGGACTTATTTGAGTGTGGATATTGTCTAGAAGATAATATTTATATTTTAACTCACAGTTTATGTGTTGTCGTATTTTGCACGACAATTGTATTAATAAAATTGTAGTTGTTTCTTTACCATATTTTTGGCAACTCAGAATGGGTGATGTGTACCTATTTTGGGGGCGTCAAAAATATCCTTGGCCCGTAGTGCATGAATAATTCGATGATGTGGATTATTTATTGAGCTGTGTTACAGCGATAAAATATTATTGATGAACTCTTAAATCATAGAAGATAGTTGATATTATGCTTTACTTTACTCTTCTAATGGATTGCTTGTTCCGTTGCAGTTAAACTAGTTGTCTAGTGTATTCTATCAGTTTAACACCGTTGAAGGCTAACGATAATTTATTCTGCATTATCTTAGTCATAATATTCTTTACTGGGCTAGTTGAGCTCACCCTTTGCTTTCGTTAGACCTGAAAAACGGGTCGAGCTGGCCCAAAAGGGCCGGGCCATCGGCGGGCCGGGCCATAGACGGGCGGGGCCAAAAAGGCCCGGGTTTTGGTGGGCTGGAATTAAGCGGCCCGTGGCCCGGGTTGGGCCGGCCCGGCCCGCAGACTTTTTCATTTTTTTTTTACTTTTAAAAACCTGTAAATACTTGCTGTAAAGCTCAAGAAGGAAATGACTAAATTAGTAACATATTACAGTATTACTAATACATACAATGATACAAAGTACACAAATTCAAACCAAGAGGTCCAAGACTATTCATTTCATTTGACATGTCAGTATGTCACCATCAACAGAAATAAGCTCCAAATGCATACTTCATACTTGCAATCCCATCTGCTAGTAAAAGAATGGCTTGACATCCTATGCAAAAAGATTCATAAATGTGTCATTATATATGGTAGAAGCAGCAGACAAAGTGAAGGACTACTCTATAACAGTACATCTAGCTGAAGCCTAAGAATATGTTTCAAATAAAATTATACAAATACTTAAACTAAATAATTGGCATTAAACTAATTTCAACAAAACCTATAGCATTCTTCATATAGACATTATAACATAATACTCATAAATTCTACAAAATTAGCCATTACACTAAAGCAATAGTTTCCTACAACCAAACCCACTAAAATAAACCAAATGAACAAATAAAATAAGGTTAAACAGCTGACCAAGATTCTTGTCAAGGGTCTTAGTGAACTGATTCAATTCTACATTTTTAACAAAGTAAATCACAATGCTATTTAATAAAGCATTTAATTCTACATTTTTACTACACAATTACAACACAAGATTAGCTTTTCTTAGTACTTGAAATATCAAACAAAAATCAAAGAAATAGTCCATAAAAAATGAAGTACTTACTAGTGATTAATGTCTAGTCACTCCTTGTAATTTCGCCCATGTTAGATTTGACTCTTGATTTGCAACTAGCGGTACCAAAAGTTGGTCGTCCGTCAACCCATCATCTATATTAAAAATGCCAATTTAAAATATCAATAGTTCAATATCCAAAATTAAACTAAAAAGCTACAATTAAAGTAACAATATTTATAACTTGAACAAACCTTGTATTTCATATCCACAAATCCAATTACGTCCACAAATTAATGCTTGTGCATTATCCGGTAGAAGCGAACTACGATATTTTGTGAGAACTTTTGCTCCAATGCTAAAGGTCGACTACGAAGCAACCGTTGTAATTGGAATTGATAAGATATCATATGCCATATTCGCTAATATTGGATATCTATAATAACGTAATATTTGAAAGTACTAAATAGTCATTAGTCATGTATAAAATAAAGGTATAAAACTAGAATAAAAAATAAGGATTGGGTACCTCTCAGAAAGTTTTTTCCATTCTTCTAGAATATTAAAAAAAGATTTGTTAGTGATGATTTTCTCCTCTAAGTATTGTTCCAATTCCGTTCTTGTTGATGTAGTACCTTGCACTTCCCTCACAAACTCCTATTTAAAATTTTAAATATCAAAAGTTCATCAATAGAAATATGCAATATAGATAAATATGCAAAAAATTAAAAAATTTATAAAACATGAAAACTTTACTTACATCAAACTCATCATCACTATGTTCACTTGTGTTGGTGGTAGCAATAGTTGAAGTCCCTACACCATCTTGAGGTTGTTGTGAACAATCTTTTGACAACTCCGTTACATATTCCATGAACAAAGATTTCATAGCATCCACAATTTTCTCCACTTTTTTATTTATAACATACTCATCCGTCTCAAATTTTTTCAATTTAAATTTGACAAATTGCACCTTATACCTTGGGTCAAGAATAGTAGCTATGGACAAGATAACAACATAGTCGTTCTAATATTTTTTAAAATTTGGCAATATCTCATTTGCTATGTTTCTAATTACCTTAATCTCACAAGACTTATTAAACATTAAAAGTTCTTTTATCCTCAACACATGTAAGAAATACATATTTGCTATTGGATAACTCGTTCCTGAAAAAAGTTATGTAATTTTCCAAAATAGTTTCAAAAATGTAGTGATAGCTTGTGCTATTTCCCACTCATCATTTGATGGACAAGTTGTGTAAGATGATTCAACCATGACATATTAAAAGAATACATCTTTAAATTTCAGAACACTATCAAGCATCTCCCATGTAGAATTCCATCTAGTCATATAATCCAAACCCAAACCCGATTCTACGGACACAAGCAATTGTTCACAACATGTAACAAATTTTAACAATCTACTTTCAGATCCCTTAATATATTTGACACTCTCTCTAATTTTGCGTAAAGGTTCACTTGCAATTTTCAAACCATCTTGAACAATGAGATTTAATATGTGAGCAGAACACCGAGCATGGAAAAACCTACCATTGCAAAGTAAGTTTCCTCTCAAATGAGCCTTCAAGAAATTTTGCATGTTGTAGTTGTTTGTTGCATTATTTAAAGTGAAAGAAAATATCTTTTTTTCAATTCCCCAATCCTTTACAAACTTAAAGATTTTTTCTGATAAAAGAGTACCAGTATGTGGTGGGGGGAAATGATAGAAATTTATAATCCTACTGTGCAACACACAATTATGATCAATAAAGTGAGTGTAGACACTCAAAATTTTTATGCACACTTGTTACTGATATTGCAGGAAGGCAGATTCGTCTTTTAGAGATAACCCTGGAAGACAGCTCACATCTAGTCCGGATACTACCAAAATCTCAGTTTCAACCCAGAAACACACACTGGGAGTAACAACCTCAACCCCGAAACACACACCGGGAGTAACAGTTCCCAACCTCAGCAATGACACAGAGGCCTGCAGTTCTAATACCAGAACACACACCGGAGAAGATCGATTCATCTCGGAGATAACCCCAAGATGTTCCGTCTCAATCCCAATACTGGGAATAGCAGATCCCAACCTTGGAGATAACCCCAAGGAAGGCAGTTGCAGTTCCGAAGATAACCCCGGAAATGCTTGTTTTAAATGCAATCAGTTTTAATCTCGACTCTCACAACGAGATACTCAGTACCAACCCGGAGATAACACCGGGAGGACAGGCACACCTCAGCAACGACACTGAGGACCTTCAACACTTACAGCAGTCCAATCTCAGCGACAACTCTGAGTAACGTCTGCTTTATCAGCCCAACCGGTGATAACCCCGGTGAGAGGTAAAGTTGTCATCTCACCATCATGACTCCACACCGTACCGTCTCATCGCTTTGATACATACATAATGTCCCACAAGAGTCAAGGAAAACCAATCCCGAGTGACTATTACGCAGGATAACATATATAATTTGAAGTTGAAGACTAGAGGACATCGTCCCATCTTCATGACTTCGTACAACCTCTAATCTCAGGTCATTGCGTAACTATCGACAATGACGGTCTGAAATAGGTCTTATATACCTCAGTCAGATGCCTGGATTGCAATTCTGAAAGTTCGAGAGGACATCACGTTGCATGAGTGCACGTACTTTGAGACGGAGGGACCCGCAAAGCTCGGGGCACCCCGGGCAGCCTCTGGTACACCTGCGGCCCAGCCGTAGGTCCACCCTCTATAAATAGAGGACTTGGGGTGGCCATTTTGCAAGAGAAAAAGGTGAGGAAGCCTTGTCCAATTTGCTCTGTACACACCCCAAACTGAGTGCTTTCTCATTTTAAACACTTGTGAGCTCACATATAGCTACTTCTGTACCGGCGGAAGCCAGTGTTTATCTACTATAAAGATATAAAAGTCTTCTTTGGTAGCCCACTGTAAACCTTCTCACACACTTTAAAGCCTTTCTCTTCATCTTTGCATACACCCTTCTTTACGTTGAGAGTCGTGTTGCGTGTATTTACTCGGACTTCGATCCGTAGTTTTATTTCAGTTTGTATATACATATATATTTTTATACATATATTTATATATATGGACTAACATTATCGAGTTATGCCTCGATTGAGCCTAGACTTCAGTCTGGAGCTTTTACTTGCTTTTGTATATATATACATTTATATATATGAACTACGTGTCGAACTCTGTTCGATGAGCCTAGACTTCGGTCTGGAGCATTTACTGCTTTAATATATATATTTATATATATTAACAATTATCGGATTTTGTTCGATGAGCCTGAATTTTATATCCGGAGCGTTTATTTGCTTTATATATATATATATATATATATATATATATAAATTTCGACCCGCCTGGAGTTTACTCCGTGGCGGTTGATCGCTTTTACAGCTTTCTGTACATTTTGTCCCGTATGGAGTTTCCTCCGTGGTGGTTAATTGCTTTTACAGCTTTATTTACATTTCTGATCCCCCATGGAGGTGCTTCGTAGCTGGTGATCATGTATGTATATATATGTATGTATATATATATATATATATATATATATATATATATATATATATATATATTTACATCTTTTACATATATACCTGCTTACTACATTTTATCAATTATGACATCATGTGAGCCTATGAATCATGTGATCACAGGTTCAGTCCACTGAATCTAGATTCGGTTCCCGTGATAGACCTTTTCAGCTGTAATCAGCTTGTAAAAATTATATGTGATGTTTGGATCTCCTCAGATGGTTTTCATACCCACGAGGAGTTCAACACCTTTTTTGTACATTATTTTCTTACAGATGCGTCGCATCTGGAAAATAAAATCAATCAAGCCGAATCTTGAATAAAATGGGAGTGTAAAAGGTCTCAATTACTATTGAGCATTGGGTTTGAAAAACCTCTTTTAAAACATCACTGCCATATCTTGCTTAAAAATGAATTTTTATATAAATTCAAACCCTGTGTATATAGGTGCGAACGAGGCCTCACACTACTTCCAAATAACAGCACATTGACCCATACACACACACATATATATAATAGTTTATTGAAAAGTGGCGGTCACTGTGGTAACACAGATGTCGGGGGGTGTCTAACACCTTCCCTCCGCATAAGCAAGTCCCCGGACCCTAAATGAATCTCGGTTTCATAGACCCGTTTAGCAGTGTCACATCATTGGGTCAATGTGCAAATCTTTTCTCGGTTGTGTTGGTACAACTAGTTAAAAAATCAACTGGCGACTCTTATAGTCCAATCGTCCACATTACACATGTCGGACCTTTTTCACTTGTTTTTTCAAACAAATCTCATATAAAATGAGAACACAAAAAAACAGGTAACGAAAAGGGACAAATAAAAATTCCGACGTCGACAGTTAGCGGTTAAACAACTATAACCCTCACTAGTACCAGACGACCACAAATCGAAAGTGAGACAAATTCTACCGCGGATGTTCTCAAATGCACGTTTTAATGTTACTTTCTCAAACTTATAAATTTTAATACAATCCGCTTTGGCAGTGTTTCTAGTATACGATTTCATAACCAGATTCAAATAGTTATGCACTCTTCACAATCCTTCATGTTCAACAATCAAGAATGGATAGTTATGCATCATGATTGCTTCAGCCATTTTATCCCTATAAATGAGCTGACTAAATTTTCTATTAAGCATTTTTCCTTCATGATCTAGATGCATTTCAGTCACATTTTGGTTAACTAAACCAGGACATGACTTTTATTGTGCATGCAAATTTCTAGTCCCATGAGAACTACCACCATCTCCAATAGCATAACTTTTTGTGCATGGTTTACAATATGCTCTTAACTTTTTGGTTGAAGGATCTACCTTTTTTCATATTGATTCCAAATTGAACTTTCTTCCCTTCGTTTTCTCTTCGAACTGTCAATTGGTTGTGTCAAATTGTCCGAGCTTTCAACTCCCCCATCAATCAAATCAATTGTTACACGATCCCGTCGATCCATAAGAACTCTACAAACAAAAAAAAATTAAACAATTAACACATACTCAATAATTTTCTTCCTATGTTCAAAAAATTAATATAAATTTACAAAAAATGCATTTGATTTCCCAACTTTAAAGAATTTACTATAATTATCTAGAAATGAACTGCAGTGGTTTGTGGAATTAGCAACAAGTAGAGGTAGGAGTAGCCTAATATTGCAATGTCATTAAGTCAACCTGAGGCCTGAGCAGTAAAAATGTCAAGAAGTTTTTGGATTTGACTGCTAATGTCCAAAAGTCCAAACCATTAATTCAGCAGTAGTAATGCAGTATTGGCATGTAGACCCTTTGATTAAACAAAGCAGACGAAACAAATAATTCAGTTCTATTAACCATGTTTTAAATCTAGTCTACAGAATTCAATATATCATATCACCAAATTGACTTCAGATATACCCAAAGAGGTCTACCAGCTTTGGAGTCCAAAATATGTGGTTTAAGCAATAAGCACCATGAAAATGTTAAATGCACTAGAAACTGATGTCATCAAAGCAAATAAAAAGATGCAGCAATCCCCTTGTGAGTCAAGGATAGTTTTTAATATTATTACAATTTCCATAAATATATATATATATATATATATATATATATATATATACTATTAAATGGATAATCAAAGAGGGATGAAGAGAAATGACACAAATATAAATAATTAAATCGGTAAATTCTAGATCTAGTCTAATCCGGTTCATAAACCCTTAAAATTCATACAGATAGATTATAAACAAAAATCGCTCAAAATGATTATAAACAATAGATTAAAATCGTATTGAAATGAGAGTGGAAAAATACCTGAGACGAGGAGAATAGAGTAGGGTTTTAGCCTTTTAGGGGAAAAGAGGAACTGTGAAGGCAAGCTTATGCGTCGTCTCGTCGATTGATCGAATCGAAGTGTGGATATTGGATTTGTGGAAGAGTCTAGAGGTGAGGCTGTGAAGTGTGAAGGGCCGAAGGTTCTCTCTCTGTTTTTATGCCTTACAACCTTAGCGAGTTAGCGGCCTTAAGGTTAAGGAGATTAGAGATCAGATACAGATAGGGTTTTTTTAAAGGACCGACCGGGTCGGGCTCCCACGGGCCGAGTCATCATTGGGCCGAGCTAAAATTGGACTAGGCCAAAAAGGCCCAGGTTTTGGTGGGTCAAAAAAGTGAAGCCCACAGCCCAGTTTTTGACGGGCGGGCTGGCCCGGCCCGCGGGCGTAGGCCAATTTTGTCAGGTTTAGCTTTCATTGTTCTATTCAGGAAATGAGAATATAACTGGGACTAGTTAAGGAACGGAGTGATGGTCCATGGTGGCTATAATAGTCATCACTATTTTATAAAATAGTGTGATAATAAATATAATGAGGACTTCATTTAAGTTTGGATATTGTCTACGAGACAATATTCGTGTTAAAACTTTCAGCTACGTTTCGTCGTATTTTACACGACAGTTGTATAATTAAGTTTGTATTTAAATTATGTACCATGTATTTGGCGACTCAAAATGGGTTGTGTATACCTATTTTGGGGGCGTCACAAAATGGCTCCTCGAATGACTGTCGTGATAGAGTTTTTAATAATCATAAGGGACATAATGTTGGATCGCTCCAACTTTTCATAAATAGATTTTTGCTCAATTGAGCTTATATCTGTAAGTGGAGCAGGAGGATCAACTCGTAATGCATAGCTCAAATCCATAACGCCGAGAACAATTTTTCACTTGCTCTTTCCAAACAGTAAAATTAGTTCCATTCAAGACTTCAATTCTAGAGAGATACCCAAAAATACTAGTTGGAGTCAATACTGAAATACAATCAAGCTCATAAGCATGCTTACAAAAAATTAAAAGAAATCCATAATGTACAACAATAATTAATAATTAATTATAATAAAACCAACAGTAGGGCAAGCAATTAGTTACATAAAATCTATTTACAACACCTAAAAATAGATTTCAATAAGATGTTAGTGCATAATTATCAATCTTTCGGTGGTCCAATTAATAATATGCTAATAACATCCCTGTAATATAATTCAAAATACATTTATCCACGCATCATCGTTGGGCAAAAACAAAATAAACATGTTACTTATGCAATAAAATTCCATTTAATAAATTTTAATTCTAATTTTTTCGTTGGGTAAAATTAAAATCTTTTTTTTATTAAATGTAACATTATGTGACTTTTCTTAATCTTTAATTGTTTCAATTAATAATACTCCGTTGGGCTGATTATTAATTTTAATAATAAAAGAGTCACGCATACACGTAAATTATTATGATCAAACTAAAATTTCTTTAGACAATATATTAATCAAGTTTGAAAAGTAACATTATTTATAATTTACATGTAACAACTTAAAAGCCCTAGTAATATATCACATCATGTTCAAGAATTTTAAATTAAAATATATAAGTATGAACATGAATTGATTATAAAATAATCACGTTAATTTAATATGAATACATGAGGGCGTAAGAATATCATAATATCATCTAGACATAATAACTAATAAATCTAACATATATTATTTTAATATTCATGTTCCTATTCATACATTACATAATATTAAAGCACCAACATACTGCTTTATTCAAGATTAACAGATGAAAATGCGTGACACCCTCGCCGGGGATCTGTATATCAACAGATGAAAATGTGTGACACTCCCGCTAGGGATCTGTACTTTGGAGTTATGACCCCAAACTGACGGCATCAGACCTTTGTGAGGTATTGCCGAGTGTGATTAGCAACCGCTGAGATCATCGGTATAGTGTACCCTGTGTTTGGGCGAATACTAATGAATGATATGAAAAGCCACAGTTTGGCCCGGGAAAACTAGGATTTCAGGCTATTCTGCTCAATCGCGTAGTATTTTTATCCCTGATTTGGCCTTTTCAGCTTGTGAGAACTCCTTTGAAACTCAAACTAGACCGAGCCGGAGGGGTGGGCCCCACCCAAAGGAGTCACAGGTACACCTGCAGCAGCCGTAAGTGGACCTACGGCCAGCCGTGGATGGCTTTAAAGGCTGCAGGTTACTTTCTCAAGTCATTTTATGTTGCGCCGCACAGGAAATCCAAGAGCTCTTCTTCAGATCTACTGAGTTCGGGTGTCTTTCTACAAATTTTGTCACCGTACAAGTGTTCTACACTGTCCTGGTAACGTATGCATGTCTTTTTTTCCAGTTTCAATCCGTTGAAAAATGACTTTTTATATGAAATGCGTCTAAACACATAGTAGTGAATATGCATGCTTATACTTGATAAAAAATATTTAACATAGTAAATGTTAGTATTAAACCATGCTGAACATAATGATGTTAAAAAATTTAACTTTTGAAACAATCAAATTTGTACCTTTGTCTGCTATTTCTTATCCTATTTGAGGACAAATGAGCAAAGGTAAATAAAGCAAAGCAATCCTGGTATTTAATCTACCGTCATAAATTGTGACTTTGATTTTTCATGCATTATAGGATGTTTATGATTGTGGGTATGTGTGCTACTGAATGGTCACCTAGTCATGCCTATGTGCATGTGAATAGTCCTATTTACAAAGGTAACTCTTTCAAAAAAAATTCAAAGTCTAGGCATTCGATAGACATGCATTTTTAACTCTACTGTAGGCGTATGTTAAAATAATGCACGCATGCATATAGTCATAAAATGCATAAAAATGCTCCAGCTTAGAATTTACCACACTCTTTTTTAGGTGATTTGGAGACTTGTATTCCAGATATTATGGATCCAGATCAGCCAAGTAGTTCCCGCAGTACCATTTCAGGTGTGCGGAGGAGGGCTTTTGAAGTGCCTCGACCTCGTTTAGTTAGACAGCCTCGTCGTCTGGTGGAGGAGGTGATTCGTCCTATCCGGGTTGATGTACCGGATGTCGAGGACGAGGAGGAGGATGTACCGGTAGCAGCTCTAGCTTCTGTTACTAATGTTCCCTGTAGGGATTTCTCAGGCATTCAGGTGGCTATTCTAGATCTTCTGGGTGATTTGAGTTGCCACCCCTTAGTTTACTTGCATGCAAATGAGGTAAAAGCTATATTTTATCTTTTTCCTATTGAGGAGGAGCAAGGATTTTGACATTGATTTACATGTGATGTAGGTTCCCGACTTTACACAGCCTCGAGGGAACTGGTTCAGCATACACTCCCTATATCAAGCTCTGCATCCAGATTACCAAGGTATCGTGCATGATTGGGGCTTTGGGGCGTTCTTTTCCATTCTTCCTCGCCGTTGTCCCTGGGGTTACCTCAGGGCATTGTTTGAGCGCTGGTTTCACCAGACCCAGTCTCTCTATTTGTTGGATTGCGAGGTGATGATGACGCCGATGGATTGGCAATTTATCACTGGTATGGAGTTTGGAGGGGCGCGAGTGCCATGTACAGTGAATATTACCCCGACTGCCGTCAGATCCTTGTTGGGAGTCCCGGCTGAGGCGCTCAAGGGTAGGACCGTCCGTACGGGCCCTTTGAGCATAGATGATATGAGTAGGCTATTGAGTGAGCCCATGCCCACTGATGTGAAAGTCATGGATCGTATTCTTCGGCGATTGTTCCTGGTTATCATCAGGGGTTGTTTCATAGCTGATAACTCTTTTACGGTGTCATTTGCTTTGATCAGCACCACGCGGGAGGTGGACCGTATTGGAGAGTATAATTAGGGTTCCTACACCTTTGCCTATTTCCTCAGGGGAATGTGCATGCGTTCGTAGGGCTTGACCGAGGATTAGCTAGGATTTTACCCATTTCTGCTGGTGAGTATTTCTCTTTCGATTTCCCATGTACAGGTTAAGAGTGTTCACTGATAGCAGATGTTTACCTTTGTGTTGGCAGTTTTGGGCCTATGAGAGGCTTCCATGTTTGCGTCTTGTGAGTGTGTTAGGTTTATATACCTATCTACGAGGACGGCGATGGCATCACTCCATATTGGCAGAGGTTCCTATAGGTGAGGGTTTCACCCATTGTTGCTTACAGTTAGAGTTATTGACAGTAGATGTCATCACTTGGGTTCCCTACTCTGGGGAACATTTGACCATTGGATTTGAGGATGGATTCCCGACTGGTGTCGAGAACGTGATATCCACCTGTAGGATTCCTCTCTTCACGGATGGAGGATGGGAGCTCTATTTAGGAGAGCATGCTATTAGGAGCACCACAGAAGAGATTCGTGTACCGATCTTGCCTCCTGCCAGGCGTTATTGGCATGTGTTGCAATCACCCATCGATGACATCCCATTAATAGGGATTGACGGATATACTTTGTCAGAGGGTTCACATACTCAGGATACATTTCATCACTGGTGGTCCCCTCGTACCATTGAAGCCCAGACTCGTGCCACTCAGTTTATGGGGGATATAATTCCTGGATTCGTGATGATGACGGATTGGCTGACCTGTATCCGAGATCCAACTCATTTGACACAGATTGATTATTTGACCCGGCAGTTAGACCGGGCATATTTTTTCATTCGACACTTGGGTAGAGATCCTTCAGAGGCAGATACTTTTGATCCTTCCAGCTCAGGTGCTGGCCCCTCAGGTGACCCACATGGCTTTGTCGGTTCAGATTCTCCCTTGTATAGGCCTAACATCCCTGTTGATAGAGATCTAGTGACTCAAGAGGAGTTACATCAGGTGGACAGGATTGATGATGTAGATATTAACACCATTATCTTCTTCTTATGTGTATTCTCATTATCTCTTTTGATAGTCCTCTGTTAGATTTTGGGTGATTGTGCCCCATTCTCGCTATATCTTTTGATAGGCCTCTGTTAGTAGTAGGGCATCTGTGCCCTATTTCCCTGTATTTTTAGCTGTACAGAAATGATGAATGTAGATGATGATGTACTTAGGAATGTAAGCACTATTTTTTATTCCCTACATCATATTGCCATCTATTATCTGTCATGCATTTATCATGTTATGCATATGTATGTATGTCTAGAGATATTCAGCATTGACCCCCGGATGGTCTTATGATACGGCCTATACAGATGTCTTCTTCAACAGTCAGCCGCATAGTTCACATCCCACCAGTGTTGATAGCCTTCCGTCTGAGGTCGTGGTATGATAGTATGTCACCTATAGATAGGGTGACTGTAGATCAGCTATTACAACATTCCATGATCCTCTTGATGTTTCAGGTTCCCGCAGGCTTTGTAGAGGGTATGCTAGAGCATTGGATACCTCCGATTTAGTACCCAGGAGTTGACTCCTACATTGGAGGAGTACAAGCGGTTGACGGCTTTACCCTTAGATAGACCTTGCTCTCGTATGACTGTCGGAGATATGCGCTGGTAGTTCATGACCCTCACCGGGTTACGGCGTAGAGTAGTAGAGGATGAGATTACATCCGGCCATGTACTGCCCCAGCGTTTCCTGATAGACAGATTTGGCTTATTAGACAGCTATGCTCGATACTCTGGGGATTTTACCACACCAGAGGATCGGTGGCATTTGGCCAGAGTGGATGTATTCGTGCTGTGCATAGTAGCGTATGTATACATGCCACGGTATATGGATGAGTTGGACATTGGTGTTATTATGGCAGTGAAAGCTCTCAGGGAGGGTCATACCATCATCCCGATGATCGTGGCTGAGATGTTGAGGTCAGCCACGTTTTGCAGCACCTACCCTGCAGGGGTATTTATAGGCAGCTCGGTCATGCTATACGTGTGGTTTATGTCACACTTGAGATCGATTGGTACTTTTCGCTGACACGGGTACTGTTTTACCCATGATATAGCTATGTCTTACTCCTTTCAGCCATCAAAGTGTACATACGATATGTCTTGGTCGGTTTTCTTAGTAGGGATCAGAGATCCGTTTGGCATTCTACCGTACACAGGGCTCAGCTCACCCTATAGCTTCATTACTCACGCTCTGAGCATGGATTATCTCCCTCTGGCTAGTTTGAGGGGTATAACTACCTACCACCCACTAGCTGTGATGTCACAGTTTGACCAGTTTTAGGACTTCCATCCTTTTGAGGGGGCGTTAGGTCAGCGTTTAGCTTCTCGACACTTATCAGTAGAGGACCGATCCCGGGTGTATGCTTATTGGGATCAGCGTGAGAGTGCTGAGTTTTCTGTTAGCCATCCGGGCTGTTCGCCAAAGTTTTCTGCGTGGATGGAGACAGAGACTTCATCGGTTGTGGTAGTATCCACAGTGTCGGGTATTGATTCAGATGGTGGAGAGCCCATGGAGGACATTGATTTCCACACCAAGGAGGAGCCATTCACTAGGTTGCCAATAGCTCTTGTAGATTCTCCCAGTACTAGCACTGTCGTGATCTAGCATTCAACATAGTACTTCGAGCAGAGTCTTCATCTGATGACCTTTGAGAGGGATCAGGCTAGAGCCCTGATGTTGACAGCTCTTGATGGGAGAGATGCCGCTCTATTAGAGAGAGACGAGGCATTAGCACATAGAGATGCCGCTATTGAGGAGCGGGATGAGGCCAGATCAGCCAGAGATGCCGTGATAGTTGAGCGGGATGGTGCTATATCTGCCCGGGATATAGCCGTTACAGATAGTACCTCAGCGAGGTCCCTTATTACTAGCATGATTGCAGAGATGAGTGCATATATTGATGAGCACAATGTCACCATGCAGGTGGTTGTAGATCTATTAGCTCGTGTGGATACCCTTTTGCAGGAAACCACATCGTTACATCCTTCTTCTGAGATGGATGCCATGTTGGGCTTGATAGCTCGCATATACACTGGTTTGTAGATGGGCTTGTACTTTCCTGCACAGACTAGCTTAGCCATTTTGTCATGTACAGTTCATATTGTATATATCAAACAGTATTATATAGCAGGAAAATATATTTTTGATCACTTCCCTTTTAGTTATGCTTTGTTGCTTGCTTGATATCTGCCTGTTTCTTCAGGGCTTGTGATCTCGATGTATTCTGAACTCTTCATTGATGGATAGACATTTAGATGTTTCCAGATCTTTCAGAATGGATCGTTGATCTGTGTGTATTCTCTACCATCTTGGGACTGGTTTCTGTATGTAGATGTGGAGAGAAGTGTGGCTTTCCTCTCCGAGGTTGACCGCACCACAGATGGTCGCCAGTACTCCCTTGTAGGGGGGAGCCCAGTTAGTTCCATCTCTTATGGATTGGTGTTTCTCTTTGAGGATCAACCGCAGCTTAGATGGTCGCCGATTCTCCCGTTTACTTGGGGAGGTCAGGTAGTTCCATCCCTTTGGTCTGAAGCCAATGAAATGTAGTGGATTGAAGATTGATCCCAGTACCATTGATAAGTTTTTGTGTTTTAGTAGTGGGTTAGACCGAACCATGAATGGTTGCCTACGTACTCCTGTTAAAGAGGAGATCAGGTCTGCGTAGTTCGAACCTGGTGTAAGAGGTTCAACGCTGTATGTGGCAAAAGGGTGTAGAGATGTTTTTGTTGTTTTTATTTTTTGAGAAGGGTGTAGAAATGTTTTTGTTATTTTTTATTTTATTGTGACCGGACTATATAAAATATGACTTCCTACGTACTCCCGAGTATCAAGGAGATCAGGTTGGCGTAGTTTGCCCCATGTTCAGGACGGTTTGCAGCCAATAAAAAGTTCGATCCCATGTTCAGGACAAACTGCGGGTGAGAAAGTTTAATCTCATGTACAGGACAAACTACATGTGTGAAAAGTCTTATCCCTAGTGGGGTAAAACTGCGGGTGTGAAAGGTTTAATCCCTAGTGGGATAACTGGAGTTGAGTAAGGGTTCAAAACCTAGTGGAGAAAAAGGATCTGGCGATCCGAAACTAGGTTGCTGGTTAGAAAAGTGTGTTTGTCCCTAATAGTGCAGATGAGTGTGAAGAGAAGTTATATGTAGTGGAAGGTTAGAAAACCTAAAATGACTGGGGGAATCTGATGATCCAAAACCAGGATGTTTGCTTGATGGTAACCTCAAACATAGTACCGTTTCACGGTGTCTGCATTGATAAGCTGTGGAAATTCATCGCCATCCATTTCCTGTAATCTGAGAACACCTCTTGTCAATACCTCCATATCAACAAATGGGTCTTCCCAGTTCGGAGTGAATTTTCCTTTGGACTGATCTTGGTTGTCAATGATCTTCTTCAAAATTAAGTCATGTTATTTAAACTGCCGTAGGATCTGGCGATCCTTTGTTGATATAGCTGACCGTGGAAGATAGCAGCGGCTCGCCTTTCGTCTATTAAAGACAATTGGTGATATCTATCTTGTACCTATTGGTCTTCATCTAGCTGAGCGTCTATCAACACTCTAAGGGATTCCATTTTCACTTCTATGGGGAACACTGCTTCCATCCCATAGGTTAATGCGTAGAGGGTTGCCCCAGTGGAAGTGCGCATTGATGTTTTGTAGGCTAACAGAGTCAGAGGCAATAAGTCAGGCCATCCTTTGTGGTTAGCGGACATCTTTTGCATGATCTTCTTAATGTTTTTGTTAGCCGCTTTAACAGCACCATTCATCTTTGGACGGTAGATGACGGAGTTGAGGTGTTTGATGTGGAATTTACTGCACAATTCCTCCATCATTTTGTTATTGAGGTTCTTAGCATTGTCTAACACAATCACCTCTGGTTGTCCATATCGACAAATGACATTATTTCTGATGAAAGCAATGATGTCTTCTTTGGTAACCCTAGGGAAGGAGGCTGCTTCTACCCATTTGGTGAAGTAGTCGATCATGGTGAAGATAAACAAATGCCCATTACTGGCTTTGGGCTTGATGGGCCCAATCACGTCCATTCCCCACATTGAGAAGGGCCAGGGTAAACTCATATTATGGAGCTCCCTTGGAGGGACGTGGATAGCATTCCCATGAATTTGGCACTGATAACATCTCCTGACGTGATCTTCACAATCAGCCTTGAGAGAGAGTCAGTAATGCCATGTTCTGAGGATTTTATTTACAAGTAGGGGGTCATTAATGTGTGGGCCACATACTCCCCCATGGATCTCATCTATGAGCCTCTGAGCTTTGTCCTTGTCCAGACATCTGAGGAGACCTAATCCTGCATCTCTTTTATAGAGTGCATCTCCGCTCAGGTAGAATTTCATAGCCAGTCGATGGATCCTCTTTCTTTCAGTCGGGCTCGCCTCAGCGGGTGTAGATCCATCTTGTAAGTACTCCTTGATATGCTGATACCAAGGGTGTTGGACGGGAGGTAGCTCATCCAATACTTCTTCAATATAATTCTCATAGGCTGGAGCCTTTTGTTGGGGAAATGTGAGGGTTGGCATGTCTTCCTTGTCATGTATGTTGATCAAGGAGGCCAAGGTTGCTAGCGCATCCGCAAAATCATTCCTATTTTGAGGAATGTGGAGGAAGGATATTTCTTTAAACTCCGAAGCCATCTGTAGAACCTGTCGATGGTAAGGCAGCAAGTGTAGACCTTTGGTGTGATAAATTCCTGTGGTTTGTCTGATTACCAACTCAAAATCTCCAAAGACAGTTAACTGTCTGATGCCCATTGATTGGGAAAGTTTTAGCCCCATGATATAGCCTTCATACTCAGCTGTATTATTGGTGTTGGCAAACTGCAATTTGACGGCGACGGGATGCTGCTCTCCCGTAACAGACACTAGAACTGCTCCAGCCCCAGAACATTCCATATTTACAGCTCCATCAAAATACATCTTCTAGGATTGGTGTGTATCGTCCTGATGGTGTTGCTGAATTGCCATTACCCCTTCATCGGGGAAGTATGTTTCCAAGGGTTTGAAATCCCCTGAAGCCACGACGGCCAGTTTATCCGCAATTCATTGACCTTTAACGGACTTTTGTGTCACGTAGACGATGTCAAATTGTTGTAGGATCAACTGCCATCTGGATAGCCTACAATTCAACATGGGTTTACTAAACACGTACTTGAGAGGATCCACGCAGGATATGAGATGGGTTGTGTGACCATGGAGGTAATATTGTAACCTCATGGAAGCCCATGCTAAAGCACAACAAGTCTTCTCAATCAGAGTGTACTTGTGTTCACTGCTGCTGAATCTTTTGCTGAGGTAGTAGATAGCTCGCTCTTGGCCTCTATCGTCTTTCTGTCCCAGCATGCAGCCCATGGCATTGTCACTTATGGACAGGTACATGAACAGGGAAACATCATCCCTGGGTGGTACCAAAATAGGAGCTTTGACTAGCTACTCTTTGATTGTATGGAAGGCCTTCTGGCACTCATCATTCCACTTCATGGAGGAGTTCTTCCTTAACAATTTGAAAATAGGCTCACTGGTTGTTGTGAGTTGGGAAATGAACCTGCTGATGAAGTTGATTCTTTCCAAAAACTCCCGTATCTCCTTCTCTGTCTGAGGAATGGGCATTTCCGTAATGGCCTGGATTTTGGTGGGATCCAGCTTAATCCCCTTGTGGCTGACTAGGAATCCTAGCAACTTGCCTGATTTAACACCAAAGGTGCACTTAGCTGGATTCAATTTCAAGTTGTACTTATACAACCTGTTGAAGAGCTTTCTGAGATGGTCTAGGTGGTCTTCCTCCCTTCGGGACTTGACAATAATGTCATCCACGTAGATCTCTATCTCCTTGTGTATTAAATCGTGAAAAAGAGCCATTATGGCTCGCTTGTAGGTAGCTCCGGCATTGATGAGGCCGAATGACAACCGTCTATAGCAAAAGGTTCCCCAAGGTGTGATGAATGCAGTTTTCTCACGATCCTCTTCAGTAACCATAATTTGATGGTACCCCGCGAAATAATCAGCGAAGGAGTACATGTCGTATTGAGCAATATTGTCAATGAGAATGTGGATAAATGGCACGGGAAAGCTATCTTTAAGGCAAGCTTTATTCAAATCCCGGTAATCCACGCATACTCGCACCTTTCCTCCTGGTTTAGGCACGAGGACTATGTTAGATAGCCATTCAGGGTATGTAGACACCATGATGATGCCTGCTTGAAATTGTTTTACAATTTCTTCTTTAACCTTTAAACTCCACTCAGGTTTTAATCGCCTGAGCTTCTGCCTGACTGACTTGAATCCCTCGTTAATGGGGAGGTGATGAATGACAATGTCAGTGGACAAATCCACCATGTCTTCATGAGACCATGCAAACACATCCTAGAATTAGGTTAATAGCGTAACCATGTCATTCCTTTAGTTTGGAGTGAGGTCTATACCAATCTGGATTAGTTTAGGGCTTTCTAAGGTTCCAAGATTGAAGGAGGTGGTTTGATCAAGGTTGGGTTTAGGTTTGTCTTCGACCCATTCTTTGATCTCCTGAGGTATCTCAATGTCCTCTTGTATTTCCATCAAGTCTGAGTCCAACTTTTCATCAAAGTTACAATTCTTGTGGAGAAAAGGCACCTTATCAGCAAGTATAGGCACATCTAAATTCAAAGTCCTGAAATAAAATATGCTTTCACTTAATATATGAAATTGTTCAATCATACAAAGTGTTAGCATGTACTGACAAAACAACTGCTAATATTTTACAGAAAAGTAAGCAGTTATTATTATCTACAGGACAGAAAGAGTTTCTGCCCGTTTTACCCTTGTCGACCAATGAAAGGAGTGCTGCTCCAATTGTCAGGGGTGAAGTCCTGATGTACTGCAATGATGGAGGGTCTATCATCGTCCTCCTTTTCCTGAATGATGACCATTACGTCTGGACAATCATCGTCTGGGGTGTATTTAGTTGTGTGCTCATCATGGACAATGATTCGTATGTTTGACATCATCCTGACGATGTCTTGTTTGTGTCTCCGTTCCTTTTCTTCCTCTTTGGGATTTGGAACCAAGACTTCTTTCCCCTTTACCAGTATCGGTTTAGGAAATAGCATAGCCATTACATGGGCAGGCACCTTTACCGGAGACCGTACAGGCTCAGGAACTATAGGTGGAGATAATCGCCGTGTGGCTACAGTTGAAGGAACCTGCTTGTGCTTATGAGGATTCCTACGACTAGAATTAGCAGTATAGCCTATTCTGGCTGTCCTTTTTTGACTGGGAACTTGAATGGGGCGCTTGATGCCCTGATGATCTTTGCCCAACCCTTGTCTAGGTTGATAACCCAATGACATCATTTCTTGAGTGGCCGACATTACTTCTGCAGAAATTTGGGGTATGAGAGGTGGCGCCCCAATAGGATGGTAGTGAGTGTTGCTCACCTCCAGGGCATGAAAACTGACCGGTTCAACTTCTGAATTGAAGCTGATGAGTGGTATGTCACCTTATTCAGGACATTCCGGCTCAGCATTGGCAGTGACTAGGCTATTGTTAATAATGTATTTAAGTTGTTGGTGAAGAGTGGAGGTGACGGTTCCGGCCATATGAATCTACGGTCTTCCCAAAAGCAGGTTATATCCTGTATCTATTTTGAGAATGTGAAAAGACACGAAGAATGTATGTGGACCAATCTCCACTGGCAGTTCAATATCTTCGACAGCGTTTCGTCGAAATCAGTCGAAAGCTTTAATGATTGTATGGCTTCTTCGGATTCTGTTGAGATTAATATTTATCTTCACCAAAGTGGCATAAGGACATATATTCAAAGATGACCCTCCGTCTATCAAAACTCCTCCCACATGTATCCGGAATATAAAACCGCTATGTGCAACGGCTTGCAATGGCCTGTCCCTTCGGGAGGTATATCGTCATCAGTGAAAGATATCACATTGTTGTTGAAAATGTGATCCACCAGATGCTGGAATTTCTCAACATCTATTGACTTAGGTAGTTGGACTTCTTCCAAAACCCTGAGCAATACTCTCATGTGATCTTCAGAAGAGAAAACCAAGTCCAGTATGAAAATTTGATGTGGAGCTTCTCTTAAGCTTAGAACCACCTTGGCTTCATTATGGCCCGTAGTATGGAGAAATTCTTCCACTTTTTCTATGGGAATCTTCCCCTTTAACTTGATGGCAGGCTTCATCACCCGTTGGGAAAGATACAGTAGATTATCCTTCGACACTGCAGCAATTATGTGAGACGTGGATCCTTCAACCTCTCCACAATTCCACGGAACTTTCTGTAGGCTGACAACAGGATATTGCGGTCTACATGGCAAAATAATTGACTTTGGTGCAGCCACTTGCAAAGGATTGTCAACACCCTTGAGTTGAATTGGTTGGATTATATGTGAGGAAGTAGTTGCATCTGTCTCAGAAAATATGACTGCTACGAATTCCTTCCACTTTGTAGGAAATACGTCCCCACTCTCTAGTACTACAGCATCATCGTCTGCCATTTGTAGGATACGACTGTCAATTAAATTCTGAATAAGGTGGCGGAGTGTCCAATATTCTTCTGTGCTGTGACCGCGAGATTGGGAGTGATACTGGCACACCCCATTGAAATCAAACCTTCTTGAACGCTGGCTGATTGGAGGTAGCAGAGCTGTGATCCTTCCTTCATTTATCAGCATCTGCAGTATTTTTTCCATCGGTTGGACTAAGTATGTAAATTCCATTTTGTTGGCAAAATCCCAACGGGCTTTGGCATTTGCTCTTTTTATAATTTTATCCTCCAGTGTTTCATTTTTTGGAGTACGTGGTGGAGTGTTTGTGACAAAAGGAAGGAGACGGGCATACTCCTAACCAAATAATTGGCGTGTGACTTGGTGCTGATGGATCACCAGTTCTGCCCATTGGTTGAGTTGCTCACGCAGAGCATTCATTTTTCGTTCCATCATAAACTGAAACTTTGCATAGTCCCACTTGTCAGCATTATCGTTGCTGGTCTGGGAAGATCCACCATTAAAATTGGAACTCTATCCATTGCTCTAATTAATCATGTTGACCTCTTCTTCTTTGTGTTGAGGAAGAGGGTTGTCTTGCACATGTAGTTGATCGGGCTTGGTGACGACGATCTCACCACTATCTATTAAATCTTGGATCTTATGTTTCAAGGCCCAACAATCCTGAGTATCATATCCCGGAGCCCTGGCATGATAAGCACACTTCTGAGTGGCATTAAAACTCTTCCCATTCGGGTTTACTGGTGGAAGAAGATGAGTAATTTTCTTCTGTGTGGTTAAAAGATTGAGAATGTTCTCGAGTGACTCCCCTAGGGGTGTAAACACTCGAGTGCGTCTGACTTCTCCACCTTTAGGTAATGGAGGGTTTGAAGATTGTGCTTGGAATGGGGAGTAATTTCTCCTTTGGATAGGCGTATTCTGACCGCCTTTCTGACCTTGTAGTATCAAGGAAACATCCTCCTCTTTCGTTTTATGGACCCTACGGGGGTTGTTTCCATAATTTCTGGACTGGATGTGCTCAGCGATAGCTTTGAGGGCAACTAGGTCTTTAATCTTTCCTGACTTCAATCCCATCTCAGTCATCTACCCATGTTTAATCATTTTAGAGAATGGTTTGCCAATACCCGCTAAGATTCTCTCATAGAAAGGAGCCTCTTGTATGTCTATGAAGGCCATAACCATTTCTGACTCATTCATAGAGGGAACAACTTGAGCACCAAGGCGCCTCCACCTTTGAGCATACTCTCTGAAAGATTCATTGGTTTGTTTCCTAACTTTAGTAATTTGATACCGGTCAGGGGCCATCTATGACTAGAAGCTATACTGAGTAAGGAAGGCATGAGCTAGCTCTTCCCAGCTATGTATCTTGGAGTTTTTTAGTCTGGTATACCACGATCGGGCTTCTCCAGTCAGACTCTTCTGGAACAGCTGCATCTTGAGCTTCTCATCCTCGGCATAAGATCCGAGTTCTCCAATGAATACCTTCAAATGTGTGTAAGGGTCTCCTAACCCGTCATATTTTTCAAAGTCAGGAGTCTTGAACTTCTCTGGATAATGCACACCAGGGAATATACAAAGGTATATATATGAAACACTCCCATGTGCTCCAATCCCTTTGAAAGAACAGATGGTCTCTTCCATTTGAAGAACTTTCTTTCTGATATCACCGGTGTCTAGATCTTCTCTAGGATGGGTGGTATCATGAATTTGGTTGGTTGTATCCAATTGAGCATCATGTACGGGAGTTTCTTGTTAGGTTTGTAATATTCTTGGACGCAATCAAATTGCACAAATTAAGCGAAAGCATAAAAAATCAGAGTTTAAAAATTTTACAAACCATATATTCGGATCATCCTTTACGCACAATTATTAATTAAACGAAAATATGAAGAACAAGAATTATATCCTTGAAGTTTCGAGCTTCCTCAAGTATAAGTTTACCTCCAATTTTTTCGCGTTCAACTTGAATCCACCAGGTTTTGTTCCTTCCTTTGATCAATGTTAGTCACCCAAATTTTTGGCATCTAGAGGTGATCCACCAAGAAAGAAGAAAGATTCAAGAAGATGGGTATTTAGCAAAACCCTAGTTTTTCTATCTCTATTAGAAAAAAGAACGTACTCTCCAACAATTAGAATCACGTCTTCACGTGTTTTGTGAAAGTGTCAACCCACATCGCCCATAATAAGACTCCTCTTATTTATAGATGTGGGCAACCCTCTTTAACAATTAAGAAATTGGGTTTTATTTTAATTAATTAAACTACTTTAATTAATTAGGCTCCTAATCTTATTAGGATATATGAGAGTACTTTTATTAATAAATTCCCAAACCCCTTTAGGAATTAAATAATAATAATATTAATAATAATAATAATAATAAGACTCCTCTTATTAATTTATATTTAATATTTCTAAAATATTAAATAATAAATATTAAGCTATTTAATTTATATTATCACCATAGATTAAATTAAATATAATTAACTTATTATTACAATTATGCTATTAACTTCTTAAATAATTATTCTTCCTTTTATGGTGTGGCCCTTTAGGTTCTCCATATTAAACCGGTTGTGAATAAATGAATTAGAACAATCCTAATCTTATTTAAATAAATAAATTAAACTATTAATTTATTTAAATAAATAATATTTATTCTACAATAGGGATAAGCCTCCCTAACGATTAACGACTTTTCAGATAATATAGATTTCAACATTAATCATAAAAGAACTTTTGAGTAAATAGTTACCGTACAATTCAATCCTTCCACCATACAATGTCCCAATTAAATATAAAACATGGAATTACTGTCAAGTCTTAATTTATTTAATTATATGTATTTCGACTCTTAAATTCACAACTCCAAATAATGTAAATTAGAAACTCCTTTCTAATTTCATTTTACCTTGGCCAAGGACTACTGGGTTGTCATTTATCGAATCACATAGGACATTTCTCTTCTTTTACTAGAAGTGGTAGATTCCTTATTGATCATATATTATCTCCATGTACAACTTATTATACCCAAGCATACCCTTTGATATACCCTAAGGGTCTTAAGGAATAAGTCAAAGTATAACTCATCGTACACAAGATACTATGATGATCTCAAGTCCAAGGATCACCTGTACTACTATCACTACAGGAATTCCTATTGACAGAAAAGTAAAACTCCATTAGGTATTTCTTAGCGAGCCACGTTCAGTGAACTTATTCTCTAATAAGCACCTACATACTTGCTTTAGTGTCTCCACACCAATGATCATGAGATCAAACATCCTCATCCATTGAGCAAGCAACGTATGTACCACTCTATCCGGATTCATTAATCCCCAATTTAGTAATCTAACGATTGAAAACTATTTTAATTTTAAGCTTTCTAAGAATTTAGATCTCATTAGAATGATCATCATCATTATTCTAAAAGCATTGTTTAAAACTATGGGTTTATCACATATTATAAAGCAGCATCATGTAGATAACTAAAAGCCTTTAATAAATTAATACTTTTTATTAATAAATGAATAAGATTGTTACAAAGTATATGCTTTATCATCAAACATGATTGGCTTGTGTGCATACTACTTTCAATCTCCCACTTGCATTAAAGTCAATCGCCATGATATCTCATACCTTTCTTCTCTAAGTGACGATTATCCTACTGTTGGATAAGCTTTAGTTAATGGATATGTAATTTTGTTCTTGAGAGTCCACTATCTCTATAGTGATTTTCCATCTTTCAATGATTCTTATAATCAAATGAAAGTACCACAACACATGTTTAGATCCAAGATGATACTTAGGAACTATTCCTAGTTTTGTAATGAACTTTTCATCCAAACAATCAACTTGTAGCTTCATTTATAACTATATACTTTGTCTTTATCACTAAACCAGCAACTCTTTGCTGTTTGGAAACTTTCCAATTCACTGCACCTCTATTCAAGGTAACGTTTTACCTTAAAGTGGATTTTCTGTCGTTTTGGTCTGTTTGAAATACTTGAGTCTGTTAAGCCCTCTAGTTTTAATTTAGACTCACCATAAATTTTAATCACATCCTTAGTGCCGGTTAAGTACTTTAAGATGTTTTTCCTTGTCTTATAATGATTTTCTCCATAATATGACCGATCAACATCAGGTCTCGTATATTTCATTGTATACATGATTGTAACTCATATGATCTCTCTTTTCAGGAGTCTATGGGGACTATTAAGAGAGATACACTCTAGGGCTTATCAACATGAGACATCTCTTGGAGTTTGACATGCTAAACAACTTTAGCATCAAATGAATATGCGTTCCTTGGGTTAAGTCGAGCATCCTCTTAAATCAATCTATATAGATTTGTATTCCCAATTAAGATACTCTTCCCAAATCATTCATGGAGGAATGTTTAGACATCTTTATCTTTACTGATTGTAGCATTGGTATGTTATTCCTTATCCGTAGTATATCAACATATAATACTAGGAATATCACAACGCTCCCACTGACCCTTTTTTACACACTAGGTTTATTCTTATTTTTGATAAAATCAAACTTTTTTGATTTGTTTCATCAAAACGAATGTTCCATTTTTGAGAAGCTTGTTTCAATCCATTTCTCTGAGTGTCTACAACTCTTCCCTCGTCGTATCTAACTGGATCATTATCTTCTATGATGTGTACCTCATCATCATCATCCATGTTGAATCCATACCTCCCAGGTATCTTCGGTACTATTCCAGATTTACAATTCAGTTGTGGTACAATATGTCTATCTATAGGTTCCTCTTATTTGACTTATAGTGATTTGTGGTTCTTGAAATCATTAAGATATATTATCCTCCCACTAGCTCCTTCAATGATAAACACCTTTATCTTAGAAGGTAGCGTATTTCGCAACAAACACCTTTTGCTAAGTAGGATTATAGAACATATACTCTAAACTTACTTTAGGATGTCCCACAAATCTGTACTTGTCAAATCTTGTCCCAAGCTTATTCTTTGAAACCTTTTCACATAAGTTGGACAACCTCTTATCATAACATACTTAAGATTAGGAATCCTCCATGTCCATAACTTTTATGGAGTCTTGGGGTTAGATTTTGAGGTTACCTTTTCGTAGATATGTAGCCATTTCTAGGGCATTATCCCAAAAGGATACTGGAATGTCGATAAAATCATTATGGATCGCACCATGTCCAACAAGGTATAATTTTTCCTTTCAGATACATCAATCAATTATTGCGTATCAGGAGGCGTCCATTGTGAGAAAACCATTTGAGATGATCTAAAAACTTATTGCACAAGTATTTATTCCTTGATCTAATCAAATAATTTTAATACTTTGCCAATTTGTTTCACTTTTGAATTCTTTGAACCTTTCAAATAATTCACACTTGTATTTCAGCAAATACACGCATTCAACTCTTTGAATAATCATCTCCTTTTCTTATACTAATTTGTTTAATATGCAAAATTATTTTTACGTCAGTCAAGTATACAAAATCCATTAAGTAATATTCCAGTTCTATACAAAACATTATTATTATAAATAGAACAATAATTGTTCTTAAATATAATACCAAAGATTTCATTGTCCAACAACAAATTGAAAATAATATTTCTAACAAGAACTGGAATACAATAACAACTTATTGACTTAATAGATTTGCTCATAGGTATTGCTAAACTATAAGTTTCTATGGCTAATGTAGCAACCTTTACTTCATTTCTCACACATACGATTACTTATCTTTGTTTAGCTTTCTACTTCTGCTTGGTCCCTTCATAAATCTATATTTATTATAACCAAAGTCGTATCCAATACCCAAGTAAAACCTCGACTTAAAGAAAAATTTATTTTAAATCATGAACAAAATTGTATTTGTAACCGAAGCTTCATTAAGCTTCTTCTGGTTAGCCTCTGCAAGATGCTTCTCGCAATTTTCTTTCCAGTGTCCTGACTTATTGCAGTGGAAGCAAACTTCTTTGCTATCCGTATCAATTTTGTTCTTATTTTCCTTTATTTTTGCCTTTCTATTTACCTTCTTTGAATCGTTATTCTTTTCAGAAGATCATTTGGCCCCTACCAGTAAGACATGGTCTTTCTTGGTTGAAAAGTGACTCTCAACATTTTTTAACATGTTAAGCAAATCAGCGAAGCTGATAACTAGCTTGTTCATATGAAAAATTCACAACAATGGTGAGAAGGATTCTGGAAGTAACTGCAAGATCAATCTTGGCTCAACTCTCCATTCATGACAAAGCCTGTTGTCCTAATTGTTCAATCAAATTGATCATGTTTAGGACATGAGTCTGTACTGTAGTGTCATCAGTCATTCTAGATCGGAAGAGCTCCTTAGATATCTGATATCTATCAGTCCTACTTTCCTCATCATCAACTACTTGATGTGCAGGAATATAGTAAGTTCATCCATAGTTTCATGCTGACGCTCAAGCTCGTTACTCATGGATGCGAGCATGATACATTGAGCCAACTGTGCATCATATTGCCACTTTTTAAAAGTAACAATCTCTTCCTCAGAGGCATTGTCTACAACCATTGCAAGGATAGGCGCATTAAGGACATAAGATAGCTTTTCAGCCGTGAGAACTATTCTCAATTTCCTTAACCAATCCGTTAAATTCGGTCCGATTAATTTAGCATCTAATATGCTACGCAGTGATAGTAATTTAGACATTGTAAAATTCTGTAAATGAATTTGTTCTTAACAACATTTTAGCATACATTCTTTTATTAATTACCAAAATAATTTAGGTCTTATTTTAAATTGGTATCTCCTACTATTTTCTTCAAACTATATTACCCTCACTTATATAGTTCGGCAAAATCTAATTAAAGATTTGCTAGTAAGAATAAGGATCCCATTTCAAATGTATATAGCCTTGTGGTGACACAACAAACTATATATAAATAAATAGGTAGACAACTCTTGTCAATTACATCAACTATGCAACTCCTTGTATTTTGCCTCTTAGATTATTTTGATCAAGTGGTGGCACATCCGAATCAAAATTATCCAATTTAAGTCCAACCTAACACTCCATATATTCAAAAGAGAAAAATATTGTCCTTGTGGTGACACAACAAAATAACATTGTTCAATTTTCTTTATAAGCATCAAATGTGATAAAATTAACATCCCAAAGAATTAAGATAAGCCTTGTGGTGACACAATAAACTTATAATAATTAATTGATACTCTATTATTTTTTATCATGCTAGAAGTCGACGTTCAATATTCCAAATATCTTTGAACGCTTAGGACTTAATATAAAATTTTTTGAGGGGTTTGTTATTAATTTATCTCATCTTTTTTAGTGCGCATGCACACACACACACACACACACACACACACACACACACACACACACACACACACACACACATATATATATATATATATATATATATATATATAAAATACGCGTCATATTAATTAACATGCGAAGCATGTTTGCATAATATATAATATATATAGTATAAACATGCACATATAGAATATTATATTCTACCTGGATTGATTATGGACTTTTATTCTAGTTTGGTTCACTAGAGCCACCAAGTGAACCAAAAAGTCAAACTCTAGGGGTACAAGAATTAATTTTTAAATATAACTATTACATTTAAACCCGGGCTCCATTACAAACGGGTCTTCAAGCGCTCCTTATTCCTTGATCTCCAATTCTTCAAAATAATTCTAACTATTTCTATTACAAAACTATTTAAAATAAATAGAAATCTTGATCAGCAGTCAAAGGAAGTACATAGGAGGGAGATAGAATGTACATTAAGAAAAAATTAGAGCAGACGAGGTATGCAGACCCCATTTAATAAAACACATACATGCATGCATCCAACTAAAATAAAATCCAATCACATTGGTCAAATAGTCCATAATCAATCCCATTTATTATCATACACATCACCATATGCATCAATAAATAACATTAATCTCATGAATAATAAACATTCAATATATATATTGATATCATTTAATGGAAAAATTTAGTTAGTATAAAATCTAATTTTGAATCAAAATAAACTCCTTTATTTTAATCCAAATTTAAATCAAAATAAACCACTTTTATTTTAATTTATCCTATTTTGAATAAAATAAACTATTTTATTTTAATCAAAATCTTTAATCAAAATAAACTCATTTATTTTAATTAATTATGGAATCCAATTCCAAGAAAAAAAAACTCTTTTATTAAAGAAAATACGGATTCTCTTTCCTATTCATAAATAAACTCCTTTATTTTGAATAATATGAAATCTTATTCCATATCTAAATAAACTTTTTATTTAAGGAAATACAAATTCTCTTTCTTATTCACAAATAAACTCCTTTACTTTGAATAATATGAAATTTTATTTCATATCTAAATAAACTCTTTTATTTAAGGAAACATAGAATCCAATTTCAACTCCAATTAGTTATCATGGAATCCAATTCCAACTCTAATTAGTTAGCATGAAATCCAATTTTAAAATTAAAATAAACTTTTTATTTTAATTATAAAATAATTAAGATATATATATATATATATATATATATATATATATATATATATATATGGATTCACCTGATACCATGTAAACATACTGAAGCATATATGATTACATATATATTATATATATAAGTAACATACTACCTAAACCAAACTAATCATATGAATCGCCAGGATTCGTAATAAGCCAAAATCCGTTTCAAAAAAATAAAAAGTTTGGTGATTTTTTTTTAAATTTTATACAACAAAATTATGCCCAATTAAATTATTCTAAACACATATCAATATACATATCAAATTTGAACAATTAATAATTCGCATAAAGGTTTGATTTTGATACCACTGTTAGGTTTGTAATATTCTTGAACGCAATCAAATTGCACAAATTAAGCGGAAGCATAAAAAATCAGAGTTTAAAAATTTTACAAACCATATACCCGGATCATCCTTTATGCACAATTATTAATTAAACGAAAATATGAAAAACAAGAATCATACCCTTGAAGTTTCGAGCTTCCTCAAGTACAAGTTCTTCTCCAATTTTTTTATGTTCAACTTGAATCTACCGGGTTTGGTTCCTTCCTTTGATCAATGTTAGTTACCTAAATGTTTGGCCTCTAGAGGTGATCCACCAAGAAAGAAGAAAGATTCAAGAAGATGTGTATTTGGCAAAATCCTAGTTTTTCTATCTCTATTAGAAGAAAAAAAACGTAATCTCCAACAATTGGAATCACGTCTTCACGTGTTTTGTGAAAGTGTCAACCCACATCACCCATAATAAGACTCCTCTTATTTATAGATGTGGGCAACCCTCTTTAACAATTAAGGAATTGAGTTTTATTTTAATTAATTAAACTACTTTAATTAATTAGGCTCCTAATTTTATTAGGATATATGAGAGTACTTTTATTAATTAATTCTCAAACTCTTTTAGAAATTAAATAATAATAGTACTAATAATAATAATAAGACTCCTCTTATTAATTTATATTTAATATTTCTAAAATATTAAATAATAAATATTAAGCTATTTAATTTATTCTATCACCATAGATTAAATTAAATATACTTAACTTATTATTACAATTATGTCATTAACTTCTTAAATAATTATTCTTCCTTTTATGGTGTGACCCTTTAGGTTCTCCATATTAAACCGGTTGTGAATAAATCAATTAGAACAATTCTAATCTTATTTAAATAAATAAATTAAACTATTAATTTATTTAAATAAATAATATTTATTCAACAATAGGGATAAGCCTCCCTAGCAATTAATGACTTTTCAGATAATATAATTTTAACATTAATCATAAAAAATATTTGAGTAAATAGTTACCGTACAATTCAATCCTTCCACTATACAATGTCCCAATTAAATATAAGACATGGAATTACTGTCAAGTCTTAATTTATTTAATTATATGTATTTCGACTCTTAAATGCACAATTCCAAATAATGCAAATTAGACCATTCTGCCTTGGCCAAGGACTACTGAGTTGTCATTTATCGAATCACATAGGACATTTCTCTTCTTTTACTAGAAGTGGTAGATTCCTTATTGAACATATATTATCTCCATGTACAACTTATTATACCCAAGCATACCCTTTGATATACCCTAAGGGTCTTAAGGAATAAGTCAAAGTATAACTCATCATACACAAGATACTATGATGATCTCAAGTCCAAGGATCATTTGTACTACTATCACTACAGGAATTCCTATTGACAAGCAAGTAAAACTCCATTAGGTATTCCTTAGCGAACCACGTTCAGTGAACTTATTCTCTAATAAGCACCTACATACTTATTTTAGTGTCTCCACACAAATGATCATGAGATCAATCATCCTCATCCAATGAGCAAGCAACGTATGTACCAATCTATCCGGATTCACAAATCCCCAACTTAGTAATCCAACGATTGGGAACTATTTTAATTTTAAGCTTTCTAAGAATTTAGATCTCATTAGAATGATCATCAACATTATTCTAAAAGCATTGCTTAAAACTATGGGTTTATCACGTATTATAAAGCAGCATCATGTAGATAACTAAAAGCCTTTAATAAATTAATACTTTTTATTAATAAATGAATAAAATTGTTGCAAAGTATATGCTTTATCATCAAACATGATTGGCTTGTGTGCATACTACTTTCACTTCTTTGTCCGCACCTTGTGTTCCTCCATGTGCAGAGGATTCAGTATGTATAGGTATCTTTGTACCCTGAGTAGATTGGTGTAGTTCTTTAAGCAGAACAGCCAAATCTATGATTTGTTTACTTAATCTGTCGAATTCTTCGCGGAAGACATGATTAGTATTAGTCTGGTCAGATGAAGACATAATTGGTTGTAGGCTTGTAGCCTTTTTGGACTTTGAACAGGTAATAGGTCCGATTATTTCCCTACAAAAAACTGACGTAGTTTAGTTTCAGGGAATGTATAAATGTTGACATGTTATATGATGTATCCGTTTTAGGAGTATTTATCCTGCAAAACGGATGTTAGTAGTTTGTAATACAGGATAGCATGTTAATATTTGTAAAATATGCATGTACACATATTTCTTCATATTTCCCATTACATGGAGATCAATATGGAATGAAATTACAAGCAATTGACTTTATAAGTAATTCTTAAATGGGAAAGCATGAAGAAACTTCCCTCCGTGTTTTGGTTTATCAGAGGCTGACCTATCTTAGGCTATTCTCGCGGTTTTTTGGCATGAAAGTTTCCAAATCATCGTAATTTACTCGACGAGAAGTTAATCCGGTCTTTCAACTAGAGCGAATTTAGGTGGTGCCTTTCCTGAGCATCGTTGGAATTAGTCTTCCTACAAGTCTAGTAATCAAACACCGACAAGATAGCCTTCTGATGGAGGAACCACATAACATACATTCACATACAACGTGTCTCACCGTTTATGAAAATGATGACATGTGCGAAGCACTAATATCACAAGCAGATATAGTGTAAAGCATTAAGTACAGTAAGTAAATGCATTCGTACACAACTATTAAATGTAAATGCAACATCCGCACACAAGCATATAACAGTTTTGAAAAGCTTGTAATAGCGGCTTAAGTCCTCTTACTGGTGTCCCCAGCGGAGTCGCCACCTGTCGACGTCGGGATTTTAATTGTCCCTTTTCTGTTCTTGTCTTTTGGTGTTCTCATGTTAAGTGAGATTTGTTTGAAAAAACAAGTTGTGAAAAGGTCCAACGTGTATATGTCGACGATTGGACTGTAAGAATCGCCAGTTGGTTTTTTAAATGGTTGTACCAACATAACCGAGAAAAAGTTTGCACATTGACCTAGTGATGCGACACTGCTTAACGGGTCTGTGAAATCGAGATTCATTATGGTTCGGGGACTTAGTTATGCGAAGGGAAGGTGTTAGGCACCCCCCGACATCCGTGTTGTCACGGTGACCGCCACTTTTCAATTAAACTGTTGTATGAATGTGTGTGTGTGTGTGGGTCAATGTGCAATTATTTGGAAGTAGTGTTATGCCTCGTTCGTACCTATATACAAAGGGTTTGAATTTTGTATAAAAGTTTAGTTTTAACAAGATATAGCAATGATACTTTGTAAAAAGAGGTTTTCAAACCCTTTTACTCAATAGTAATTGAGGCCTTTGATACTTCCATTTTTATTAGATATTCGGCTTGACTGCTTTTATTTTCGAGATGCGAAGCAGCTTTGAGAAAATAATATACATAGCAGTGTCAAACTCCTTGTGGGCATGAGAACCATCTAAGGAAATTCGAACACCGTGAATAATTTATAAGCCGTGTACAGCTGAAAATGTCCATTACGGGAACCGAATCTAGATTCAGGAGACTGAATCTGTGATCACATGATTCCTAGGCTCACATGTTGTGTAAGAACCCGAATTTTCAGAAAATATTAAAATAAGAATTTAGTAAATAAAATTCTTAAAACATGAGATGGGTTTGAACGAGTATATATATATGTGTGTTACGAGGTATGTGGTATTGTGTTACATAGGATAATATGAGCTATGTAATATGTAATGTATTGTTTAATGAATATATATTATTATTATATATTTGTTATAAATTGTAGAGATGAATTAGTAAAGAAGATGGATAGGAATTTATCTATTGATGTTAAATAATTTATGTGAAATTATTTTATAATAGTAATTGGTGAAATTAAATATCTTTGATAATCACCAATTTCTTGAGTATTTGTACAAGTACGTATCAAGTCTAAGGTAGTGCAATGGTACTCTTTAATGGTGGATGTATAGGAACTGGGCTAAACAATTCCTTCAGAGAGCGGAGGTATATACGAATTAGTAACCGATCTAACTCACTGTGAAAACAGTGTAGACGAGACGGAAATTAGTTTGTTGGTTATTTGTGGAAAACCACTCAGTGTACTATATTGGATACTATTAAAGACTCGATGTGTGCTAGGTTTAGACTTGTATATATGTACGTTGTTGACGAGAGTAGATGACCGTTGTACCTTTAAGGTGGTTAGAGAATTATTACGGCAAAAAGTGAAAATGAAAGTAATGTATGTATGTGTGATATGTTCGAGTGTTGTGTTATTAGTGGTAAGAAATCGTAAAAGAAATATTGTATAGTTGGTTAAACTAATAAGGGAAAATAGAGTTTTAGAACTCGAAGTGTGATCCTTAAATTGTTAAGAAAAATAGTAACCGATGGTGTGAAATCAAAGAGAGGGTTGAAGTTAGACGAGTTAACGCTTAAGGAGGATATGTAAAGGTATTTAGAAACGTAAGGTTTCATTGCTGCTAGTGCAGAACTTGTCTGCCTCTGATTTTGGTATGGCGCAGCTGCATTACCAAGTCTTGACGCAAGTCTGAGTTTAAGAAATGTATTAAGGAGGTAAAAATCTTAAATGGTGATTAAGTTGTCCATGGATATTTGAGGTTTAGTAACCTAGTAGCATGCCATGGTACCATGAATGATAAGTGTGGTATGTAATATGGAAAATGTGATAGATATAATGCCTATGGCGTATACATGAAGTGTGACATGAGTAAAACATAGGATAAGAGTACATTATGTTTATATGAGGTACCTAGTAGCACCATGGTACCATATGAAGTTGTAGTACATAAATGATTAAATATCTGTGTATTCTAAAAACTAGAAAGGAAATTCAATGATTAAATAAGCATTAATATTAAATAAGGTTGTAATGTGGTTATGTGAGTAGTAGAGATAATTATGAGATTACCCGGGCATTAATGCCTATTTTATCGCGTGTAGTTAATGTACATGGCTTAGATGATGCGAGTATAAAACTTATCTTTAAATCCCTAATATGGTAACAATTGTACCTTAATATTACATTATGGGAATTAAAAGAACCAAACCAAGCCTTAGAATAACAAGTTGCTGAGATTTTTCACTTGTCCCAAATTAAGTGTCACAAAGGACATGAACAGTGACCTAGAAACTCTCTTTACGTATTCTCCAAGTGGCTATGGGATAGATGATTATTGCTAGCTAAGTGGTTGGTATGGAGTTGTTGAACAACCTTTCATGAACCATTGTTTCTTCCCATTACACCATGAACTCCAATCTTGTGTAATGCCATTGTCTAGTCCATGTTTTCTCTATAAATGCAAGCTTGAGTTCAGATTTTGTGATTTCTAGAAGTTGTTTGATAGTTTAATTGGAGAGTATAAGTTGCTGAGTTACTATAGAAGTATACTCAGAGTGTAGGAGGTCCAATTCAAGCTCAAGAAGGTATAATTTCCAATTATGTTCTTGAAATGGGTCTTGTTTAATTCTTGGAATTTCTTGAATTTCTATGGTAATTAAGATGATTTAGCATGCTATAAGTTGTTTAAGAAGTTTACTATCAAGTATGAACCCTTTCATGATAGTTGGAACAAGTCTAAATCGTTGGAATCCAAGTTGGTTAGGACTCTGTAAAACAGAGTCTACTTCTGCACCTGAACCAGACATGGGGCAGCTGTGCCATAATTGAACTAAGGCGCAGCGCAGCTGCGCCGGCCTCTGAGTTTAGTTTTTGTTTTCTATTTTAAGGTCTGATCAGTGTTGGTAAAGTACTATGACTTAGACTAGCATTCAAGCATGTGTAACATGTATACATAAGTATAATAACTTAATGTGAACATGTCTTACTAAGATTTGCATGAATTGGTATAATATCTTTAACAAGGGCTTTAAAGTTTTGAAAATGAACTTTGTTGAAACTCATGATTCTGTAAGGTTTGAGCTTAGTGGTCTATACACATAACTGATTTTACACATAAATGAGCATGTGGTGATTAATCGGTTGCATACTTATTATGCAGTTTGGGTATATTGTGATGACTACATCTGCTGGCATCATGGATCATGAAGAAGCTAGGAGAAAGAATGTTGGTGGTAAAGTACTTGGCTTCTTTTACTAAGCATCAGGGAATTTGGAGGATTGTTTTGGATATTTGGCCTATTGTTTCTGGCCTTTTTCTTTTGATGTTCCTTGTATTGGAATGAGATAGTTTTGTCATCATGGCTATGAATTATTTATTGTCTTATGATATTTAACATTGTAAGATGTTCAGTTGCTAAAATCTTTTGCTCTCTATTCTGTTTACTGATTAAGCATCTAGATTTGGATGTGAAGGTTTTGGTGTAGTGTAGCAGGAAGCAGTTATAGTCTGCTCTAAATTTGATTAAGCAATTGTTTAGTCTTGAGTTGTAATGTGAATGATTTTAAATGATGTATATAATATTTTTTATGTTTTATTTTATAATGTACTTGTGTTTGTTGAATAAATGTGCATTATTAATTTTATTTTATTTTGAAATCTAAAAAGTTTATAGCAACGGTCGCCGACCGTCGCTATAGTCCTAAAGACCGTAGCTATAGAGTTTACCGACAGCTTTTATGGCGACGGTCGGCGACCGTCGCTAAATCCTATAGCGACGGTCTTTAGGCCTACAGCGACGGTCGCCGACCGTCGCTATAGGTCGATTTTCTAGTAGTGTTTAATGTACATAGTTCCTTTGTTTATAATCAAACTCGTTAGACCTTGTGTGAAAGAAGTTTTCAAGAAAACTTGGTATGATAGAACTAAGGTGCATGAAGGCTATTTGATATACATTCTAACCTTGCAAGCATGTTAACATGACTTGACTATATATGAATAGAGCCTTAAAGTTGTCTTGTATGTGTTGAGTGGCATTGTTCAAGTTTAAAGTGGTTTCAAAAGCAAACTTGAACATATTTTCAAAATCTAGTTGCATTACATGGATATCTAGATTATAAAGGATTTATAAGTCATGTAATGTCTATAATATCCCTAGATATGATTTATATGTGCTATATTGCATCATTCATGAAAAATGATTTCAAGGGCAACCTCGAGCATATTCTTGAACTTAGGTTGCATTATATGAGTATTTAGATTTTTAAAGGCTCGGGATGCCATGTTATGTTTCATTATGTCACTAAACATAAGTCTTATATGTTAAACATAATAGAAGTAAACCAAGCATAAAGGTAAAGCATGTTTTAAAGTGTTAAACAATGCTAGCTATGAGTAAAAGATATGAATATGTACAAGCATGTGTAGTAAAGATTATGTAACCTCTTTATGAGAACATAAGGCTAATTAGTACACCTAGTGATTTCATAACCCTATTTTGTTTTGATTCGTGGAAATCCTAAACTAAAGTCTCAAACATATAAGATTGAACTTGAGATGGTCATACAAGTATTTAAAGACCTCTAGCGTGTATGCATGTTAAGTGTAAGTGTCTAAGTGTATTAAAGTATGGACTGAAAACAGAAAGTGCAAAGCTTAGTCTTGGTCTGTGTAACGACCCCAAAATAGGTCCATTCCACCCAACCCATTCTGAGTCGTCAAATACATGGTACAGAAAACAACTACAACTTTATTACAACAATTGTCGTGCAAAATACAACAACACATATGCTGTGAGTTTGGATACAAATATATACCAAATGTGACTCATGTTCCAACCGTGGACATCACCTCACAATAACACCTTACATAAAGGTATAGTCAAAAACTGTTTTAGAAATTAGAATCTTTGGGAAGTGCTCAAGGAAACCTTCGTACATGGGAGGCCACGCGTCTATGTTATGATAGATATCATATGGCCACAGAATTATCCTTGGTTGACCCAATAGACCCCAAAGAAAAACGAGAAGATTACTATCATATTCTTCCCAATGGTGAGTCTTCTCTTGACTTATCATTATCTCCACTGTCTCTAATTGAGAATTATACTTCAAACAAACACCAAGATTATATAGGTAGTGCCCATAGATATACTCAGCAAGTGGATGAGCACAACCCTGTCTTATGATGACACGAGGTTGTATGTCATTAGACATCTTGTATGATAGTGACAAAACACCCTTCCAACGTTGGGTTCGCCTCACCCTATTTTCTTCACCAAATATAACTACTAAATGATGACCACCGTTCTATTCCCTTGTTACCCCCGCTCGACCCAGCTACACTCTTATTACCTGAAAGGAATTGTGAAGCAAAAGGGTGAGCACAACTAGCTCAGTAAAGAATATCATGACTAAAGATAATTCAATTATCAATAGCCTTCATCAATCAGAGATTTAGAACATATGGTAAATGATAAAAATTTCAACCATAGTTGCAGCGGAACGAGCAATCCATTAGAAGAGTCAAATAGACTATAAAGTCTATTATCTTCTCCATGTTAAAAATCCACCAATAATATTTTATCCATGTAACATCACTCAACAGTTCCTTTCCACAATCATATGAATAACTCATAATCATAATTGTGACTATAAATTTTTCTTCGCACCCAGGACGAAGAATATTTTCATCACCTGTCTTTACCTGAAACATCAAAGATCATGGTTATACCAAATCACAGTTCCTGTTTATAATCATACTAACAAATCCATCTTTGCACTACGGGCCAAAGATATTCATCAACAAACCATCTTTGCACTACGGGCCAAAGATATTCAACAACAGTTCATCTTTGCACTACAGGCCAAAGATATTCAACAACAGTTCATCTTTGCACTACAGGACAAAGATATTCATCAACAGGCCATCTTTGCACTACATGCCAAAGATATTCATCAACAATTCATATTTGCACTACAGGCCAAATATATTCATATCTCAAAGAAATATATAATCATTTCAGAATTTATATAAACAATAATTATAACCATGTTGATCAATTCACCTTTGCACTTAAGCTTAAGATATTCAATTATAAATTCAATGGTCATGATCATACCAGTCACAATTCAACTTTGCACTACAGGCCAAAGAGAACCCTAGTCATGATCATACCAATAATCTACCCATCTCTACACTCCAGTGAAAGAGAATTTCAACATCAGGGTTATAAAAATGTTATATATGATGATAAAAATAATATGATCAACATATAGTTTTAATCTCAAGAGTAATATTCGTAACTCATGAATAGTAAATCGTGAATAGTAACTCATGAATAGTAACCCCGACACAAAAGATAGAAATTCCATAATAAAATCCATACCAATATTTCGGTATAATGATATTGAAAGAATAACATTACTTAAATTTATAAACAATTTATTTTAATTGTTTACACTTTACTAATTAATGCATTTAATCATCATAAAATGCCAACTCTTACAATTTCATCATCAATAACCAAAACCCTCATCAAAAATCTGCATATACCTCATATAGGATTCTCAAGCCATAAAATCCTATTTTTCCAATTTTCTTTCTTCACAAAACATATTTAATTCATTTACTCATAACTAGACCATTTTCATAAAAAAATACCAAATCAGTTCCAAAAATATTTCTTTTCTGGGATTTAGCATAATATAGTCCCATATTGAACATATATTTTTCTCAGAATTTTTAAAAGTCATTTACTATTTTTCATATGGCCAAAATAGCCGAATATTTAGACATTTATCAAAAATTGTACTTTTGTCTAAAAATTCTGAAATTTACAGAGTATACTTCTATCATATACATGTACTCCCAATAAAAATTTCATCAATTTTAGAGTTAACCACAAGGAATTATAAGCTGTTACTTTTAAAATAGTCTTTTCTCATAAAATTCATAACTCTCAATCTATACATCCAAAAATCACCATTTTTGGACACAATCAAGAAAACTCATCAAAATATCATTTCAAATTTTTCCAGAATTTTTGAAGATCAGAAAAATTACGAAACTGAAAATCATAACAACCCTTAAAATCCCTTAATATCCCTTACCTCAAAAGAGCAGTACTTCTGATCGGTATGCAAAGCCGAAGGAAACTTGCACTGAATAGCAACTCTCAAAGTATCTAAATACTCACAAAATATGCTTCATAATATAGAGAGAGAAAGAGAGAAAGCTTATGTTTCTGGTGTGATTTTCAATTCTAACTTAGCCCTCTATTTATAGGAAAATTTTGGTAGGTTTGACCTGCAACCTGATGGCTTTACCTGCTACTATTCCCACCCACCACATTTGAAATATAATTCAGCACATTTCTTCACCAACCACAAGTGGAGCCCACCAATTCTAGAATTTTCCACCAAAATGATAAACTCCGAAAATTCAACAATTTCTGAACCAGTCATCTCGTAAAATTCATAATAAATCATACGTTCATTTTTAACGGTTCAAAATTTGTGGGCATATACTCAACTTATATATGTATAACATATCCAAAAATTACCACGATCCAACGGTCGGATTAAAAATTATAACCCCCGCAAAATATCTCAAAAACCCTGATTTTTAATACCTCCATTCCGACAAAAATACGGATAAAAACCTCAACATTAACTCCTTCATTTTTAACCACAAAAATATATCCCTCGTTTATATCCACATAAAATAAATATTTCCTTATCATATGAATCAATAATTAATTATTCATAAATAATATTATAGAATCACATTTATGACAACCAGGCCGTTCCCAGGAAAGAGGGGGCTTTCCAATAAGGATTTCTCCTTACTAGCGCGCAATTAGATGACCAAACCTCTCCTTAGACAGAACTTTCTAGACATTGCCAATAATGTTATCTAATAATATTATTCAAATAATATGAATTATTGATCTGATAATAGAAAATACTGTGCAACAACAATTATTGAAACAACAATAATATAAAATATCAACGCAGCAATTATTGAATCAATAAAATAAAATATTGAACAGTAATTACTGTAACAATTATTGAGTAGTGCCTTCTTACGTAAGAATCAATAATTTCAAAAATACTGTGCAATACCGTGTGCTACTGTGCAATAACGCGTATTACTGTATTTTAACCACCGGATATTCCAACAGTGTTAACGGTAACAACTACGTCGTTATTTGTAAAAACTCAAATTTGTCGTTTTCTTCATCCGACAGTTATTCGTTATGGGGCCCACAAATAGCTGCGCCGTCGTACGAATATTCCCCGACAGAAAGAATATTCCACGACCAAACGAATATTCCCCGACAACAATGAATATTTTATAACCACTTGTTTATTTTCAAAAAAATTCACATTCCACCCATAACTTTAAACTTTTATCAATTTAACCATTTACTGAATAGTAATTATAAGAAAAATTGAATACTTTTATTTCATAAAATTCGGGGTCTTACAGTCTGGCCAGGGGACAGCGCAGCTGCGCCGTCCCTAAGCCTGGACAGGGCGCAGCTGTGCCATCCTGCAGTCATGAACAGTTTCTGTTTTTGATCTAAAATTCAAAGCATGCTTATATGATTACTTTAACCTGTAATATATGACCAATATTCAATGAAATGTGTTAAGAAGCATGCTATGTGATAGAGATGAATGTTAACTATGATTTTCAAAAGTTAAGTCCAAAGGGATGTTTTCAAGATATAAAACAACGATTGAAAAATACGTTGTTTGACCTTGTGGTATCATAACAATATGAATTGTGCTATGAATATATAGTATAGGTGATGTTGTATGAAGTTACAACTAAGTTAGACGTTTATGTATACGTTTGAACTTACCTATACGAGTTTTAAATATGTCGGTCACGTAGCGAGTCAAGTATGTGATAGATATATATGAACGTTGATGTCATGTACAAGTGGTTAAGGTATACCTATACGTACCTAGCTATTCTAAGAGTATGATGAAAAAGTGAAGTGTAGGTTTTATGAACCTAGTTAGAGAACAATGTAACATTATTATTACATTGAGATTGTATGAATATGACTAATGGATGTGAATCCATGATTATATAATTGTGTAGGAATACACGAAGTATAAATAAGCTTTAAGCAATTAAGTCGTAGTTGATAAACTGTGACAACCCCAAAATAGGTCCATTTCACCCAACCTATTCTGAGTCGCCAAATACATGGTACAGAAAACAACTACAACTTTATTACAACAATTGTCGTGTAAAATACAACAACACATATGCTGTGAGTTTTGATACAAATGTATACCAACTGTGACTCTCATCCCAACCTTGGATAGCACGTCACAATGGCACCTTACATAAAGGTATAGTAAAAAATTATTTTAAAAATTAAAAATTTTGGGAAGTGCTCAAGGAAACCTTCGTACATGGGAGGCCATGCATCTAGGTTATGATAGATATCATATGTCCACTGAATTATCCTTGGTTGACCCAATAGACCCCAAAGAAAAATAAGAAGATTGCTAACATATTCTTTCTAATGGTAAGTCTTCTCTTGACATATCATTATCTCCACTGTCTCTAATTGAGAATTATACTTCAAACAAACACCAAGATTATATAGGTAGTGCTCGTAGATATACTCAGCAAGTGAATGTGCACAACCGTGTCTTATGATGACACGAGGTTGTATGTCATTAGACATCTTGTATGATAGTGACAAAACACCATTCTAACGTTGGGTTCGCCTCACCCTATTTGATTCACCAAATATAACTACTAAATGATGACCACCGTTCTATTCCCCTGTTACCCCCGCTCGACCCAGCTACACTCTTATTACCTGAAAGGAATTGTGAAACAGAAGGGTGACCACAACTAGCCCAGTAAAGAATATCATGACTAAAGATAAATAAATTATCAATAGTCTTCAACAGTAATAAATCAGAGATTTAGAACATATGGTAGATGATAAAAAATTTTAACCATAGTTGCAGTGGAACAAGCAATCCATTAGAAGAGTCAAATAGACCATAAAATCTATTATCTTCTCCATGTTAAAAATTCATCAACAATGTTTTATCCCTATAACATCAATCAATAGTTCTGGTCCACAATCATATTAATAACTCATAATCATAATTGTGATTCTAAATTCCTCTTCGCATCCAGGACGAAGATAATTTTTATCACATGTCTTTACCTGAAACATTAAAGATCATGGTTATACCAAATCACAGTTCCTGTTCATAATCATACTAATAAATTCATCTTTGCACTACGGGCCAACGATATTCGTCAACAGTTCATCTTTGCACTACTATCCAAAGATATTGAACAACAGGTCATCTTTGCACTATGGGCCAAAGATGTTCATCAACAATTCATCTTTGCACTACAGGCCAAAGATATTCCTCAATAGATCATATTTGCACTACAGGCCAAATATATTCATCAACAGTTCATATTTGCACTACAGGCCAAAGATATTCATCAACAGTTCATATTATAACCATTTCAATTATAAATATATAATCATTTCAGAATTTATATAAACAATAATTATAACCATGTTGATCATTTCACCTTTGCACTTAAGTTAAATATATTCAATTATAAATTCAATGGTCATGATCATACCAGTCAACAATTTAACTTTGCACTACTGGCCAAAGGGAACCCATATTCATGATCATACCAAAAATCTGCCCATCTTTACACTCAAGTCAAATAGAAATATCATCATTAGGGTTATAAAAATATTATATATAATAGTAAAATCAATATAATCAAAACAGCTAGATTTAATCTCAAGAGTAATATTCATAAATTAACTATAATTTGGTTAGAAAAAGAAACCAATTTTATCATGAATAGTAACTCGTGAATAGTAACCCATAAATAGTAACTTCGTGAATAGTAACTCGTGAATAGTAACTCATGAATAGTAAACCCGACACAAAAAGGTATAAATTCTACAATAAAATTCATACCAATATTTCGGCATAATGATATTGAAATAACATTTCTTAGACTTATAAATAATTTATTTTAATTATTTACACTTTACTAAATAATGCATTTAATCATCCTAAAATTCCAAACTCATAAGATCTCATCGCCAATAACCAAAACCCTCATAAAAAATCTGTATATATACCTCATATAGGATTCTCAAGCCATAAAATCCTATTTTCTAATTTTATTACTTCACATAACATATTTAATTCATTTACTCATAACTAGTTCATTTTCATGAAAAATACCAAATCAGTACAAACAAATTTTCTTTTATGAGATTTAGTAGAATATAGACTCATATTGAACATATATTTTTCTCAAAATTTTTAAAAGTCATTTACTATTTTTCATATGGTCAAAACAGCCGAATATTTAGATATTTATCAAAAATTGTACTTTTATCCAAAAATTCCGAAATTTACAGAGTATACTTCTATCATATGCATGTACTCTCAATAAAAATTTCACCAATTTTGGAGTTAACCACAAGGAGTTATAAGCGGTTACTTTTAAAATAGTTTTTTCTCATAAAATTCACAACTCTTAATCTATATATCCAAAAATCTCTATTTTTGGACACAATCAAGAAAATCATCAAATTATCATTTCAAATTTTTCCAGAATTTTTGAAGGTCAGAAAAATTACGAAACTGAAAAACATAACAACCCTTAAAATCCCTTACTATCCCTTACCTCAAAAGAGCAGCACTTCTGACTGGATATCGAATATGACGCTGAAGGAAACTTGCACTGATGAATAGCAACTCACCAAGTATCTAAATACTCAAAAAATACACTCGATAATCTAGAGAGAAAAAGAGAGAAAACTTATGAATTCTGGTGTGATTTTCAATTATAACTTAGCCCTCTATTTATAGGAAAATGTTAGCACGCCGAAGCAGAATTGACCTGCTACCTGATGGCTTTACCTATTACTATTTCACCCACCAAAAATCAGCCATCTTCCCTAACAACCAAAAGTGGGGCCCACTCATTTCTAGAATTTTCCACCAAAATCATTTATAAACCTAATTTCTGAATCAGTTACTTCTTAAAATTCATAACAAATCATTCGTTCATTTTTAACGGTTCAAAATTTGTGAACATATACTCAACTTATATACGTATAACATATCCAAAAATCACAACGATCCAACGGTCAGATCAAAAATTATAACTCACACAATAAAGCTGTAAGAACACTGATTTGATCTTTTAATACCTCCAATCCAACAAAATACTGATAAAATACCTCAACATTAATTCCTTCGTTTTTAACCACATAAATAAATTCATCATTTATATCCACATCAAATAAATATTTCATTATCATATAGATCAATAATTAATTATTCACAAATAATATTACAGAATCACAATAATGACAACCAGGCAGTTCCCAGGAAACAGGGGGCTTTCCGATAAGGATTTTTCCTTACTGGCGTGCAATTAGGTGACCAAACCTCTTCTTGACAGAACTTTTTAGACATTGCCAATAATTCTATCTAATAATATTATTCAAATAATATGAATTATTGATCTGATAATGGAGATACTGTGCAGTGACAATTATTGAAATAACAATAATATCAACGCAGTAATTATTGATTCAATAAAATAAAATATTGAACAGAAATTACTGTAACAATTATTGAGTAGTGCCTTCTCACATAAGAATCAATAATTGAAAAAATATTGTGCAATACCGTGTGCTACTGTGCAACTACGCGTATTACTGTATTTTAACCACCAGGTATTCTAACAGTGTTAACGGTAATAACTATGCCGTTATTTATAAAAACTCAAATTTATCGTTTTTTTCATCCGACAGTTATTCTGTTATGGGGCCCACAAATGGCTGCGCTATAAGACCTCAAATTATTAATAAATGAAATTTAATTTTCTCTATTTATTATTTTAAAATAGTAAGGGTTGAATTGATTAATGAGGTTAGTTATGGGTAAAATGCGCAAATATTTTAAATAAGCAAGTGGTTATAAAATATTCATTGTTATCGGGGAATATTCATTTGGTCGTGAAATATTCTTCCTGTCAGGGAATATTCGTACGACGGCGCAGTCTTTTGTGGGCCCCATAACGGAAAGTGATTGGATGAAGAAAACGATAAGTATAAGTTGTTTATAAATAATGGCGTAGTTGTTACCATTAATACTATTGGAATACCCGATGATTAAAGCACAGTAATACTCGTTGTTGCACAGTAGCACATGGTATTGCACCAATTATTGATTCTTATGTAAGAAGATACTACTCAATAATTGTTACAGTAATTACTGTTCAGTATTTTATTTTATTGATTCAATAATTATTGCGTTGATATTTTACATTACTGTAGTTTCAATAATTGCCACTACACAGTATTTTCTATTATCGAAGCAATAATTCATATTATCTGAATAATATTATTAGATAATATTATTGGTAATGTCTAGAAAGTTCTGTCTAAGGAGAGGTTTGGTCATCTAATTGCGCGTCAATAAGGAGAAATCCTTATTGGAAAGCCCCCTCTTTCTTGGGAACTGTCTGGTTGTCAGTATTGTGATTCTATAATATTATTTGTGAATAATTAATTATTGATTTATATTATGAGAAAAATATTCATTTTTATGTGGATATAGATGGAGAAAATTTTAAAAGTGATAATTGTTGAAAATCGATATTTTATATTTTCTGATAAAATAATATAATAATAACGATATTTTTACAATGAATATGGGATATATGAGTACATGAGGAGTAAGAGTATTTTTTATTGCAAAAGTTGTTTAAAACATGTTAAACATGTTTGTGGGCCCATTTCTTGACTAAAATTTGGTTATAGCATGTAGAATCGTCCGTTTGTGGATTTCGGTTAATTTTTGTTTGGAATTTGGAAAAACTTTCTTCTGCAAAGTTGTAGATAATGAAATTTCCTATAAAAAAACATGTGGTTAGAATTTTTCTGACAAAAGGGCTATTTATTATGAATTATTGAAGTTCTGAAGTTCCGAAATAATTGATTTTTGGAAGTTTTATTTATTTTTATTAATAAAAACATTTTTTACACTTTGGTGGGCCCCACTTGCACATGTTAATGACTGAATTCAGATCTTCAAAAGTGGGCGTACGGAAACTTTAATAAATAAAATTATTTTATTAAATTTTCTGCTTTGGTATTCTAAGCATTTTCTTATAAATAGGGTGCTTAGGTTAGAATTGAAAATTACACCAGAAACTAAAATTTTCTCTCTCTTTCTCTCTCTATATTATCGAGCGTATTCTTGTGAGTATTTTAAGACTTTGAGTGTTGCTATGCGGTGCAAGTTTCCTTCAGCACTATATTCAGTATTCCAGAAAGAAGTACTATTTTTTCGAGGTAAGGGATATTATTTTTTTATATAAATGATATTATTTCTTCCAATATCATTATGCCGAAATATTGATCTAAATTTTTATCAAATTTAGAACTTTTTGTGTCGGGATTACTATTCACGTATACGGCACTATTCACGTATACGGCACTATTCACGAATACGGCACTATTCATCGAAAAATGAAATTTTCTTCTTTTTGTATAAGATATCTATTATGGATACTAGCTTTGATTGTATCCATGTTTTGATCATTCTTAAATTTTACTCTACTATGATTATTTATGAAGTATTTTTGAACTCGGATTGTTTAAAGTACGAATCCTTAATATTTGTTCTTTTGTTTCACTGGATTCGTTTTCTTTAAAATATTTTTCATCATCCTCAGTCCTAAATGATGATATAACTGAATATCTTTGGCCTATAGTGCAAAGATTAATGATTTTATGATGAATATCTTTGCCCGTAGTGCGAAGATGAACAGGTGTTGAGATGAACATGACCAACTGATGAATATCTTTGGCCTGTAGTGCAAAGATGAATATTTGATTCAAGATGTTTATTGATTGATGTTACAGGGATAAAATATTGATGATGGACTTTTAAATTCATAGATGACAGTAGATTTCATACTCTACTTAACTCTTCTAATGAATTATTATTTCCATTGCGAATATTGATTTAAAACTTGTTGTCTATTGTATTCTATTAAATTTTTCCCTGTTAAAGACTAACGATAATTTTTTATATATTATCTTAGTCATAATATTCTTTACTAGGCTAGTTGAGCTCACCCTTTTTCTTTTTGTTCCATTTTTCTTCTCAGGAGGCGAGAATGTAGCGAGTACTAGTCGGGGTATAGAATAAAGGTTTTAGAAATTTGTTTTAGTAGTCCTCACTATTTTTATAAAATAATGTATCAATAATTGTAATGAGGACTTATTTGAGTGGAGATATTGTCTAGATGACAATATTTGTATTTAAACTCACAGTTTTTATGTTTTATTAATAAAGTTGTAGTTGTTTCTGTACCATGTATTTTGACGACTAAGAATAGGTGTTGTATACCTATTTTGGGGGCGTCACAGTTGGTATCAGAGCTTAGGGATATGGTCTCTGGCGAAGATCAGGGAATAGTACTAGGAGGGGAGAGACGAGTAAATTCTTCGCTAGTGTGTCATACCTAAGCTTATTTGTTGGTCAATCATAATATAGGGGTATTATGTGATTTATTAATTTGTTTGATTAACCCTTGTTTTATGGCAGTATTTAAGAATGACAACTGAGAATGTTAACAGTAGAGTAAACGAAACCGTGGAGACGCCTGTACTCACCAACGAGGAGAACGTGCAACAGGCTGGCAATGTTCCTCCTGTGAACAACACCACTGAGTAGATGATGAACGATGGGATGTTTAGAAGCTTTTTGCAGTTCATGCAAAATCAGACGAGGGAGACTCGTGTTCAAAATACAGGAGGAAATTATAGCAATTCACGATTTGTCACAGCCAAACAGTTCAAGGAGTTGGGACCACCAGAATTCTGGGGAAAGCCAGATCCGATTAAGGCGGAGACGTGGGTCAAACAAATTACTAAGATATTCGATATTTTGGGATGCACGGAGGAACAGAAAGTTCCATTCGCCACCTTTATGTTCCGTAATGAGGCAGATTACTGGTGGGAATCTGTAAAGCGTACCCATCCAGTCGCACTTAGCATGTCTTGGGAAACGTTTCAGAAACTGTTCAATGACAAGTACTTTCCTGAAAGTATTCGTCATATGAAGGAGGTAGAGTTTATTAGACTGGAGCAGAATAACATGATGGTGTCCCAGTACGAGGCGAAGTTTGTAGAGTTGTCCAGGTTTGCACCTTATTTGGTGGAGAATGAGAAACGTATGACACGGATGTTTCTGAGAGGTTTGAAACCTTGCATACGTCAATATCTCATTTCACATAAATTTTCTCTCTATTCAGATGTTGTCAACAGGACTCAATTATTAGAGCAAGATAACGAGTACGTTAAACCGAGGGACCACAACCAGGATCATATCGGTGACAGTAGTCATCAGAACAACGATAACCAGCGGAGAAATAAAAATACGGACAAGAGCGGCAACCATTCTGGTGGTAATCATGGCCATGAGAATAAAAGAAGCGAGTCGGGAGGAGATTTTAAAAAGAAGAGATTCAACAATGACAATACGAAGACGTCAGCACCAGCAGCAACTAGCTCCAAGGGAGGAGAACGACCACCGGTCATATGCTATAAGTGTGGAAAAGAAGGACATATTAGCCCAAACTGCCCACAACAGTTTAAGGTATGTTATAACTGTGGAAAGGAAGGACATATCGCTCGAGATTGCACTGTAGCGAAACCAAGTCCAGCGGGGATGGTGACTCAAAAGGCTGTCCCAGAAAAGTCAAAGTCAACAGTTCCTAGAAGAGCGTTTGTCGTGACTGGTCAACATGCGAGGAACCCAAACGAGGTGATCACGGGTAAGCTAATCATAAATTCATGCGAAGTTTATACCTTACTAGATACCGGTGCTACCCATTCATTTATTTCTCCTACTTGTGCTCAACGTTTAAACTTGATTCCGGAGAAATTAGACTTTGATTTATCTGTGGAGACTCCGTTAGGAGAAACTTTCATCACATCCACTGTTTATAAATCTTGTTTGATCCAAGTTGGCACCATCACCTTACCTGTTGACCTTATCTCTTTAAAGATACTTGCATTTGACGTGATTTTAGGGATTGATTGGTTAACTACTCATTATGCCAAAATTGATTGTTTTTGTAAGGTTGTTAATTTTCATATTCCTAACCAACCTGTTGTGCGAATTCAAGAAACTAAGCGATTAAAATCAATCACTGTTATATCAAGTCATAAGGCTATTCGTTTATTAAAAAACGGATGTCAAGCTTTCTTAGCCCTTGTTATGGATTTGAATAAAGACACATCATATTTGAATAATATTCTTGTTGTTATTGACTTTCCTGACGTATTTCCTGAAGAACTTCCAAGTCTACCCCCAGAACGTGAAGTTGAATTCTTTATAGATCTTGAACCTGGTACAAAGCCCATTTCTAAAACCCCATATCAAATGGCTCCTATTAAACTTCAGGAGTTAAAGGTCCAATTACAAGAGTTATTGGACATCGATTTCATTCGTCCTAGTACATCTCCTTGGGGTGCTCCTGTTTTATTCGTAAAAAAGAAAGACGGGAGTATGCGACTTTGTATAGACTATCGGGAATTAAACCATGTCACTATCAAGAATAGGTATCCGCTACCTCGTATTGATGACCTGTTTGACCAGTTACAAGGAGCACAATTCTTTTCAAAAATCGATCTTCGTTCTGGATATCATCAGCTGAAGATTAGAACTGAGGATATTCCAAAGACTGCCTTTAGAACTCGGTACGGGCATTATGAATTCTTAGTCATGTCTTTTGGATTGACTAATGCTCCTGCGGCTTTCATGGATATGATGAACCGAGTATTCAAGGAATATTTGGATCAGTTCGTTGTTGTTTTTATTGATGACATCCTTATATATTCCAAAAGTCGTGAAGATCGTGAGCACCATTTGAAGCTGGTACTCCAAAGGCTTCATGAAAACAAGTTATATGCCAAGTTAAAGAAATGCGAGTTCTGGCTTGAGGAAGTAGCATTCCTTGGGCACGTGGTGTCAAAGCATGGAGTATCTATTGACCCGGCGAAGATTGAAGCAATACAAAGTTGGGAACAATCGAAGTCGGTGACCGAAGTACGTAGTTTTCTGGGCTTAGCTGGTTATTATCGTTGATTCGTGGAAGGATTTTCTCAAATCGCTACTCCATTAACTCAACTGACTCGGAAAGATATCAAATTCATATGGAGCGAGGAATGCGAGAAGAGTTTCCAAGAGCTTAAGAGGACACTTATTTCGGCACCTGTTTTGACCATACCATCTGGTTCGGATGGATTTGTTATCTACAGCGATGCTTCAGGCAAAGGGCTAGGATGTGTTCTCATGCAACGTGGAAAAGTTATAGCCTATGCCTCGCGACAACTTAAAGAGTATGAGAGGAATTATCCTACTCATGATCTAGAGTTGGCAGCAGTCATTTTCGCGCTAAAGATCTAGAGGCACTATCTATATGGGGAGAAAGTGGAGATATATTCAGACCATAAAAGCCTCAAATATTTCTTCACTCAAAAAGAACTCAACATGCGGCAACGACGTTGGCTCGAGCTGTTGAAAGACTACGACCATACCATTCAATATCATCCTGGAAAAGCGAACGTGGTAGCCGATGCATTGAGTAGAAGATCATGCGCGGGAACGAGTGCGATGTTATCAACACAAAGGCCCATTTGGTGTGATTTACAAAAGATGAACATAGAATTCAAGACTCCAGAGACCCATGCAATGATGTCAAGTATACGTATAGAACCAACTTTAATCGAAAAAGTTAAAGTTGCTCAAGCCACAGACCCGGAGCTGATGAGTATGAAGAAGAAAGTGCAAGAATGTGCTATTCCAGAAGTAAGAATCGATGAAAAAGGAATACTTCGAGTCCACTCCAGACTTTGTGTTCCTAATGATTCTGATTTGTAGTACAAGATCACGATGGAGGCACACAATACACCATTTGCAATCCATCTTGGAAGTACCAAAATGTATCGTGATCTTCGACATACATTTTGGTGGAACAATATGAAGAGAGAGATTGCAAAGTTTATCTCGAGGTGTTTAACTTGTCAACGTGTAAAGGCGGAGCATCAAGTGCCTAAGGGCCCATTGCAACCACTTGAGATTCCGAAATGGAAGTGGGAACACATTACCATAGATTTTGTTACGGGACTTCCCACGGTTTCTCAAGGCATAAATGTTATTTGGGTTATTGTTGATAGATTAACCAAGTCTGCTTATTTCTTGCCGATACGGGAGACTTATTCCCTTGAACGTCGTGCTCGTATGTACGTAGATGAGATTATGAGATTGCATGGCATGCCAGTATCCATAGTTTTGGATCGTGACCCGAGATTCACTTCACGATTTTGGATTAGCTTGTAAAAAGCTATGGGCACAGATTTACGATTCAATTCAGCATACCATCCTCAAACGGACGGGCAATCAGAGAGGACTATTCAAACTCTTGAAGATCTATTAAGACTCTGTGTCTTAGACTTCAAAGGGAATTGGTATAAGTATTTACCATTAGTGAAATTCTTTTACAACAACAGTTATCAGGCAAGTATAGGTGTGGCTCCATTTGAAGCATTATATGGACGAAAGTGTCGCTCTCCAATATGTTGGGATGAGGTGGGAGAAGCAACATTGTTGGGACCTAAGTTGGTACGTATGACTACGAAAAAGATCCAAATGATTCGACAACGTATACAAACGGCACAGGATTGACAAAAGAGTTATGCGAATCTTCATCGAAAGGACGTGGAATTTAGTATTGGGGATCATGTATTGTTGCGTGTGGCTCCATGGAAGGGAGTTACAAGATTTGGGAAGAGAGAAAAGCTCAATCCACGATTTATTGGTCCATTTTAGATTCTTGACCGAGTAGGAAATGTAGCCTATAGACTCGCGTTACCTCCAAGTATGTCTCGTGTTCATAATATTTTTCATATATCTGTGCTTCGTAAATATGTGAAAGACCCAAACCACGTCATTGAGTTAGAACCAGACAAGATAGCTGAAGACTTAACGTGCGAGGAGGTACCTGTTAAAATCTTAGATAGGAAAGAGCATGTCCTACGTACAAAGGTCATACCATAAGTTAATGTTTTGTGGAGGAACCATGTTATTGAGGAAATGACCTGGGAGTTGAAAACGAAAATGAAAGCGAGGTATCCTCATCTTTTCGAAATACCAGGTACGTACGTCAATTTCGAGGACGAAATTTCATAAGGAGGGGAGGTTGTAAGACCCCAAATTATTAATAAATGAAATTTAATTTTCTCTATTTATTATTTTAAAATAGTAAGGGTTGAATTGATTAATGAGGTTAGTTATGGGTAAAATGTGCAAATATTTTAAATAAGCAAGTTGTTATAAAATATTCATTGTTGTCGGGGAATATTCGTTTGGTCGTGAAATATTCTTCTTGTCGGGGAATATTCGTACGATGGCGCATTCTTTTGTGGGCCCCATAACAAAAAGTGATTGGATGAAGAAAACGATAAGTATAAGTTGTTTATAAATAACGGCGTAGTTGTTACCGTTAATACTGTTGGAATACCCGATGATTAAAGAACAGTAATACGCGTTGTTACACAGTATCACATGGTATTGCACCAATTATTGATTCTTACGTAAGAAGGCACTACTCAATAATTGTTACAGTAATTACTGTTCAGTATTTTATTTTATTGATTCAATAATTGTTGCGTTGATATTTTATATTACTGTTGTTTCAATAATTGTCACTACACAGTATTTTCCATTATCGAAGCAATAATTCATATTATCTGAATAATATTATTAGATAACATTATTGGCAATTTCTAGAAAGTTCTGTCTAAGGAGAGGTTTGGTCACCTAATTGCGCGCCAGTAAGGAGAAATCCTTATTGGAAAGCCCACTCTTTCCTGGGAACTGTTTGGTTGTCAGTATTGTGATTTTATAATATTATTTGTGAATAATTAATTATTAATTTACATGATGAGGAAAATATTCATTTTTATGTGGATATAGATGGAGAAAATTTTAAAGTGACAATTGTTGAAAATCGATATTTTATCTTTTCTGATAAAATAATATAATAATGATGATATTTTTACAATAAATATGGGATATATGAGTATATGAGGAGGAAGAGTATTTTTATTGCAAAAGTTGTTTAAAACATGTGAAACATGTCTGTGGGCCCATTTCTTGACTGAAATTTAGTTATAGCTTGTAGAATCACCCGTTTGTGGATTTCGGTCAATTTCTGTTTGGAATTTAGAAAAACTTTCTTCTGCAAAGTTGTAGATAATGAAATTTCCTATAATAAAAACATGTGATTCGAATTTTTCTAACAAAAGGGCTATTTATTATGAATTATTGAAGTTCTGAAGTTCCGAAATAATTAATTTTTGGAAGTTTTATTTATTTTTATTAATAAAAACATTTTTTACACTTTGGTGGGCCCCACTTGCACATGTTAAAGGCTGAATTCAGATCTTCAAAAGTGGGCGTAGGAAAAATTTAATAAATAAAATTATTTTATTAAATTTTCTGCTTTGGTGTTCTAAGCATTTTTCTATAAATAGGGTGCTTAGGCTAGAATTGAAAATCACACCAGAAACTAAAGTTTTCTCTCTCTATATATTATCGAGCGCATTCTTGTGAGTATTTTAAGACTTTGAGTGTTGCTATACGGTGCAAGTTCCCTTCAACACTATATTCAGTATTCCAGCCAGAAGTATTATTCTTTCGAGGTAAGGGATATTATTTTTTTATATAAATGATATTATTTCTTCCAATATCATTATGCCGAAATATTGATCTAAAATTTTATCAAATTTAAAACTTTTTGTGTCGGATTACTATTCACGTATACGGCACTATTCACGTATACGGCACTATTCACGTATACGGCACTATTCATCGAAAAATAAAATTTTCTTCTTTTTGTCTAAGATATCTATTATGGATACTAGTGTGACGCCCCCAAAATTTGGTATACATCATCCATCTTGAGTCGCCAGATACATGGTACAGAATTCAAATACAACTTAATAATAAAATTGTCGTGTACAATACGACATAACATAAACTGTGAGTTTGAATACAAATATTGTCATCTAGAGAGTATCCATACTCAAAAGGAGTTCTCATTACAATTATTATCACACTATTACATAGAATAGTGAGGACTACTAATGCTATCATCTAGGACCATCACTTTGTTCCCCGACTAGTCCCAGCTACGTTCTCATTTCCTGAAGAGAACAGTAAAAAAAAGGGTGAGCTCAACTAGCCCAGTAAGAAATATTATGACTAAGATAATGTAAAATAAATTATCATTAGTCTTCAACGATGTTAAACTGATAAAATACAATAGACATCAAGTTTAACTGTAGCGGATCAAGCAAACCATTAAAAGAGTCAAGTAGAGAATAAAATCTACTATCTTTTATGATTTAAAAGGTTTTTCATGACTTTTATCGCTGGGACTCAGCTTAATAAATAATCCACATCATCGAATCACCCATGCACTACGGCCAAGGATATTCTTTAGTATCACGACCACGAATTATCCATGCACTACGGGCCAAAGATAATCGTATTTTCATCAACGATCCTGATCATGCCATAAAATAATTCATCTTTGCACTACGGCCAAAGAGAATCCATAGCCATAATCATACCAAAAACTGTCCATCAATGCACTACGTGCCAATGAGGATTTTTTTCACATCATTTGTAACATTACGGTCATGATTACACCGAATAATCCCTGGCCATAATCATACCAAGTCCATCTATGCACTACAGGCCACAGATGACTTTCAACAAAATATAAACATGAGGATGATGACAATGATATAAGAATTCAATAAAACAAGTTCAAGAATTAATTTATCTAGGAACTGATAACGTCCAAATTGTTAACATGATACTTCTTTGTAGAGTAAAATTCAAGAATGCTCAAAAGAATATTTTCATGAAAAGATACTGGATGAAGCGCACATATCAAAGATATTCCACTAATTTCATGGAGTATAGAAGTCAAAGTTTTAACCAACTGAGTATAATAAAGAATGGAATAACAAAAGAAATCACCATACATGCGATAGACCGCACAGACAGGTTATTCCAACAGAATAATAAATAATTGAACCAGGTCCGGCGTAAAACGCACAGACAGGATATTCCGATAGAATAATAAATAATGGAACCAGGTCCGGCGTATAACGCACAGATAGGATATTCCAACAGAATAATAATAAAGACAAAACCAGGTCCGTGTGTAAAACACACAGACATAATGTTCTAACAAAATAATAATAAAGACGGAACCAGGTCCGATGTAAAACACACAGACAGGATGTTCCAACATAATAATAGAAGAATGTCACCAAGTATAGCGTATACAGGTTATTCCAACAGAATAATAAATAATGGAATAACAGAAGTTCTCTTCATGAATACAAAAGAAATAATACCCCTTACAGGTACAACAAATAATATCCTTTACGAGTACAACAAATAATATCCCTTACCTTTAGAAAAATTAAATACTGGAGTAGTGAAGTAGCAAAATACTTTTCTTCTTTCTCTCTCTCTAGAGTTTTAGTGAATTTGTAAGAAATAATGAAGGAATGAACTTCTATTTATAGGAGAATGGAAGTGTACTGTTCATGGATGAAATAATTTTGCAAATATACGTACCAAGGTTTTGATATCACCAATGCAAAAATTCAATCAACTAACCAATAAGATTACAACAAAAAATTAAAATATAATTACATATATATAAACACATGTTTTCAACTTATATATATATCAATATTATATATACACTACTTAATTTTTTCCCCAATAAACAAATCCCCCACCCACCCAATAATCAAATTCACTACACTCTTATATATCACTATCACACTACACACTTTTCCACCATTTTCCACTCACACACTATTATCATTCAAACATCTTCATATAATTCCACTCACTCAATATTATATATATATATATATATATATATTTATACACACACACACACACACATATCACATACATATATATATATTTTATATATATATAATATATTTTTACCTCTCCTTTACGTAACTTCCACTCACCCCTATTTTCAGATTTCATACATCACATGTGGGCCCCATATGTGGTCCCCACATGTGGCCCCCACCTTTATTATATAAAATAAATTTTCTACCGATTATTTTGAAAAATGGGTAAAATAGGGGGTCCATAAAATAAGCAAAACTGAGTGACTTCTCACGTAAGCATCAATAATCAATACGTGTGCTACTATGCAACCATGCGTATTACTGTACTTTTACTACTGAGTAGTTCAACAGTTTTAACGGTAAAACTTCCGCCGTTATTTTCATAAAATATTTTTGTTGTTTTCTCAATTCGACAATAATTCCGTTGTGGGGTCCACCAATAATTGTGTCGTCGTACGAATAGTCCCGATAAAAATAATATTCCCCGATCGGTCGAAAATCCTGCAGGAGATGAAAAAACCAACCATTCTACGAAGCCATGCCCAGGCGAACCAAGCCCGGAAGGCGTGGTCGGGATAAGTATTGTGAATACCATCAGAGTACCGGACACTCGACCGAAGCATGCATTAATCTGATGGATATGATCGAGAAAAATGTCCAAAACGGACAACTGTTACAATATGTGGCAGGCCGGGAAATGCAGAGGTGCCCAGAGAGGAGACCACAGATCAAATCCCGGA
>CM029016.1:35220555-35343901 GCA_016801055.1 Panax notoginseng | reverse complement strand
GACTCAAACGGTCTCTTGTGCTCCATTGCTTATCTCAACATTTTCAGATGCCATTATCAAATACTGCAACAACAAAATAAGGGTAAAAAACATATCACATAGCATCCCTATACTCTAACCGACCAATTTAAATAACAAGTAAACTTAGGTAGGTCTACTAGCAAAAGAATTCCCCGTCTCTCCCCTCCTAGTTATAGTCTCACATCTTAGAATGGAATCATATCTAAGCTCTGATACCAACTGTGACGCCCCCAAAATTTGGTTATACATCACCCATCTTGAGTCGCCAGATACATGGTACAGAATTTAAATACAACTTAATAATACAACTGTCGTGTACAATACGACATAACATAAACTGTGAGTTTGAATACAAATATTGTCATCTAGAGAGTATCCATACTCAAAAGGAGTCCTCATTACAATTATTATCACACTATTACATAGAATAGTGAGGACTACTAATGCTATCATCTAGGACCATCACTTGTTTCCCGACTAGTCCCAGCTACGTTCTCATTTCCTGAAGAGAACAGTGAAAAAAAGAGTAAGCTCAACTAGCCCAGTAAGAAATATTATGACTAAAATAATACAAAATAAATTATTATTAGTCTTCAACGATGTTAAACTGATAAAATACAATAGACATCAAGTTTAACTGTAGCGGATCAAGCAAACCATTAAAAGAGTCAAGTAGAGAATAAAATCTACTATCTTTTATGATTTAAAAGGTTTTTCATGACTTTTATCGCTGGGACTCAGCTTAATAAATAATCCACATCATCGAATCACCCCTGCACTACGGCCAAGGATATTCTTTAGTATCACGACCACGAATTATCCATGCACTACGGGCCAAAGATAATCGTGTTTTCATCAACGGTCCTGATCATGCCATAAAATAATTCATCTTTGCACTACGGCCAAAGAGAATCCATAGCCATAATCATACCAAAAACTGTCCATCAATGCACTACGTGCCAATGAGGATTTTTTTCACATCATTTGTAACATTACGGTCATGATTACACCGAATAATCCCTGGCCATAATCATACCAAGTCCATCTATGCACTACAGGCCACAGATGACTTTCAACAAAATATAAACATGAGGATGATGACAATGATATAAGAATTCAATAAAACAAGTTCAAGAATTAATTTATCTAGGAACTGATAACGTCCAAATTGTTAACATGATACTTCTTTGTAGAGTAAAATTCAAGAATGCTCAAAAGAATATTTCATGAAAAGATACTGGATGAAGCGCACATATCAAAGATATTCCACTAATTTCATGGAGTATAGAAGTCAAAGTTTTAACCAACTGAGTATAATAAAGAATGGAATAACAAAAGAAATCACCATACATGCGATAGACCGCACAGACAGGTTATTCCAACAGAATAATAAATAATTGAACCAGGTCCGGCGTAAAACGCACAGACAGGATATTCCGATAGAATAATAAATAATGGAACCAGGTCCGGCGTATAACGCACAGATAGGATATTCCAACAGAATAATAAATAATGGAACCAGGTCTGGCGTAAAACGCACAGACAGGATATTCCAACATAATAATAATAAAGACGGAACCAGGTCCGGTGTAAAACACACAGACAGGATGTTCCAACAGAATAATAATAAAGACGGAACCAGGTCCGATGTAAAACACACAGACAGGATGTTCCAACATAATAATAGAAGAATGTCACCAAGTATAGGGTAGTCTGCGTATACAGGTATTTCCAACAGAATAATAAATAATGGAATAACAGAAGTTCTCTTCATGAATACAAAAGAAATAATACCCCTTACATGTACAATAAATAATATCCTTTACGAGTACAACAAATAATATCCCTTACCTTTAGAAAAATTAAATACTGGAGTAGTGAAGTAGCAAAATACTTTTCTTCTTCCTCTTTATAATTTCTCTCTCTAGAGTTTCAATGAATTTGTAAGAAATAATGAAGGAATGAGCTTCTATTTATAGGAGAATGGAAGTGTACTGTTCATGGATGAAATAATTTTGCAAATATACGTACCAAGGTTTTGATATCACCAATGCAAAAATTCAATCAACTAACCAATAAGATTACAACAAAAAATTAAAATATAATACATATATATAAACACATGTTTTCAACTTATATATATATCAATATTATATATACACTACTTAATTTTTCTCCCCAATAACCAACATCAATCCCCCACCCACCCAATAATCAAATTCACTACACTCTTACATATCACTATCACACTACCACTTTTTCACCATTTTCCACTCACATACATTATTATCATTCAAACATCTCCATATAATTTTACTCACTCAATATTATATATATATATATATATATATATATATATATATATATATTTTACCTCTCCTTTATATAACTTCCACTCGCCCCTATTTTTAGATTTCATACATCACTTGTGGGCCCCATATGTGGTCCCCACATGTGGGCCCACCTTTATTATATAAAATAATTTTTTTACCGATTATTTTGAAAAATGGATAAAATAGGGGGTCCATAAAATAAGCAAAATTGAGTGACTTCTCACGTAAGCATCAATAATCAATACCGTGTGCTACTATGCAACCACGCGTATTACTGTACTTTTACTACCGAGTAGTTCAACAGTTTTAATGGTAAAACTTCCGCCGTTATTTTCATAAAATATTTTTGTCGTTTTCTCAATCCGATAATAATTCTGTTGTGGGGTCCACCAATAATTGTGTCGTCATACGAATATTTCCGGACAAAAATAATATTCCCCGACCAATCGAATATAATACAACAACTTGCATACTTTCCAAAATTTATAACTACTACTCACAACTATAATATTATCTCAAATTCACACCATAATATTTAAAAAAATATTTCGAGAAATTTAAATCATTATTCATAAAATCTGGGGTCTCACAACTAGCTTTGATTGTATCCATGTTTTGATCATTCTTGAATTTTACTCCACTATGATTATTTATGAAGTATTTTTGAACTCGGATTGTTTAAAGTACGAATCCTTAATATTTGTTCTTTTGTTTCACTGGATTCGTTTTCTTTAAAATATTTTTCATCATCCTCAATCCTAAATGATGATATAACTGAATATCTTTGGCCTGTAGTGCAAAGATTAATGATTTTATGATGAATATCTTTAGCCCGTAGTGCGAAGATGAACAGGTGTTGAGATGAACATGACCAACTGATGAATATCTTTGGCCTGTAGTGCAAAGATGAATATTTGATTCAAGATTTTTATTGATTGATGTTACAAGGATAAAATATTGATGATGGACTTTTAAATTCATAGATGATAGTAGATTTCATACTCTACTTAACTCTTCTAATGAATTATTATTTCCGCTACGAATATTGATTTAAAACTTGTTGTCTATTGTATTCTATTAAATTTTTCACTGTTGAAGACTAACGATAATTTGTTCTATATTATCTTAGTCATAATATTCTTTACTGGGCTAGTTGAGCTCACCCTTTTCCTTTTTATTCCATTTTTCTTCTCAAGAGGTGAGAATGTAGCGAGTACTAGTCGGGGGTATAGAATGAAGGTTTTAAAAAGTTATTTTAGTAGTCCTCACTATTTTTGTAAAATAATGTATCAATAATTGTAATGAGGACTTATTTGAGTGTGGATATTGTCTAGATGACAATATTTGTATTTAAACTCACAGTTTTTATGTTGTATTAATAAAGTTATAGTTGTTTCTGTACCATGTATTTTGACGACTCAGAATGTGTATTGTATACCTATTTTGGGGGCGTCACATGCGCCATCGTACGAATATTCCCGACAGAAAAAATATTCTACGACCAAACGAATATTCCCGACAACAAATAATATTTTTTATAACCACTTACTTATTTTGCAAATTTACACATTTCGCCCATAACCAAAACATTATATCAAATTAATTACCTTCTTATTCACATAATCTTTAGATAAAATGTTGCTTTTCCCCATGCATCACTCAGTCTTACAACTCCTTTCAATTTTGAAATTTCGTCCTCATATTTCCAGCTTATCATCTTATACTTTGTCAAAGAATGCTTCTGTTCAAGCATCACATATCGGGTAACACAAGCTTGAATTGTTACATCCTTTTGCTCCACGATCGCCTGTCGTTCTTCAGCCTGCTCTTCTAACTCATGAATACGATTTTGCAATTCTACATTTTGATCATATAATACCTCTAATAAATTCTTCTCAGGTACCTCTTCTTCCTCTTCTTCCTCATTCTCAACTGTTACCTCTGCGACCATCTCGGGAGCAACTATTAATTCTTCATTCACCACATGGATTTCTCTAATTCCTTCTTCGCCTGACATCACATTATCCTGGTTGGTGATTAGAGGTATCCCCACGGTCTCATTCACTCCATTGTTAACATTCTCAGCAGCCATTCTCAAATACTGCCATAAAACAAGGGTTAATTAAACAAATTAACATATCACATAATATCCCGATATTATGACTGACCAACAAATAAGCTAAGGTAGGACACACTAGCGAAAGATTTACTCATCTCTCCCCTCCTAGTTATATTCTCCGATCCCGCCAGAGACCATATCCCTAAGCTCTGATATCAAATGTGGCAACCCCAAAATAGGTCCATTTCACCCAACCTATTCTGAGTCGCTAAATACATGGTACAGAAAACAACTACAACCTTATTACAACAATTGTCGTGCAAAATACAACAACACATATGCTGTGAGTTTTGATACAAATATATACCAACTGTGACTCTCATCCTAACCTTGGATAGCACGTCACAATGGCACCTTACATAAAGGTATAGTCAAAAATTGTTTTAGAAATTAAAATTTTTGGGAAGTGCTTAAGGAAACCTTCGTACATAGGAGGCCATGCATCTAGGTTATGATAGATATCATATGTCCACAGAATTATCCTTGGTTGACCCAATAGACCCCAAAGAAAAACAAGAAGATTACTATCATATTCTTTCCAATGGTAAGTCTTCTCTTGACATATCATTATCTCCACTATCTCTAATTGAGAATTATACTTCAAACAAACACCAAGATTATATAGGTAATGCTCGTAGATATACTCAGCAAGTGGATGTGCACAACCGTGTCTTATGATGACACGAGGTTATATGTCATTAGACATCTTGTATGATAGTGACAAAACACCATTCCAACGTTGGGTTCGCCTCACCCTATTTGATTCACCAAATATAACTACTAAATGATGACCACCGTTCTATTCCCCTGTTACCCTCGCTCGACCCAGCTACACTCTTATTACCTGAAAGGAATTGTGAAACAGAAGGGTGAGCACAACTAGCCCAGTAAAGAATATCATGACTAAAGGTAAATAAATTATCAATAGCCTTCAACAGTAATAAATCAGAGATTTAGAACATATAGTAGATGATAAAAAATTTCAACCATAGTTGCAGCGAAACGGGCAATCCATTAGAAGAGTCAAATAGACCATAAAATCTATTATCTTCTCCATGTTAAAAATCCATCAACAATGTTTTATCCCTATAACATCAATCAACAGTTATGGTCCACAATCATATAAATAACTCATAATTATAATTGTGATTCTAAATTCCTCTTCGCATCTAGGACGAAGATAATTTTCATCACATGTCTTTACCTGAAACATCAAAGATCATGGTTATACCAAATCACAGTTCCTGTTCATAATCATACTAATAAATTCATCTTTGCACTACGGGCCAACGATATTCGTCAACAGTTCATCTTTGCACTACTGGCCAAAGATATTCAACAACAAGTCATCTTTGCACTACAGGCCAAAGATATTCATCAACAATTCATCTTTGCACTACAGGCCAAAGATATTCCTCAACAGTTCATATTTGCACTACAGGCCAAATATATTCATCAACAGTTCATATTTGCACTACAGGCCAAAGATATTCATCAACAATTCATATTATAACCATTTCAATTATAAATATATAATCATTTCAGAATTTATATAAACAATAATTATAACCATGTTGATCATTTCACCTTTGCACTTAAGCTAAAGATATTCAATTATAAATTCAATGGTCATGATCATGCCAGTCAACAATTCAACTTTGCACTACTGGCCAAAGGGAACCCATAGTCATGATCATACCAAAAATCTATCCATCTTTACACTCAAGTCAAATAGAAATATCATCATTAGGGTTATAAAAATGTTATATATAATAGTAAAATCAATATAATCAAAATATCTAGATTTAATCTCAAGAGTAATATTCATAAATTAACTATAATTTGGTTAGAAAAAGAAACTAATTTTGTCATGAATAGTAACTCGTAAATAGTAACCCATGAATAGTAACTTCGTGAATAGTAACTCATGAATAGTAACTCGTGAATAGTAAATTCGACACAAAAAGGTAGAAATTCCACAATAAAATCTATACCAATATTTCAGTATAATGATATTGAAATAACATTTCTTAAACTTATAAACAATTTATTTTAATTGTTTACACTTTACTAAATAATGCATTTAATCATCCTAAAATTCCAAACTCATAAGATCTCATCGCCAATAACCAAAACCCTCATCAAAAATCTCAATATACCTCATATAGGATTCTCAAGCCATAAAATCCTATTTTTCAATTTTCTTACTTCGCATAACATATTTAATTCATTTACTCATAACTAGTCTATTTTCATAAAAAATATCAAATCAGTACAAACAAATTTTCTTTTATGAGATTTAGTAGAATATAGACTCATATTGAACATATATTTTTCTCAGAATTTTTAAAAGTCATTTACTATTTTTCATATGGCCAAAACAGCCGAATATTTAGATATTTATCAAAAATTGAACTTTTATCCAAAAATTCCGAAATTTACAGAGTATACATCTATCATATGCATGTACTCTCAATAAAAATTTCATCAATTTTGGAGTTAACCACAAGGAGTTATAAGCGGTTACTTTTAAAATAGTTTTTTCTCATAAAATTCACAACTCTTAATCTATATATCCAAAAATCTCTATTTTTGGACACAATCAAGAAAAATCATCAAATTATCATTTCAAATTTTTCCAGAATTTTTGAAGGTCAGAAAAATTACGAAACTGAAAAACATAACAACCCTTAAAATCCCTTACTATCACTTACCTCAAAAGAGCAGCACTTCTGACTGGATATCGGATATGACGCTGAAGGAAACTTACACTGATGAATAGCAACTCACCAAGTATCTAAATACTCACAAAATACACTCGATAATCTAGAGAGAAAAAGAGAGAAAACTTATGAATTCTGGTGTGATTTTCAATTATAACTTAGCCCTCTATTTATAGGAAAATGTTAGCACGCCGAAGCAGAATTGACCTGCTACCTGATGGCTTTACTTGTTACTATTTCACCCACAAAAAATCAGCCATCTTCCCCAACAACCAAAAGTGGGGCCCACCCATTTCTAGAATTTTCCACCAAAATCATTTATAAACCTAATTTCCGAATCAGTTACCTCTTAAAATTCATAACAAATCATTCGTTCATTTTTAACAGTTCAAAATTTGTGAACATATACTCAACTTATATATGTATAACATATCCAAAAATCACAACGATCCAACGGTCAGATTAAAAATTATAACTCACACAATAAAGTTGTAAGAACACTGATTTGATCTTTTAATACCTCCAATCTGACAAAATACTGATAAAATACTTCAACATTAATTCCTTCTTTATAACCACATAAATAAATCCATCATTTATATCCACATCAAATAAATATTTCATTATCATATAGATCAATAATTAATTATTCACAAATAATATTACATAATCACAATAATGACAACCAGACAGTTCTTAGGAAAGAGGGGGCTTTCCGATAAGAATTTCTCCTTACTAACGCGTAATTAGGTGACCAAACCTCTCCTTGACAGAACTTTCTAGACATTGTCAATAATACTATCTAATAATATTATTCAAATAATATGAATTATTGATCTGATAATGGAGATACTGTGCAGTGACAATTATTGAAACAACAATAATATCAACGCAGCAATTATTGATTCAATAAAATAAAATATTGAACAGAAATTACTGTAACAATTATTGAGTAGTGCCTTCTCACGTAAGAATCAATAATTGAAAAAATACTGTGTAATACCGTGTGCTACTGTGCAACTACGCGTATTACTGTATTTTAACCACCAGGTATTCCAACAGTGTTAACGGTAACAACTACGTCGTTATTTATAAAAACTCAAATTTGTCATTTTCTTCATCCGACAGTTATTCTGTTATGGGGCCCACAAATGGTTGCGCCGTTGTACGAATATTCTTCGACAGAAAGAATATTCCACGACCAAACGAATATTCCCCGACAACAAATGAATATTTTATAACCACTTGCTTATTTTGTAAAATTTGCACATTTCGCCCATAACCAAAGCATTATATCAAATTAACACCTTATTATTTACAATAATATTTAGAGAAAATTTGATTTTATTCATTAATAAATTGGGGTCTTACATAAACTACGAATCAGGCAAGTCTTTCAATTCCTATTTGATATATGAATTCGATAATTGCTAGTTAAGCTATATTATGTTATGCGATTGTTGATGTGTACATATGAAATGCATATGAGATATGTATGAAATTGAAAGTTGATCTTTGATGATATGCTTGTGAAGTAAATCTCTATGCCTGTTATGTGAGAAGTAACATGCGTAGTAAATATAAATTGGTTATAGATGCATGAACTGAATATGCTATTATATGCTATGTGCTGCATGAAAACTGTTAGAATTGCTGGGCTGTAGAGCTTACCCTTGCAAATAACCACTTTTGCAGGTTAAGGACACACGGTAAAGGTTACGTGCTACTTGATTGATAAAGTTCAATTACACCAAAGGAGATTGATTTGTCTAATTTAACTAGATGCACTTGAACCATGTTTAGATTCTAATAGATGTACATGATAGTAGTTTATAATGTGTAATACATATTAATTTGTACTATGTGATACATAGAGAAATTCGAATCGAGATGTAAAAATTTATACAGTAATTCGAATAGAATGAATCATAACATAATTTGATTCAAGGATATGTAATTGATTCAAGTTAAGATATCAATAAAAGATTTATTTTCAAAGGAGATTGAAAAAATTTAAATTATTCCGCATATTTATAAAATATCGAATGTGACGTCAAACAGGAATAGTAAATGACCAAGTTGTGAAACTTATAAAAGTTTGGGGTCATTGTGCAGATCTTAGAAATGAAATGAATTTATATTCTAAATTATAATAAGCAAAGTTATATTCATTAAAGTTATAAATGAAAAATATAAATAGTTTGACGATAGTAGTATCGTGGCGGACCGGATTCGTGGTTCGAAGGGACCCAAATTTAGGGGCGTCACAGGTTGGTATCAAAGCTGTAGGTTATAAACTTAGGTAAGTGTACCTTATGCTATAACCTGAGAGAGAGAAAGATAAGGATTAAAATATAGATAATCGAAGATTCAAAGAAGAATCTTAAAGTATCTAAGAGAATGTGAATTCAGGGGTTTCCTAACTCCGAAAATAAAAATGTTATGATGATGTCTATAAGATGAATATGACAAAGATAATAAGAATGAACTCGAGTGGAGTTTTGTTGATAATAGGGAAAGAACCCTAAGGTAAAGTGATGATCACGACGTGATCAGATTGAGCTATGAAGTGATAAATAGTCTGTAACGACTAAGTATGTATAGCTTGATGTTATAAGTGATTGTACTATGAAATGGTACGATATGAACTTATGAGGAGTTGAATGTGATGAGATACGAAGAATTCGTATCAAGCAAAGAGCAAGTTAAGTGTAAGATAGAGTTAGTGAGATTTCAGTTGAGGACTCATGTGAGAACTGAGTTGTACAAACCTTTGTGTGGGCAGAGGCTTTGTGCTCACGCTCGGTTCCTCACAATGATAATCAATGGAATGTCGGTGTCGCACTATCGATGTGCTTTTGGTGAGAAGGTGATTCTTTTCTCATATCATAATTGATAGATAGAGATTATTAAGAGTAAGTTAGAAAATATTAAGATTAAGCGCGAGTTCTTAAAACTCATACTTATGGTAAGTTTAGGACTCGTAATCATATGAAATGTTTTTGAACCCCTCAGCGAATGGACGCCTATGGTCTGACTAGGATAAGTTCTTAAACTCATATGATTGTAGCAAGTTCCTGGACTTCCAAGGTGTGGTAATTTTGATAAACTATATCGGGTATATATATGTTATGAATTAAGAGATTTTGGTATAGTAGGCATTGATGGTGTTATAGATTGATAGAATGAAGCAATGCAGTAAAGATTGAAGTGATGGAGAAATTGGATTTTCCTAAATCCTCTAGCTACGCTAGATTTTCAATATTTATTGACTTCGTGCTAGTGTTTGCACTTCTATTTTCTTGAGAAAAATATTGGGTCAAGTGACTGAACCAATGAGTTTTAAAAATAACACCATTATTCGTATGTCTAAGCTACTTGTTTCGGCTAAGACAAAAATAATTTAAAAATCTTTCAAAATGTATTTTGACCATGTGCATCACTTGATTTGGTGTATGATGGTAAACGATGGAGTCATCAATGCAATCGAACCTAGTGTCGGAAGTGATTATAAGATCGTTAGCCCATTATGGTAAGATGTATTATGGTAAAGTCACAAAATGACGGAATCTTCAACGTACTATTAAGTGGGTGCGGCATTTTAACGTCATAAAACGATTTCTAGTTTTCTTTCGAATCATGAAAAGTTGACTAAATTATTTCGATTGATGTCCGAACTGTTGATAAAAGTCTAAGCTATTTGATTCGGCTAGACGACTGTTGAACAATAATTGTGAAATCCAAGCATTCTTGAATATTTGTGCCAAACCAGATTGCTCTGGTGCGGATTCAGTTGTTGAAAAGCTGAGGTGAACAACTCTATAAGGGGGCATGTTTTCGGAGACAATGGTTCCGAGCGTAACGCATGTAGTCGTTACAAAACACTACGTTGCGGCCCAACGTAGTGGTACAATAGGCTGGCCACCTAGTGTATGTGTGGAGGGTGTTTTCAGTCTTTGTGATAGATAAACACTCTGGTTTGTAGTGTGGATGATTGTGTTGAAGCACTAGTTCACGGTCTTGTGACCCCTCAGCATAAATTGGAATCTGAGTTATTCATACTACTTTCCGATTATTGAAAAATCATGGAAGATTCTTATTCTTCTGTGTGATGAATGTAGTGAGTAGAATGTTCCTTAGAAAGGAGAATGTGGTAGAATGCAAGTGAGCAAGTTATAATAAAACTTCCGAAAAGGGAATGAATAAAATTATTCAAAAGAATATGTAATAATCGGAATAGCGCCGAGTAGAGGAGGTTTCGGTGATTCCGATGACAGAATCCTTATAAGGGGGAGAGGATGTAAGAACCCAAATTTTTAGAAAATATTAAAATAAGAATTTAGTAAATAAAATTCTTAAAGCATGAGATGGGTTCGAACGAGTATATATATATGTGTTACGAGGTATGTGGTATTGTGTTACATAGAGTAATATGAGCTATGTAATATGTAATGTATTGTTTAATGAATATATATTATTATTATATATTTGTTATAAATTGTAGAGATGAATTAGTAAAGAAGATGGATAGGAATTTATCTATTTATGTTAAATAATTTATGTGAAATTATTTTATAATAGTAGTTGGTGACATTAAATATCTTTGATAATCACCAATTTCTTGAGTATTTGTACAAGTACGTATCAAGTCTAAAGTAGTGCAACCGTATTCTTTAATGGTGGATGTATAGGAACTGGGCTAAACAATTCCTTCAGAGAGCGGAGGTATATACGAATTAATAACCGATCTATCTCACTGTGAAAACAGTGTAGAAGAGACGGAAACTAATTTGTTGGTTGTTTATGGAAAACCACTCATTGTACTATATTGGATACTATTAAAGACTCGACGTGTGCTAGGTTTAGACTTGTATATATGTGCGTTGTTGACGAGAGTAGATGACTGTTGTACCTTTAAGGTGGTTAGAGAATTATTACGGCAAGAAGTGAAAATGAAAGGAATGTATGTATGTGTTATATATTCGAGTGTTGTGTTATTGGTGGTAAGAAATCGTAAAAGAAATGTTGTATAGTTGGTTAAACTAATAAGGGAAAATAGAGTTTTAGAACTCAAAGTGTGATCCTTAAATTGTTAAGGAAAATAGTAACTGATGGTGTGAAATCAAAGAGAGGATTGAAGTTAGACGAGTTAACGCTTAAGGAGGATGTGTAAAGGTATTTAGAAACGTAAGGTTTCATTGCTGCTAGTGCAGAACTTGTCTGCCTCTGATTTTGGTATGGCGCAACTGCGCCATTACCAAGTCTGTGACCAGCGCAGCTGCGCCGGGCTGTAAAATCAGTTTTTGGAATTTAAAGTTTAAGAAATGGGTATTAAGGACTCATAAGGATAATAAAAATCTTAAATGGTGATTAAGTTATCCATGGATGGATTTGAATAAAGGTTTAAATTAATTAACCCGGATTAAATATTGGTTAATTAAGCGATATTGTAGAATATTATATTAATTAAAGGAATGCATAATAATTATCGAAAAGAAATGATTAATATTAATTAATTATTGTGTGGGTTGAAAGTACCCAACTGAATGATATTTAGCCCAATTAAAATATTAATGTGGATATAATCATTAAATAATATTACTATGTGTAATATGGAAAATGTGAGCGGTAGTAATATATAATGCCTATGGCGTAAGAATACATGAAGTGTGACATGAGTAAAACATAGGGTAAGAGTACATTATGGTTATATGAGGTACCTAGTAGCACCATGGTACCATATGAAGTTGTAGTACAGAAATGATTAAATATCTGTGTATTCTAAAAACTGGAAAGGAAATTCAATGTTTAAATAAACATTAATATTAAATAAGGTTGTAATGTGGTTATGTGAGTGGTAGAGATAATTATGAGATTACCCGGGCATTAATGCCTATTTTATCGCGTGTAGTTAATGTACATGGCTTAGATGATGCGAGTATAAAACTTATCTTTAAATCCCTAATATGGTAACAATTGTACCTTAATATTACATTATGGGAATTAAAAGAACCAAACCAAGCCTTAGAATAACAAGTTGCTGAGATTTTTCACTTGTCCCAAATTAAGTGTCACAAAGGACATGAACAGTGACCTAGAAACTCTCTTTACGTATTCTCCAAGTGGCTATGGGATAGATGATCATTGCTAGCTAAGTGGTTGGTATGGAGTTGTTGAACAACCTTTCATGAACCATTGTTTCTTCCCATTACACCATGAACTCCAATCTTGTGTAATGCCATTGTCTAGTCCATGTTTTCTCTATAAATGCAAGCTTGAGTTCAGATTTTGTGATTTCTAAAAGTTTTTTGATAGTTTAATTGGAGAGTATAAGTTGCTGAGCTACTATAGAAGTATACTCAGAGTGTAGGAGGTCCAATTCAAGCTCAAGAAGGTATAATTTCCAATTATGTTCTTGAAATGGGTCTTGTTTAATTCTTGGAATTTCTTGAATTTTTATGGTAATTAAGATGATTTAGCATGCTATAAGGTGTTTAAGAAGTTGACTATCAAGTATGAACCCTTTCATGATAGTTGGAACAAGTCTAAATCGTTGGAATTCAAGTTGGTTAAGACTCTGTAAAACAGAGTCTACTTCTGCACCTGGACCAGACATGGGGCAGCTGCGCCATAATTGAAATAAGGCGCAGCGCAGCTGCGCCGGCCTCTGAGTTTAGTTTTTGTTTTCTGTTTTAAGGTATGATCAGTGTTGGTAAAGTACTATGACTTAAACTAGCATGCAAGCATGTGTAACATGTATACATAAGTATAATAACTTAATGTGAGCATGTCTTACTAAGATTTGCATGAATTGGTATAATATCTTTAACAAGGGCTTTAAAGTTTTGAAAATGAACTTTGTTAAAACTCATGATTCTGTTAGGTTTGAGCTTAGTGGTCTATACACATGACTGATTTTACACATAAATGAGCATGTGGTGATTGATCGGTTGCATACTTATTATGCAGTTTGGGTATATTGTGATGACTACATCTGCTGGCATCATGGATCATGAAGAAGCTAGGAGAAAGAATGTTGGTGGTAAAGTGCTTGGCTTCTTTTACTAAGCATCAGGGAATTTGGAGGATTGTTTTGGATATTTGGCCTATTGTTTCTGGCCTTTTTCTTTTGATGTTCCTTGTATTGGAATGAGATAGTTTTGTCATCATGGCTATGAATTATTTATTGTCTTATGATATTTAACATTGTAAGATGTTCAGTTGCTAAAATCTTTTGCTCTCTATTATGTTTACTGATTAAGCATCTAGATTTGGATGTGAAGGTTTTGCTGTAGTGTAGCAGGAAGCAGTTATAGTCTGCTCTAAATTTGATTAAGCAATTGTTTAGTCTTGAGTTGTAATGTGAATGATTTTAAATGATGTATATAATATTTTTTATGTTTTATTTTATAGTGTACTTGTGTTTGTTGAATAAATGTGCATTATTAATTTTATTTTATTTTGAAATCTAAAAAGTCTATAGCGACGGTCGCCGACCGTCGCTATAGTCCTAAAGACCGTCGCTATAGAGTTTACCGACGGCTTTTATGGCGACGGTCGGCGACCGTCGCTAAATCCTATAGCGACGGTCTTTAGGCCTACAGCGACGGTCGCCGACCGTCGCTATAGGTCGATTTTCTAGTAGTGTATAATGTACATAGTTCCTTTGTTTATAATCAAACTCGTTAGACCTTGTGTGAAAGAAGTTTTCAAGAAAACTTGGTATGATAGAACTAAGGTGCATGAAGGCTATTTGATATACATTCTAACCTTGCAAGCATGTTAACATGACTTGACTATATATGAATAGAGCCTTAAAGTTGTCTTGTATATGTTGAGTGGCATTGTTCAAGTTTAAAGTGGTTTCAAAAGCAAACTTGAACATATTTTCAAAATCTAGTTGCATTACATGGATATCTAGATTCTAAAGGATTTATAAGTCATGTTATGTCTATAATATCCCTAAATATGATTTATATGTGCTATATTGCATCATTCATGAAAAATGATTTCAAGGGCAACCTCGAGCATATTCTTGAACTTAGGTTGCATTATATGAGTATTTAGATTTTAAAGGCTCGGGATGCCATGTTATGTTTCATTATGTCACTAAACATAAGTCTTATATGTTAAACATAATGGAAGTAAACCAAGCATAAAGGTAAAGCATGTTTTAAAGTGTTAAACAATGCTAGCTATGAGTAAAAGATATGAATATGTACAAGCATGTATAGTAAAGATTATGTGACCTCTTTATGAGAACATAAGGCTAATTAGTACACCTAGTGATTTCATAACCCTATTTGGTTTTGATTCGTGGAAATCCTAAACTAAAGTCTCTAACATATAAGATTGAACTTGAGATGGTCATACAAGTATGTAAAGACCTCTAGCGTGTATGCATGTTAAGTGTAAGTGTCTAAGTGTATTAAAGTATGGATTGAAAACAGAAAGTGCAAAGCTCAGTCTTGGTCTGGCCAGGGGATAGCGCAGCTGCGCCATCCCTAAGCCTGGACAGGGCGCAGCTGTGCCATCCTGCAGTCATGAATAGTTTATGCTTTTGATCTAAAATTCAAAGCATGCTTATATGATTACTTTAACTTGTAATATATGACCAATATTCTATGAAATGTGTTAAGAAACATGATATGTGATAGAGATGAATGTTAACTATGATTTTCAAAAGTTAAGTCCAAAGGGATGTTTTCAAGATATAAAGCAACGATTGAAAAATACGTTGTTTGACCTTGTGGTATCATAACAATATGAATTGTGCTATGAATATATAGTATAGGTGATGTTGTATGAAGTTACGACTAAGTTAGACATTTATGTATACGTTTGAACTTACCTATACGAGTTTTAAATATGTCGGTAACGTAGCGAGCCAAGTATGTGATAGATATATATGAACGTTGATGTCATGTACAAGTGGTTAAGGTATACCTATACGTACTTAGCTATTCTAAGAGTATAATGAGAAAGTGAAGTGTAGGTTTTATGAACCTAGTTAGAGAACAATGTAACATTATTATTACATTGAGATTGTATGAATATGTGACTAATGGATGTGAATCCATGATTATATAACTGTGTAGGAATACACGAAGTGCAGATAAGCTTTAAGCAGTTAAGTCGTAGTTGATAAACTACGAATCAGGCAAGTCTTTCAGTTCCTATTTGATATATGAATTCGATAACTGCTAGTTAAGCTATATTATGTTATGCGATTGTTGATGTGTATATATGAAATGCATATGAGATATATATGAAATTGAAAGTTGATCTTTGATGATATGCTTGTGAAGTAAATCTCTATACCTGTTATGTGAGAAGTAACATGCGTAGTAAATATAAATTGGTTATAGATGCATGAACTGAATATGCTATTATATGCTATGTGCTGCATGAAAACTGTTAGAATTGCTGGGCTGTTGAGCTTACCCTTGCAAATAACCACTTTTGCAGGTTAAGGACACACGGTAAAGGTTACGTGCTACTTGATTGATAAAGTTCAATTACATCAAAGGAGATTGATTTGTCTAATTTAACTAGATGCACTTGAACCATGTTTAGATTCTAATAGATGTACATGATAGTAGTTTATAATGTGTAATACATATTAATTTGTACTATGTGATACATAGAGAAATTCGAATCGAGAAGTAAAAATTTATACAGTAATTCGAATAGAATGAATCATAACATAATTTGATTCAAAGATATGTAATTGATTCAAGTTAAGATATCAATAAAAGATTTATTTTCAAAGGAGATTGAAAAAGTTTAAATTATTCTGCATATTTATATAATATCGAATGTGATGTAAAACAGGAATAGTAAATGACCAAGTTGTGAAACTTATAAAAGTTTAGGGTCATTGTGCAGATCTTAGAAATGGAATGAATTTATATTCTAAATTGTAATAAGCAAAGTTATATTCATTAAAGTTATGAATGAAAAATATAAATAGTTTGACGATAGTAGTATCGTGGCGGACCGGATTCGTGGTTCGAAGGGACCCGGATTTGGGGGCGTCACATGATGTAGCAATTTGCATAAGAGCTATAAACAATTATATATAAAATAGTTGTAAATATATATATATATATATATATATATATATATGTGTGTGTGTGTGTGTGTGTGTGTGTGTGTGCAGACAATCAACCACCACGAAGCACCTCCATGGGGGATTGCAAATATAAATAAAGCAGTAAAAACCAATTAACCACCACAAAGCACCTCCATGGGGGATTGGAGAATGTAAATAAAGCAATAAAGCGATCAACCGCCTCGAAGTAAACTTCAGACAGGACAAAATATAAATAAAGCTGTAAAAGGCCACGGAGTAAACTCCAGGCCTGACAGAAATATAAATAAAGCGATAAAAGGCCACGAAGTAAACTCCAGGCCAGACTGAAATGTAAATATATATATATATATATATATATATATATATATATATATATATATATAAGTAGTAAACGCTCTGGATGTAAATTCAGGCTCGTCGAACAAAGTTCGACAACAGTTTATATATAAGTATATATAGATAAAAACAAATAAACGCTCCGGACGTGAGTCCAGGCTTAATCGAGGCATAACTCGATAATGTTAGTCCATATATATAAATATATATACAAAAAGAAACAAAAGCCACATACCGAAATTCGGGCATACTGCGCTACACGACTCTCAACGTGAAGAATTGTGTGTGCACAGTAGTGGAGAAAGGCTTTAAAAAGTGTAAGAAGGCTTACAGCGGACTGCCAAAGAAGACTTCAATGACTCTAAATAGATGAACACTAGGGTCCCGCCGGTAAAAATATAGCCAAATATAAGCTCACAAGTGTTTGAAATGAGAAAGCACTCAATTTAGGGTGTGTACAGAGCAAATTGGACAGGGCTTCCTCGCCTTTTCTCTTTACAAAATGGCTGCCCTAAGCCCTCTATTTATAAAGGGGGGAGCCGCAGATGCACCTGCGGCAGCCGCAGGTGCACCTGCGGCTGGCCGGGGTGCCCCGGGTTCTGCGGATCTCGCTGTCTCGAAGTACGTGCACGCATGCAACGTGTTGTCCGCTCAAACTTTCAGAACTTCAATCCGGGCATCCGATCGAGGTGTATAAGACCTTTTACGGCATGTTGTTGTCGAGAGCTACATAATGGCATGGGATTAGAGGTTATACGAAGTCAGAAAGATGGGATCGTTGTGACGCCCCCAAAATTAGGTATACATCACCCATCTTGGGTTGTCAGATACATAGTACAGAATACAAATACAACTTACTAATACAACTATCGTGTACAATACGACAAAACATAAACTGTGAGTTTGAATACAAATATTATCTTCTAGAGAGTATTCATACTCAAAAGGAGTCCTCATTACATTTATTAACACACTATTACATAGAATAGTGAGGACTACTAACTAATACTATCATTCGGACCATCACTCAGTTTCCCGACTTGTCCCAGCTACGTTCTCATTTCCTGAAGAGAACAGTGAAAGAAAGGGTGAGCTCAACTAGTCCAGTAAGAAATATTATGACTAAGATAATGCAGAATAAATTATCATTAGCCTTCAACAATGTTAAACTGATAAAATATAATAGACATCAAGTTTAACTGCAGCGGAACAAGCAATCCATTAAAAGGGTCAAGTAGAAAATAAACTTTACTATCTTTTATGATTTAAAAGATTTTTCAACACTGTGATCGCTGGGACTCAGCTTAATAAAATAATCCACATCATCGAATCACCCCTGCACTACGGCCAAGGATATTCGTGTAGTCATTAATGGTCATGATCATGCCAACAACTGTCCATCAATGCACTACGGGCCAATGAAGACTTTTACCACATCATTTGTAACATTACGGTCATGATTATACCGAATAATCCCTGGTCATAATCATACCAAGTCCATCTATGCACTACAGGCCACAAATGACTTTCAACATTTTATAAACATGAGGATGATGACAATGATATAAGAATTCAATAAAACAAGTTCAAGAATTAATTTATCCAAGAATTAACAACGTCCAAATTGTCAACATGATACTACTTTGTGGAGTAAAATTCAAGAATACTTAGAAGAATATTTTCATAAAAAGATACTGGATGAACCGCAATTATCAAGGATATTCCACTAATTTCATGGAGTATAGAAGTCAAAACTTAACCAACTGAGTATAATAAAGAATGGAATAACAAAAGAAATCATCCGGCATGCGATAGACCGCACAGACAGGTTATTCCAACAGAATAATAAATAATGAAACCAGGTTCGGCATAAACGCACAGACAGGATACTCCGACAGAATAATAAATAATGGAACCAGGTCCGGTGTAAAACACACAGACAGGATGTTCCAACAGAATAATAACAAGACGGAACCAGGTCCGGTGTAAAACACACAGACAGGATGTTCCAACAGAATAATAATAAAAACGGAACCAAGTCCGGTGTAAAACACACAGACAGGATGTTCCAACAGAATAATAGAAGAATGTCATCAAGTATAGGGTAGACCGCGTATACAGGTTATTCTAACATAATAATAAGAAATGGAATAACAACAGTTCTCTTCATGAATAAGAAAGAATAACACCCCTTACCGTTTTAAAGAAGAACTGAAATAAGGAAGTAGTTAAGTAGCAGAATACTTTTCTTTTCTTTCTCTATAGTTTCTCTCTCTAGAGTTCAGTGAATTCGTAAGAAATAATGAAGGAATGAGCTGCTATTTATAGAAAAATGGAATGCATAGTAACTAATTCATGAACGGTCCAGATTGATTACTTTAATTTGATGGTCCATATTTAAAGAAAAATCTTTTAAATAAAATATAATATATTCTATTTATAGAATAACTTTAATAAAGTATTCTGTTTTATATAAAAAAATGTTTCTGTTTTATTACGTTAATAATGCGAATAAAACAAAACGTCATTATCGCTAAATAATTCATATTATTAACTGACAATAATTGAATCAAACTGAGTGACTTCTCACATAAGCATTAATAATCAATATCGTGTGCTACTATGCAACCACACGTATTACTGTACTTTTACTACCGAGTAGTTCAACAGTATCAATGGTAAAACTTTCGCCGTTATTTTTAATAAAATATTTTTGTCGTTTTCTCAATCCGACAATAATTCTGTTGTGGGGTCCACCAATGATTGTGCCGTTGTATGAATATTCCCTGTTAAAACGAATATTCCCCGACCAATCGAATATTATATAACAACTTGCGTACTTTGTAAAATTTATAAATATTACTCACAACTATAACATTATATCAAATTAACTCCATAATATTTAAAAATGATATTTATTGAAAATTCATCTTTATTTATAAAAGTTGGGGTCTTACAATCGTGCCCTTGGTCTTCAAGCTTCAAATTTTATCCGGTATGTTGTCTTGTGCAGTAGTCACTCTGGATTGGAGCTCTTTGGTTCTTGTAGGACATTCCTGTGTGTAATGTATGAAATGTTTGCTGAGACAGCACAATGTAGGATCGAGGTGGCAAAATGACGATTTTGCCCCTCACCGGGGTTATATCTGGTTTGGGTTGATTTAGCAGTCGTTGCTCAGGGTTATCTTTGAGATTGGACTGCTGCAGGTGTTGGCCGTCCTCATGGTTGTTTCTAAGGTGTGCCTGACTTCCCAGGGTTATCTCCGGGCTTGGGGAATGAGTGCCTCGGGATTATCGCCAAATGTTGAAGCTGATAGCATGGGTTTGAAACAAGCATTTACGGGGTTATCTCCGGAATTGCAACTGCATGCCTCTGGGTTATCTCTGAGGTGAATACTATCTTTCTCGGTGTTATTTTCGGGAGTGAGACTGAGTATCTCGGGATTATCTCCGAGACGAAACGATCTTCTCCGGTGTGATTTTCGGTATTTGAACTGTATTCCTCGGGGTTATCTCCGAGGTTGAAACTGAAACTCCCGTTGTTGTTTCCGGGATCGAACTGAGCTGGATGTCTCGGGGTTATCTCCGAGATGGTAATAATTGAATACCCCAGGGTTGTCTTCGGGATTGAATTGAGCTGTCTTCTAGGGTTATCTCTGAAAGGCGATTCTGTCCTCCTGTAATGTTAGTAACATGTATGCAGAAAATTTCGAGTGTCTACATATGAGTCACATAATTACCAAATCCATAAATAAGGTAATTAAATTAATACAATATGTAAGCCCAGTAATTCTATAAATAGTAGATGCATTAGGAAATAAAATATTCTAACAACTAAGCTTATTTCATTATAGACGAGAAGATTAGGAAATTTAAGGGAAATCGACGTTTAATTTTTTATAAATTCTAATATGTAATCTTACACAATAGGAAAATAGACTTTTATTACTAGGCTATATTCATTGAACTCTCATCCATCTATTCTATGTTTTTTAATTTATTTAAAAAATGTATTTAAGTTATCATTTATGAGTGGATAGTGTATTATTTAACTTTAAAAAACATAGACCGAGAAAATTATTTTTTCCATTTATTTAAGAAAAATATTACGGTGCACAATTTAATCTCCAAACGATGTCGTATCAAACTGCAAATCACACTAGCCAAAACAACTCTAGGCTCTATCACGTGACCAATAAATAACAAACAGGTGAAACTCGTTCATAACACCCCACACGGCCACACTCACCAATCCACGGGGCCCACAATGTTAAAAGTACTGTACAATTTCACAGAAGAACACAACACGTCACCGTATCAGCAAAAAAATACTTAAATAATAAGATGAGATAAATCAGGCGGTCTCCTTGGCGATACGACCGCCATAGCAAAACCCTACTCACCTTTCTCTCTCTACAATTTTCTCTCTAAAATATAAACGGATTTTTAGCTGACGAAGTAGCGAACCGCGTGCGGAATCAGTAGAAGTGTAGAACAAGTAAAAGGAAGGATTTGGAGAGTAACACCTTTTCGCCTCCATCTCGCTGAATTTGAGAATTAACGGTATGTTATTATCAAACCCTAACCGTAATTATGGTTTGATTTATGTTATGTGCATTCAGATCTGAGTTTTGACTGCTGAATGTTGATGTTTGGATGTTGATTTGGTTGTGTTTGATATTTTTTGTTTGATGACATGATGTTCATTGTAATTTGTGATTTTGTGTGTAATTTTTGGGGAGTAGATGGATCGGTATCAGAGGGTGGAGAAGCCAAGGCCAGAGACGCCGATTAATGAGAATGAGATTCGGATAACCACTCAGGGGAGAATGAGGAATTACATTACTTATGCTACGACTCTGCTGCAGGTTTGTTTATTTTCTGTAGATATGCTTGTATTGTTTGTACATGTTGATGAATTGGATTGGTTTGGGCACATGAGTGTAATGGTTATTCTTATTTCTCAACAAATTGTGTGCCTTTTGTTCCTAGTTTATATTTTTTGCCCGTGTATAAATTGGCGTTTTTAGGGAGATTATTATTGTAACGACTGTCATGTCTTTCACACATTCTGACAATCTGCTATTTTTATGCTTTTGCATGTGAAGTTTGTTTTTGGAATTGTGAATAAAAGATATCTGGCTTTAACTTTATTTTGATATAGTATTATAGAAAAGTATGATAAAAGCATAACTGGAAAATTTGTAATTCCAATGTTTCAAGTGATGTGAATGGTTTTGTCTGGAGAAGTTGTAATGCTAATTGTTTCAACTGACGGAAGCCATTGAACATTTCATCCATGTGAATCATATTTTGTGGTATCCCATCTGTACTTGTTCTCTGTCCTCTGTCCTCTGTCCTCTGTCTTTATATATCCACATACAAATGTTATTTCTGTCTTAGGTATTATTAAATGTTTTTCCTTTGTGTAGGAGAAAGGTTCTGATGAAATTGCTCTTAAAGCCATGGGCAGAGCTATTAGCAAAACTGTGATGATTGCTGAACTGATTAAGGTATTGTTACTGGCCACAGTTATTTCCTACCATTTCAGTGTTTCCCTGTTTTTCTCTAGTGTTTTCACACGGGTAATGATTCTCTTTAGATTGTCTGTTGTGTCTTTGTTTTATCTGAAAAACTGATGACAAAACTCTTTTGAGAGTAACAGAGGAGGATTGCAGGTCTCCATCAGAACACAGTGATTGGTTCTACAGATATAACCGATATGTGGGAACCATTAGAAGAAGGCCTTCTTCCGTAAGACCACAAATCATTCTCGTGTCCTTAACTTAAATGACACAGGCTAATTTTTTTAATGTTTGGCTGACAAATTCTAATTTTTCAAAATGCAGCCTAGAAACTACTCGCCATGTGTCAGTGATAACAATTACCTTGTCCAAGAAGGAGCTAGATACATCATCTCCAGGGTAAATATCGTCTTGACTTTTGTTTTTTGTTTGCTTTTAGTTTATTACATCATGCTTATTCATTCGGTGTCAGATTGCTAAGCATTAAAATATGTTAACTAGCAGTTATTTATTGAAAAGAATAAAATAAATGCATAGGGATTTGGTACACCATGTAGCTTTTGTTTGTTCCATTGCTTCTCATTAAGATTCTTTATGTAGAGTTCAAAAAGAGATCGTTTCGTGGGGCCATGTGGTGAATTAAAGCACTTAGAATTTAAGGAATTGCATTTAAGAGTGAACATAATGATTAATGAAAGTGTATTTTTGGTTCAAACGAATTTTCAGGGGTTGCTATGGTGCTGTTGAAAGTACTTTTACATTTAAATTTGGTATTACGGACACATCTCTGTGAAGTGATTTTAAAATATTTACTAAGCACTATTTGACTTGGCATCAACTGCATCTTTTCTTACTGGTATTCTAGTGCAAAAAAAAAATTATTTTCACAACACCTATGCCTGCCAAACGGGCAACAATCCACCTTTGAATCTCTTTATCTGCAACAGAAATGGGAACAGAATTTGAAACACAACTGGAGATGCCACACCAATTATTTCCCAACTAGTGTCTCGATGTTTGACATGCTGGTGAATGTTTAGTATAGTTTGCCAAGTTACAGATTTAGTTGATTAGTTCCATCAAGAAAACTCTTTTGTATATTAAGTTGCCTCTTATATGGTATTTCAAATGCGAACCATATGAATTTTTGTTTGTCTACACTTTTGCTTGTGTTTGACAACCTGTTAGCATGGTCTTTACTTATGTAAAGCTATCTTTGGTTGATGATATTGTTGTTATCGTTTGTGCTTGTTAATTTATTCCCGTTTTGATTATTACATCAGGCAAATCAATGTCTTGACATGTTGCAATACATTTGAGCTACTGATGGATGCATTGTTCATTTTAATGCTTGGTTTATGATTATCATTTCCTGTGTTGCATTTTATAATTAAGGATGTAGATAGGAGCGTGCAGGTGATATTATTACCTCTGGACTCAATCATTTTGCTTCTGCTCAACTACAGGTACCAACAACCTATTCCGGCTGATGAAGTGAAACCATTGAACGAATATGAATATGAAGGAGGTATAACAATAACAATATCTCTGCTTGTTTAACTCCTTAATTGCGTTTACTATATTGTTTTCTCTTATCAAATCAGAGGGCTCTCCTAGCATGCGAGGGAGAGGTCGTGGTGGTCGTGGAAGGGGCAGAGGCAGAGGTAAATACGGCATTAACTTTATTGTGGAAGGAAAATACTGCCAATCTATTTGATATCATCTTCAATTACTAATCCTCTATACCTGGGGCCTGGGCTTTGTTGTATTTGTTCATATACATAAAAGCTTTTAGCTGTCTATATGTTCAGTGAAAAGAAATAGATGTTCTTATACAGCATCTTTTATTATGTCTAGGAAGTAATAGCAATGGAGTGGTTGAGTACAATGGAGATGGTGGCTGGGAAGGTGGACGCGGATATGGTGGCTGGGATGGTGGGCGTGGTTATGGTGGCTGGGATGGTGGGCGTGGTTATGGTGGAAGGGTTCGAGGACGTGGAAGAGGACGCGGTTATCGTGGACGTGGAAGAGGCTATGGTGGTGAGGAAATTCAACAAGAGTTTGGTGGTTACAACAACTATGGTGGTTCAGGTGTAGTGCCTGCTCAAGGCCGCGGTAAGCTAATATACTTTTGCTATATCAATAATATTGTTATTGGTGTGATAATTATCACATTTGATATAGAGTTGTCTCATCAAAAGCTTTATGTACGCAAGTGATGACATCAACTTGAAAACCCTTGGCTATCTATCCTGTCATGCTTATGCTTCTGATTGGGCTTCCCTGGTTGCAGGGTTGTTAGAGACTGGTTTTTGTCCAAGTGTTTTTTCTTCTTTGCTTAAAAATATTTTTTTCTGTTATATGATTAGCTGGAATTTCCTCCCAGAGATGTTTGTTCCAAATTGTGCATCTCTTCTCCTTGCTTTCTTTGGCTTCATCAAATGATGTGGTGTCCTTTTTCATTATTTTGATTTTCACTTTTAACAATTATGTCTGTATAAAGTTTTTATTTATTTATTTATTCATAATAATCTCTGGGAAAATTGATCCAATGCTATAAGCTTTTATTATGTTCACTAGTTAGCTGTTATGGTATCATTTGATATAGGACGGAGAGGCTGAATTTCAATTGTATGGTGTCGGAGCTCTCAGCCTCTTGCTTTGTTTCTATTGTGAAATTATGGGAACCTGACAATTTCTTCTTCATACATCTTAGTTTTTGTTTTTAGTAATATATAATGCTCTCTGGTGTCCTGCAGGCCCAGGCCGTGGCCGTGGTCGTGGGAGGGGCAGAGGAGGTGGACGCGGGCGTGGAGGTGGACGCGGGCGTGATTTCAGGTCAGATGGTCCAGTCCAGGTAGCTGCCTGAGAGCCCTAGACTAGTGAGATATAGGATGTGGTTTAAATCGAAAATTTGGATGCCTGCTCGCTATTATATGTCGTATTGCAGATTAAAATTAAAAACAGAAAAAGTGAATTCCAGTCATAAATCTCTAGGGATAGTAGTTATAGTGATCTGCTACAGTTGCGTGCGTGGTGGGTATGTTTTTGATAGCTAAAGGTAGGATTATTATTTTAATGTCAACAGAAATTCAGAAGCTGTACACTCTTTTTTAGAAATAATAGAGCAGTACATTCTTTCATTCTTAAATTTGAAATTGCACTATCAAATCAGAGGTTATTATGGTTTTTGGGATGTAAGTTTCTATTTGTATTTGTGCTCATTGATTTTTGGGTGATCACTGAAATATTTTTGCTTTTACTTTTTATCCTGAGAGAGATTATAAATGTATCACGTTGTCCCTTGCACAAATTTGTGCCCTCTTGTTATAGATGTATCACTGTTCCGAAGTTATATATTGAACAAAAGAAAATAAAAAAAAATTATCGTTATAGTTGATTTGTTCTTAGTTTGTATCTCCAGTTCGCTGAAAAAACGGATTGTATTATATATATTCTTCTGGTTCGCTAGAGAAGCGGATTGTATTATATATATTAGCTCCTTGTGAGCATGAAATGATTATGTTAATTTGGATGTGTTTTTATTACATCAATAATGTAATAGTTCATAAATTTATTTGACATTTTAACTTATAATTTAGCTTATTTATTACATATAATTAGGGGTGTATAACATGTCAACCTAGGCCAGTAATACAACAGTTCATAAACTGATTTGATATTTTAACTTATAATTTATTTTATTTATTACTCTCTCCATTTCTAAATAAGTGACGTTTTAGAAAAAAAAAATTGTTTCAAATTATGTGTCGTTTACAATTTTTTAGGAGAATAAATTATTTATTTTATTATATTACTCTTACCTTCTCTCATTGTTCCAAAAAAATTTCACCCTTAGTATTGATAGTTTTCAACTTCTTATAAAAGAGTGGTGATGAAATTTTATACACATTTTAATTATTAAATAATAGTATTAAATGACTTTATTAATTTATGTATAAAAATTTTAAACGACACTTGTTCTTATTAAGAACGGAGAGAGTACATACAATGGAGTGCACAACAGACTGATTTGACTTGGCCAGATTTGCAGTTAAATTCGATTTTTTTTCAATTTTTTGGCTAACTGAATCGGTTCTGTACAAAATGAAATCGGTTCAATTTCGGTACATATTTTTGATATATACAATTAATTCGGTACCAGGTTCGAAAAGTTATTTCGTATGTCCGATGTGTACCAAACTGAACCGGTTGTAACGGTCAATTGAATACAAAAGCAATTTGAAAAGCAGTAAAGTACGAAACTTTATCTTCTCCAAAAAAAAAAAAAAAAAAAAACTCAACCAAACAGACCCTTAAATCCACAATTACAAAAATTGCTCATCTACGATAGTCATTGAATTTAATAATCGTATTGTAATTCATTAAGAAATCTTAGATTTTAACAAATCCCTAATTCTGATTGATTGAAAACACAATTACCTATCCGGAACCAGCCATGGTGACGACACCTCTGCATCCTTTACGAGAAGGAGAGGTGATAGTCAACGTTTTGAAAGAAAGGTCGCGTTGTAGACAGAGAAAGTGAGTCAAGCTTGGGCACGAAGATCGCCGCAATCCAGAGATGAGAGATGATAGGACTTGATAGGATGAAGATTGAGATGGTTTAGGAGAGTATATGAAGATATTTTCAAATGGATATAGATAACTAGTGTTGCAGTTGTTGGTAGTTCCTTGTTTCTAGTTCTAGGTTTATGATGGTTTATGATGGAGTAGTATATTAGTATTATACATATACTGATATACATAATAAAGGCAGGGTGTGAAAATACAAAAATATCTTTCTTGTTCATAGTTAGCAAATACCATGTTGGAAAAAATCGGTACATTATGATATTAAAATTGGTACCAATACTAGATCGGCTAACCGGTTTGGTATATCGATCCAATCGGTATCGGTACCTAATTTTGATAACCGATCTGGACCAATTCGGTATGATAAATTACTGATGAACACCCCTACTTGTAGTCCTAACCAGACCAGGCTCCAAGGCTAGACCGTTGACTTTGATATGCCAGGCCAGACCCTGGACTCTAAAGTTTTATCTAGTTAGGTCTCCAGGCCCGACGGCCAAGCCTAGGTCGGTCTGATTTGGCCCTCTTTTTTAATGTTAAATATGAAAAATAAAAACTATAAAATATAAACTAATTAAACTTTGTAAAAATAATTTTTTAAATGAATAACTAGAATATTTACAAGAAACTAACTTATTATTAATGTTTAACATTAAAAGTTAGTTTATTGATATATTAATTAATGTTAATATTTAGCATTAAAAGCAGCAAAGAATATTAATTAAATTTAAATGTTAAATATTAGTATTTCGAAGAAACTAATTTATTATTAATATTTAGTCAATTTACTTTTAACGTTAAATATTAAATAAATTAGCTAGTATATTAATTAAATGTATTTACAAGAAATAAAGAATGAACAAGAAAATTTGTAAACTTTATTGATGTATTAATTAAAACTAATGTATTACACCTTACAAATTAAAACTAATAGCTTGGACTGCTTAGTTTTTTTTCCTAAATGGATTGAGTTAAGTTTAGACTCCTATCTAATTAACTAATTAGTTTGAAGCTAGGTTGGGTTATAGAATCATGAAAATGGTCAAGTGGTGTAGGGGAAGTGAAATTTAGATAGACACACTTAGAAGGGGGGTTGAATAAGTGTGGGAACAACCGATGTCAAAATTTTATTTAATGTTAAAACTTTTTTGTCTGAAAATGCAAGATGTTGTATTTAAGAATTCAGCTTGTTGGATTAACAATGCAGTTTGCTATATTCCGGATTCAGTTTGCTGGATTAATAGATTATCAGAAAGACAACTTACTATCCTAATTTTTAAAATTTATTTACTAATACTAATTGATGGCCTGAGTTGTTATGGATAATTTTTTGATGAAATATATATGTTAAAGTATTAAGATTATAAATTACAACTCAAATTGAAGCATGCAATGAACAATTAAAGTAAAACAATCAAGCACATGAACACAAGAAATTTTTATGTGGTTCAGCCTCTATCCTTTATTCTAGTGGCCTACCTCCACGTCCAATACCAACTAGTATTGGAAACTCTTTTATTAATTAACTTAATTTACAATTTAACCCATTTACAAAATAAGTTCCCACAACCTTTAAGTACTTATACTCCCTAAGCATCTTTGTAAGATCCCAACTTTTTATGAATAAATATTTAATTTTCGCTAAATATTATTTTGAATAATAAGATGTGGATTTGAGATAATGTTATAGTTATGGGTAATATTTATAAATTTTACAAAGTAAGCAAGTTGTCATAAAATATTCGTTTGGTCGGAAAATATTCGTACGACGGCACAATCATTGGTGGACCCCACGACGGAATTACTGTCGGATTTAGAAAGCGACAGAAATAACTTTTTATAAAAATAACGACAATTTTACCGTTAACTGCTGAAATACCCGGTGATAAAAGTACAGTAATGCGCGTGGTTGCATAGCAGCACACGGTATTGTACAATATCTTTGATTATTGATGCTTACGTGAGAAGTCACTTAGTCATACTCAACTATTGCCACAGTAATTACTGCATAGTATCTCACATTATTGATTCAATTATTGTCACAATATTTTATATTATTAAATCAATAATGGAGATGACAAAATTATTCATATTATTATTTACATTATTGACAATGTCTAGAAAGTTTTGCCGAAAAAAGGGGTTTGGTCACCTAATTACGCGCCAATAAGGAAAAGTCTTTATCGGAAAGCCCCATATTTTTTTAGAATGATCTGGTTGTTAATATTATGAGTTATAATATTAATGATGAATAAATATTATTAAAAATGTGTTTAGTGAAGCCAAGTGAATTGAGATAAATAGAGAAGTTTTTTATGAAATTTTTGTTGTAAATTTGACTTATTATATGGACCCCCAATTATCTATTTTTCAAAATCGTCGGTAGAAAGTTATCTCAGTTTTATTTTATTACTATATATATATATATATATATATATATAAGTTTTATTTTTTATATAAAATAGAATATATTATATTGTATAGTGTTACATAGTACTGCATAGTGTTTGCATAGTAAAATTTAAATTTTTTAAAAATTTTCAGCCGATTGTGTCCGTGATTTTCTTCAACTGTTCACCTGTGATTTTTCTTAAATAGTGCCCTGCCATTCTCCTATAAATAGGACGCTTAGTTTAGAAATGAAAATCACACAAGAATCAGAGAATTAATCTTCTATAATATTGAGCGTATTTCTTTTGAGTTTAAGGAAGCTTTGAGTGTAGAAAACAATGCAAATTTTTTTCAAGAATATCCCCGTTATACCAGTCAGAAGTACTCTCCCTTTTAAGGTAAGTGGTATTATTTATTTCATGTTCACTTACGATACTATTTTTCGTATTCGTAATTAAGGAATTTTATTTTCGTTCAATATTCGTAAGAAATATTATTTTCGTTCAATATTCATAAGGAATATTATCTTCGTTCAATATTCGTAGGAATATTATTTTCGTTCAACAGTTGTAAGGGATATTGTTTTTGTTCAATATTCGTAAGAAATAATATTTTTTTCCATACTCTGTAGTATGTGAGTAATATTATTTCGTTTCATATTCTTAATTCTACACTTATATTGATAAGTATTGCTACTATACTCCTTGAAATTAGTAGACTATCCTTGAAATTTGCGCTTCATCTACTATCGTTTCACAGAAATATTTTTCTGGACATTCTTGTTAAATTTTAATCTTTTCATGCTGGGGTACTATTCACGACAAAACTTGATTTTTTTATGTCCAAATTATTTTTGATGCATGAATATTATTCTTGAATTTTACTCCACAAAGCAGTTATCATGTTGACAATTTGGACATTCTTGAACTCTGGATAAATTGAATTATAAATCTTTAAAATTTATCCTTGCTCTCACTTAATTGAATTCTTATATTATTGTCATTATCCTCATGCTTATATTGTAATGAAAGTCATCTTTGGCCTGTAGTGCATAGATGGACAGTTGATTGGTATGATTATGACCATGAATTATGTATCGGTATAATCATGACCTGTAATGTTACAAATAATGTGGTAAAAGTCATCATTGGCCCGTAGTGTATTGATGGACAGTTGTTTGGTATGATTATGACCGCTGGTAATAAAAACGAATATCCTTGACCCGTAGTGCATGGATAATTCGTGGATGTGATAATAATTATAATGAGGACTCCATTTGAGTTTGGATATTGTCTACGAGACAATACGTGTTAAAACTCTCAGCTTATGTTACACGACAGTTATATAATTAAGTTTGTATTTGAATTCTGTACCATGTATTTGGCGACTCAGAATGGGTTGTGTATACCTACTTTGGGGACGTCACAGTTGGTATCAAAGCTTAGGGATATGATCCCTGACTGAGATTTGAGGCTAGAACTAGGAGGGGAGAGACAGGTAAATCTTTCGCTAGTATGACCTACCTAAGCTTATTTATTATTTAATTAATCAGTCAGAATATAGGGATAATATGTTATATGTCAATTAACCCTTGTTTTTGTGGAAGTGTTTGAAAATGACATCTGAAAATGTTGAGATAAGCAATGGAGCACATGAGACCGTTGAGTCACCGATCAATAACCAGGATAATGTGTATCAGGAAGACAATAATCCTCAGGTAAACAACAACACTGACCAAATGATGAACGATGAGATATTCAGAAGCCTTCTGCAATTCATGCAACATCAGGTGAGAGAGATTCTTGTTCAAAATGCAGGTGAAAACACTGGCAACTCTCGGCTGGTCACCGCTAAGTAATTCACGGAGTTGGGACCACCGGAGTTTTTGGAAAAGTCAGAGCCACTTAAGGCAGAAACGTGGATTAAGTAGATCACCAAGATATTTGATGTCTTGGGATACTCCGAGGAGCAAAAGGTTCCCTTTGCCACCTTCATGTTGTGAGGAAAGGCAAATTATTGGTGAGAATCTGTAAAACGTACTCAACCTGCCACACTAAAGATGTTTTGGGAAAAGTTTCAAGAATTGTTCAACGACAAGTACTTTCTCAAAAGTATTTGTCACATGAAGGAAGTGGAATTCATCAAGCTGGAGCAAAATAATATGACAGTATCGCAGTACGAGGCTAAGTTTGCGGAGTTATCCCAGTTTACATCCCATTTGGTAGATAATGAGGAGCGTATGACGCAAATGTTTCTAAGAGGTTTGAAACCCGAAATACGTCAATACCTCATTTCTCACAAACTTTGTTTATATTCAGATGTTGTGAATAAGGCTCAGTTATTGGAGCGCGATAATGAGTCAGCCCAACCAAAAGACAACGACCAATAACACGATAATAATCGTGTAGGTGGCAACGACCATCGAAATAATGATAACCATCGTGGAGCGAATTATCATGTCAGAAATGGTAATCACTTTGGTGGTAATCATGGCCAAGATTGTGACGTCCCCAAAATAGGTATACACAACCCATTCTGAGTCGCCAGATACATGGTACAAAATTCAAATACAAACTTCATTTATACACCTGTTGAACTGTCGTGCAAAATATGACAACACATAAGTTGTGAGTTTCAATAGAAATAACAGTATTCACACTCCAAACCATTGATACTTTACATAAAGGTACAGTCGATAACTATTTTAGGAATTAAAATCTTTAGAAAATGCTCAAGGAGTTCTTCATACATGGGAGGCCATGCATCTAAGTTATAATAGATATCATATGACTTGAGCATTACCCTAGGTTGACCCAATAGACCCCAAAGGAGAACGAGAAGATTACTATCTTGCTCATTCCAGTGGTGGGTATCTTCTTGCCATATAATTGTCTTCATTATCTCAAACCGATAATTATATTCCAACCATACTCCAAGATTATATAAATAATGCTCATAGATATAGTCAGCAAGTGGATGTGCACAACCATATCTTATGATAACACAAGTTTGTATGTAGTCAGACATCATGTATGATAGTGGAAACACACCCTTTAAGCTCTTAGTATATTTCTGTCCTCCTCATTCTAATGGGGTGCATTTTTGACACTTCTAAAGTTGGGTTCTCATCACCCTATTGTTGTTCACCAAAATCAATTATTAAGTGACGTATAATATACGACACATCCATCTTAGGTCCTCAATACAATTATATATTGCATGTCATGCAGTTTTATAATGTATTGAGAAACTTCCACAGTCTCGGACCATCACACTATTCCCTTGTTATCCCCGCTCGACCGAGCTACACTCTTAATACCTGTAAGGAATTGTGAAGCAAAAAAGGCGAGCACAAATAGCCCAGTAAAGAATATTATGACTAAGATAATTAATTTATCAATAGCCTTCATCAGTACTAAATCAGATATTTAGAACATATGGTAGATAATAAAAGTTTTCAACCATAATTGCAGCGGAATCAACAATCCATTAGAAGAGTCAAGTCGAACATAATGTCTACTATCTCCTCCAAATTAAAAGTTCATCATTAATATTTCATTCCTGTAATACTCATCAATATTTCTTTGTTGTACCCAAGACAAAGAGAACTCTCATCACCTGTCTTCACCTGAACCACCAAAGATTATAGTTAAATTCACAATTCATATTTATAATAAGGTAAATCAACAATCCATATTTGCACTACGAGTCTGTCGACGTCGGGATTTTTAATTGTCCCTTTCCGTTACTTGTTCTTTGGTGTTCTCATTTTAGGTGAGATTTGTTTGAAAAAACAAGTGAAAAAGGTCCGACATGTATAATGTTGGACTGTTAAGAGTTGCCAGTTAGTTTTTTAAATTGTTGTACCAACACAATCGAGAAAAGGTTTGAACATTGACCCAGTGATGTGACACTGCTAAGCGGGTCGGTGAAACCGAGATTCATTAGGGTCCGGAGACTTGGTTATGCGGAGGGAAGATGTTAGGCACCCCCCGACATCCGTGTTACCACGGTGACCGCCTCTTTTCAAGAAACTGTTATCTGAATGTGTGTGTGTGTGGGTCAATGTGCTGTTATTTGGAAGTAGTGCGAGGCCTCATTCTCACCTATACACACAGGGTTTGAATTTTATGTAAAAATTTAATTTTAAGCAAGATATAGCAGTGATGTTTTATAAAAGAGGTTTTTTCAAATCCTGATGCTCAATAGTAATTGAGACCTTTTACACTCCCATTTTATTAAGTGCTCCGCTTGATTGATTTTATTTGACAGATGCGAAGCATCCGTACAAAAATAAATGTACAAAAAGGTGCTGAATTCCTCGTGGGTATGAAAACCATCTGAGAAAATCCAAACATCACAGATAAATTTACAAGCTGCTTACAGCTGAAAAGGTCCATCACGGGAACCGAATCTAGATTCAGGGGATTGAATCTATGATCACATGATTCCTAGGCTCACATGATGCCGCAATTGATATAAACGCAGTAAACAGGTATATATATAAAAGCTGTAAATATTTATATACATACATGATCACAACCACGAAGCACATCCATGGGGGATCAGAAATATAAATAAAGCTATAAAAGCTATCAACCGCCACGGAGGAAACTCCAGGCGGGACGAAATGTACAGAAAGCTGTAAAAACGGTTAACCACCACGAAGTAAACTCCAGGTGGGACGAAATATATATATATATATATATATATATATATATATATATATATATATATATAAAATCATATAAACGTAACGGATATAAAATCCAGGCTCATCGGACGGAGTCCAACAACAATTAATATATATAAGTATATATATATTAAAGCAGTAAACGCACTGAATGTGAAATCCAGGCACATCGGACGGAGTCCAACAACAGTTAATATATATAAGTATATATATATTAAAGCAGTAAACGCACCGGATGTGAAATCCAGGCTCACCGAACAGAGTTCGATAGCAGTTCATATATATAATTATATATATAAGAAAGCCATTAAACGCACCAGACATAAGTCTAGGCTCATCGAACAAAGTTCGACACGCAGTTCATATATATAAATGTATATATATACAAAAGTAATTAAACGTCCCAGACCGAAGTCTAGGCTCAATCGAGGCATAACTCGATAATGTTAGTCAATATATATATATATATATATATATATATATATATATATATATATATATATATATATATACACACACAAACTGGAATGAAACCACGGACCGAAGCTTGGGCAAAAGCAAGCAACACGACTCTTAACGTGTAGAAGGGTGTGTGCAAAGATGAAGAGAAAGACTCTAAAATGTATGAGAAGGCTTATAGCTGACTGCTAAAAAAGGCTTCTATATCTTTAGAGTAGGTAAACACTGGCTTTTGTGGGTACAAAAGAGGCTATATATGAGCTCATAGGTGTTTAAAAAGGGAAAGTACACTGCATGGGATGAGTGCAGAGCAAATTGGGTAGGGCTTCCTCGCTGTTTTCTCTTGAAAAATCAGCACCCCAAGCCCTCTATTTATAGGCATATTAGCTGCAGGTGTACCTGCGGCTGAGCCGCAGGTGTACCGAGGCAACCCGGGTTGGCCTGGGTTTTTTGGGTCAGGCCGTCTCGAAGTACGTGCACTCGAGCACTGTAATATCCACTCAGACTTTTAGAAGTGCAATTCAGGCATCCGTTTGAGGTATACAGGATCTATTTCGGACCGCCGTTGTCGAGAGTTGTGCGATGGCATGGGATTAGAGTTTGTACGAAGTCATTGAAGATGGGACGGTGCCCTCCGGTCTTCAAGCTTCAACTTTCATCCGTTACCCCGTACAATAGTCACTCAGGATTGATTAGTCTTGTAGGACATTGTTGTGTAGATATGTTGAGGTGACGTGGTATGGCATCGTGTTGGTCAGATGACGATGTTGCCCCTCACCGGTGTTATTGTCGGATTGGGCTGATAAAGCAGACGTTGCTCAGCTTCGCTGGGATTGGACTGCTGTAATTGGTTGAAGGTCCTCATTGTCATCCTTGAGGTGTGTCTGTCTTCCCGATGTTATCTTCGGGCTAGTACAGTGGATCTCGTTGTGAGCGCCGAGATTGAAGCTGGTCGCACTTGTAACAAGCATTTCTGGGGTTATTGCCGAAATTGCATTCCTTGGGATTATCACCAAGGTTGGTGGCTATTCCCATGGTTGGGACTGAGACTGGATACCTCGGGGTTATCTTCGAGATTAATCGCTCTTCTCCGGTGTGTGTGCCGGTATTGATCTGCATGCCTCGGGGTTATCTCCGAGATTGGAATTATTACTCCCAGATTGCTATCTGGGGTTGATGCTGAACTTCCAGTAGTATCCGGTACGGATATGGATCGTCTTTCAGGGTTCCCTCTTAAAAGACGAATCTGCTCTCCTGCAATGTTAGTGACAGTAGTACAAAAAATTTTGAGTGTCTACAGATGCCCCTCTTTATCTTACTCATGCATGGCGATGCATGGGTAGGATAAAGAATCCTAGACACTTGAAATATAACAAGACGAACATGGTACTATGGATAGCAACATGATGCAAATGTATGATGCATGTGTACGGGGTTGTAGCCCAACACGCTAGGGATGATTGCTGGCTCCCTGTTGCTTCAACTGGGGGTTGGCAACGATGACCAGATTTGATGTGTAATCCGAATCTGTTAGGATGTTGATGTTGGAGTTATCACCAAAGTCCTGTGTCTTCGATTATGACTTGATCCCGAAGATGTACCTCTTATGTGTGAGAGATCTATGGGGATGAAGCTTGATCTGTTTGAGGATGTGTATAATATATTTCATCATCTATCCTCTTTATTGACATTCCCTTCGTCGACGTGTGAATCAACGGTTGAAACTTTGTGGGTAGATTGTCAAGGTTGCTTAACATCCGCTGTCGTATAGAATAGATCACCGGAACAGTGTGTTGTGACCCCCGCCGGGGATTCGCTGGGGAATACGAGCGGTCGGGTGTGAAAACCTCGAATAGCTCTAGAGCTCTGATAGGTTTAAATCGCTATCGACTGTAAAAATGTCAAGGCTGCTTGACCTTCATTGATATGTGTGTCAACGGCTTGCATGTACGTGGTAATCCCCTGCCGTGACTTCATATTGTAACCCCCGTCGGGGATCCACTGGGGAGTGATGAATATAAACGTACGCAATGATTGAACAACTTTCCATGCTTCGATGGGTTTACTTGCCATCGGCTGAAACAACGTCAAGGCTGCTTGACCTTCGTTGATTTGTGTGTCAACGGATGAGCATGCGTTGTAACCCCCGCCGGGGACCTCATGTTGTAACCCCCGTCGGGGATTTCACGTAGGGTAATGACCCGGAGTTGGTGGCATCAGACCTGTATAAGGTATTGTCGTCTGTGATTTATGACAACTGGGATCAATGGCAGGGTATACCTTGTACTCAGGTGACTACCAATGAGTGATGTACAGATTCAAAGTCTAATCTGAGAGGACCAGGATTATATGCAGTTTTGCTCAATCGTATGGCGTTTTTATTTTCAATTTGACTTTGCTAATCTATAAGAACTCTTCTGCAACTCGAACTGGACCGAGCCGGAGGGGTGGGTCCCACATAAGGGTACCGCAGGTGCATCTGTTGCAGCCGCAGATGGGCCTGCGGCTAATCGTGGATCATAAATCCTGCAGGTTGGTCTTCACAAGTCACTTTCAACTTGCTTCGCATAGAGAAAACCGCGAGCCATCTTCAGATCTATTGAGTTCGAGCTGCTTTCTGCAAATTCTGTCGCCGTACAAGTGTTCTACACTATCCTGGTAACATATGCCTGTATTTTCTCTCATTTCTGTTCGTTGGATTTTGAGTTATCGCATGAAATGCATCTAAACACATAGTAGTGATTATGTATGCACAAATGACTTGATAAAAAATATTCAACATAGTAAATGTTAGTATTAAACCATGCTGAACATAATGATGTGAAAAATTTTGACTTTTGAGATAGTCAAATTGGCACATTTTTCTGCTATTTTTTTTGTCCTATTTGAGGTCCAAATGAGCATAAGGTAGCCCGACAAAGTACTCCTAGTATTGAGGTTGGCCTTATGTATGATGATTTTAATTTTTAATGTATATATTATGTATATGACTTTGGGGCAGGTGTGCTACTGAATGGCCACCTAGACATGCTTGTATGCATGTGGATAGTCCTATTTTCAAAGGGGACTATGGCAAAATTTTTCCAAATGTAGGCATTGGGTAGTTATGCATTTTTAACTCTATTATATGTTAAAGTAAATGCATGCATGCATATAGTCATAGAATGCATTTTAGAAAGTTCTAGGTAAGGAAATACCACACCCTTTCTGAGGTGATTTGGAGACTTACTGTCCAGATATTATGGATCCGGATCAGCCGAGCAGTTCCTATAGGACTACTTCTGGTATACGGCGGAGGGCTTCTGAAGTACCTCACCCTCGTTCTGTCAGACAGCCTCCTCGGTTGGTAGAGGTTGTGATACGTCCTGTTCAGGTAGATGTTCCAGACGTTGAGGACGAGGAGGCGGATATTTCGATAGAGGACCCCGCTACTACTGTACATGTCCCTCGTAGGGAGCTTCTGAGCATTCAGGTGGTGAACCCAGAGTTGCTGGGTGATTTGGGCAGATATCCATCGATGTATTTGCATGCTAACGAGGTATGACGTTAGACTTTGATCTTCCTTCTTTCCTATTGATGAGGATTAAAGGGTTTTGATGTTGATCTGCATTTCATGCAGGTCCCTAGTTTTACACAGCCTCGAGGGAACTGGTTCAGCATTCACTCCATGTACCAGGCGCTTCATCCTGACTATAGAGCGGTAGTGCATGAGTGGGGATTTGGGGCATTTTTCTCCATCCTTCCCCGTCGTTGTCCCTGGGGTTATCTCAGGGCATTGTCTGAGCGATGGTTTCATCAGACCCAGTCACTCCATCTGCTGGATTGCGAGGTGATGATGACGCCTATGGATTGGCGATTTATCACAGGTATGGAGTTTGGAGGGGAGCCAGTTTCTTGCATGGCAAATATTACCCCTACTGCCGTTAGATCCTTATTAGGAGTTCCGACGGCGGCGCTCAAAGGCAGGACTGTCCGTTCAGGTCCTTTGAGCGTAGATGCTATGAGCGGACTATTGAGTGAGCCCATGTCTGATGATGTCAGGATCAGGGATCGCATTCTGCGGCGATTGTTACTGATGATCATTCGAGATTGCTTCATAGCAGATAACTCTTCCACGGTATCTTTTGCTTTGATCAGCGCTACACGTGATGTGGACCGTATTAGAGAGTATGATTGGGGTTCCTATACCTTTGCCTATTTCCTTCGGGGAATGCGTATGCGCTCACAGGGTTTGACCGAGGCTTGGCTAGGATTTTACCCGTTTCTGCTGGTGAGTATTTCTCTTATCGTTTCCTCTTTATAGGTTAAGAGTGTTAACTGATAGCAGATATACTTTTTTATTGTATTGGCAGTTCTGGGCCTATGAGAGGCTTCCATGCTTGCATCCCGTGAGTGTGTTAGGTTTAGACACCTATCCACGAGGACAACTATGGCACCATTCGATTCTGCCAGAGGTCCTTGTAGCTGAGGGATTCACTCATTGCCATATGCAGCTGGAGTTGCTGACGGCCGGCACCATCACATGGCTTCCCTATTCCGGGGAACACCTGACCGTGGTTTTTGAGGATGGATACCCGACAGGAGCCGAGTATGCGATTTCCACCAGGAGAGTTCCTCTCTTCACGGATGGAGGCTGAGAGCTCTATTTAGGAGAGCGTGCTATTAGGAGCACCATAGAGGAGATCCGTATACCGATCTTACCTCCTGCTAGGCGTTCTTGGCCCGTATCACAGTCACCCGCCATTGATATCCTGTTGTTAGGGGTTGACAGATTTGCATTGTCAGAGGGTCCATGTACTCAGGAGATATTCTAGCATTGGTGGTTCCCACGCACTATTGGATCCCAGCCCCGCGCCACACAGTTTATGGGGGACATGGTTCCAGGATCCTTGATGATGACGGATTGGGTAGCTTGTGTCCGAGCTCCGACTCATATGACCCAGATTGATGGCTTGACCCGACAGTTAGATCGGGCACATATATTTATCCGGTATTTGGGCAGAGATCCAGCAGAGGCGGAGTCATTTGTTCCTTCCAGCTCAGGCACTGGCCCCTCGGACGACCCATTCAGTTTTGCCAGCACAGATCCTCCTCTTTATAGGCCTGACATCCCTGTTGATAGAGATCCAGTGACTCAGGAGGAGTTACATCAGGTGGACATGATTGATGATGTGGATATCGAGACCCTGGTCTTCTTCTGATGTATATTCTCGTTATATCTTTTGATAGGCCTCTGTTAGATATTGGGTGGCTGTTCCCCATTCTCGCTATATCTTTTAATAGGCCTTGTTAGTAGTAGGGCGTCTGTGCCCCATTTTCCTGTATTTGTAGCTGTACAGAGATGATGTATTAGATGATGATATACTTAGGAATGTATGCACAGTATTTCCATTCCCTATATCATATTTCCATCTATTATCTGTTATGCATGTATCATGTTATGCATATGTATGTATGTCCAGAGATATTCGGCATTGACCCCTGGATGGTCTTATGACACGACCCGCACATATGTCTTCTTCGACAGTTAGCTGTATAGATCATACCCCACCGTCAGTGGTGGCGTCGGGTATGCGATCGTGGTATGAAAGCATGTCACCACCAGACAGGGTGACTGTAGATCATTTATTGTAGCATACCATGACCTTTTTGACTTTTCAAGTTTCCGCAGGATTTGTGGACGGGATGATAGAGCATTGGCTACCGGATAGGCAGGTATTCTGATTCTGCACCCATGAGTTGACTCTTACTCTGGAGGAGTATGCACGTTTGACGATGCTGCCTTTAGACAGACCTTGCGTGCATCTGGCTTTGGGAGACATGAGCAGACGATTCATAACTTTCACAGGATTGAGGCGCAGAGTAGTACAGGATGAGTTGACATCTGGCCACGTGATATCCCAGCATTTTCTGTACGACAGATTTGGCTCGGTGGATAGCTATTCACGATATTCTAGGGATTTCACCACACCGAAGGATCATTGGCGTTTGGCCAGAGTTGGCGTACTGATGCTATGTGTATTGTCATATGTGTATATGCCGCGATATATGGATGAGATAGATATAGGCGTTATCATGGCCGTGAGAGCTCTCAGGAAGGGTCGTACCATTATACCTATGATTGTAGCAGAGACGCTGCGGTCGACATTGTATTGTTGCACGTATCCTATAGGAGTGTTCACAGGTAGCTCAGTCATGCTATATGTGTGGTTCATGTCACACTTGAGCCCGATTAGCACTCTTAGACGGCATGGGTACTGCTTCACCCATGATGTAGCTATGTCATACTCTTTTCAGCCATTAGAGTGTATAGATGCTCTGTCCTGGTCCACATTCTTGGCAGATATCAGAGATCCATTCAGCATATTGCCGTGTTTAGGGCTTAGCTCACCATACAGCTTCATTACTCATGCTCCGGGCATGGACTATTTCCCTCTGGCTGGTTTGAGGGGAGTGACCACTTATCACCCATTGGCCGTGATGTCGCAGTTCGACCAGTTCCAGGATTTTCATCCTTTTGAGGGGACGACAGGTCAGCGTTCAGCTTCTCGGTACCTCTCAGTAGAGGACCGATCTCAGGTATACGCCTGCTGGGATCAGCGCGAGATAGCTGTTTTTTCTGTCAGTCATCCTGGTTATTCCGCAGAGTATTTCGCGTGGATGGAGACATAGATTTTATCGGCTGCAACAGTATTTACAGTATCGGAGCGTGAGTTAGATGATGTAGAGCCCATGAAGGACATTGATACCTACATCAAGGAGGAGCCCACTGCTGGGTTGCCAGCATTTCTTCCGGATTCTCGTAGTACCAGTACTATTGTGATTCAGCACTCGGCACAGTACTTAGAGCAGAGTCTTCATCTGATGACCTTTGAGAGAGATTCGATTCGATCTATGATGTTGACTGCTCTTGATAGGAGGGAGGCCGCTCTATTGGAGAAAGACGAGGCATTGGCTCATAGAGATGCAGCCGTCGTTGAGCGGGATTAGGCTATATCAGCCAGAGATGTAGTGATAGTTGAGCGGGATATCGCCATATCTACCCGGGATGTAGCCGTCACAGATAGCACTGCAGTGAGGTCCCTTACCACTGGCATGATCGCAGAGATGAGCGCATATATTGATGATTATATGGTCACCATGCAGATGGCTACAGATCTGTTGGGTCGTGTGGATATTCTCATACAGGAGACCACAGCTTCACATCCATCTTTTGAGAGGGATGCCATGTTGGGCTTGTTAGCTCGCATATACCCTGACTTGTAGATGATCTTGTATTTTCCTGCACAGACTAGCTTAGCCATTTTGTCATGTACAGTTTACATTGTGTATATCAAATAGCATTATATATATGACAGAGAAATATACTTTTGATCACTTCCCTTTTAGATATGCTTTGCTACTTGCTTGATATTTTGCCTGCTGCTTCAGGGCTTGTGATCTTGATGTATTCTCAATTTCTCCTGGGTGGATATACATTAGTTGTCTCTGGATAGTTCAGAATGGATCATCGATCTGGATGTATCACTACCATCTTTGGTGTCTTGGGACTGGTTTCTGTATGGAAATGAGGAGAGGAGTATGGCTTTCCTCTCTGAGATTAGCCGCACCACAGATGGTCGCCAGTACTTCTATTTAGGAGAAGCCTAGTTAATTCCATCTCTTATGGATTGATGTTGATCTTTAAGGTATGACCGCAGCTTAGATGGTCGCCAAATCTCCTAGTTGGGAGGAGTTCAGGTAATTCCATCCCTTTGGTCTGAAACTGAATGAAATGTAGTGGTTTGAAGGATGATCCCAGTACCGACTGACAAGGGTTTATGTTTTGGTAGGGGGTGAGACCGCACCATGAATGGCTGACTACGTACTCCTATTGAAGAGGAGATCAGGTCTGCGTAGTTCGAACCTGGTGTAAGAGGTTTAACGCTGTATGTGGCAGGAATGGTGTGGGAATGTTTGTTTTATTTTTGTTTTTGTAAGGAAAAGGGTGGAAATGTTTTTGTTGTTTTTATTTTATTGCGACCAGGCCATATGAAATGGTTGCCTACGTACTCCTATTGAAGAGGAGATCTGGTCGACGTAGTTCGCCCCTCAGGGCGAGATGAAAAGCGTAATCCCGTGTGCAGGTCAGAGTGCAGGGAAGAGAAAATTTAATCCTAGGTTGAGGATAAACTGCAGGTGAAAAGTTTGATCCCATGTATGGGTAGCCAAACTGTATACGCAAGAGGTTCAATCAGTGGTGGGATGACCTAAGTTGCATGAGCGCAAAGGAGAGCCAGGCTGCTGGCTTGAAAGGTATATTTCCCTGAGGGGCGAAGTGTAGAAAAGTTGTTTGTGGTAAAGGTTTAAAGAACCGGAATGACTGGTGACCTGATGGTCTACCACCAGGATGTTTACTTGATGGCAACTTCAGACATAGTATCGTTTCACGGTGTCCGAGTTGATGAGTTGTGGAAATTCATCGCCGTCCATTTCTTACAATCTAAGAGCGCCTCCTGTCAATACTTCCTTGAATATAAACGGGCCTTCCCAATTAGGAGCGAATTTTCCCTTAGACTGATCTTGGTTGTCAAAGATTTTCTTCAAAACCAAGTCATGTTGTCTGAATTGCCGTAGCCGGACTTTTTTGTTGTAGGATCTGGCGATCCTTTGTTGATATAACTGACCATGGAAGATAGCCGTGGTTCGCCTTTCGTCTATTAAAGCCAATTGGTGATACCTATCTTGTACCCATTGGTCTTCATCCAACTGAGCGTCTATCAATACTCTGAGGGATTCCATCTCAACTTCTATGGGCAGTACCACTTCCATCCCATAGGTTAATACGTAGGGGGTTGCCCCAGTGGAAGTGCGCATTGAGGTTCTGTAGGCTAACAGAGTTAGAGGCAATAGGTCAGGCCAATTTTTGTGATTGGTGGACATCTTTTGCATAATCTTCTTGATGTTCTTGTTAGCCGTTTCAACAACACCATTCATTTTCTGACGATAGATGACTGAGTTGAGATGTTTGATGTGGAATTTACTGCATAATTCCTCCATCATTTTGTTGTTGAGGTTCTTGGCATTGTCGGACACAATCACCTCTGGTTGTCCATATCGACAAATGACATTGTTTCTGATGAAAGCAATGATGACTTCTTTAGTAACCCTGGGGAAGGAGGCTGCTTCTACCCACTTGGTGAAGTAGTCGATCATGGTGAAGATAAATCGATGACCATTACTGGCTTTAGGCTCAATGGGCCCGATAACGTCCATTCCTCACATTGAGAAGGGCCAAGGTGAACTCATATTGTGAAGTTCCCGTGGAGGGGCGTGTATAGCATTCCCATGAATCTGGCACTGATAGCATCTCCTGACGTGGTCATTGCAATCAGCTTTGAGAGATAGCTAATAATGTCCTGTCCTGAGGACTTTCTTGACAAGGAGGGTCCACTCATGTGGGGGCCACAGACTCCGCCATGGATTTCATCCATAAGTCTTTGGGCTTGATCTTTGTCTAAACATCTGAGGAGACCTAATCCTGCATCTCTTTTGTAGAGCGCATCTCCACTCAGGTAGAATTTCATAGCAAATCGATGGATCCGCCTTTTCTTAGTCGGGCTCGCCTCAGCGGGTGTAGATCCATCTTGCAGATATTCCTTGATATGCTGATACCAAGGATGTTGGATGGGAGGGCCAAGGTGAACTCATATTGTGAAGTTCCCGTGGAGGGGCGTGTATAGCATTCCCATGAATCTGGCACTGATAGCATCTCCTGACGTGGTCATTGCAATCAGCTTTGAGAGATAGCTAATAATGTCCTGTCCTGAGAACTTTCTTGACAAGGAGGGTCCACTCATGTGGGGGCCACAGACTCCGCCATGGATTTCATCCATAAGTCTTTGGGCTTGATCTTTGTCTAAACATCTGAGGAGACCTAATCCTGCATCTCTTTTGTAGAGCGCATCTCCACTCAGGTAGAATTTCATAGCAAATCGATGGATCCGCCTTTTCTTAGTCAGGCTCGCCTCAGCGGGTGTAGATCCATCTTGTAGATATTCCTTGATATGCTGATACCAAGGATGTTGGATGGGAGGCAGCTCATCCGATACTTCTCCAACGTAATTCCCATAGGTTGGGGCCTTGTGCAGGGAAAATGTGATGCTTGGCAAGTGTTCCTTGTCTGATATGTGGATCAAGGAGGCCAAAGTTGCTAACGCGTTTGCAAAATCATTCCTATTACGAGGAATGTGTAGAAAGGATATTTCTTCGAACCCCAAAGCCATCTTTAAAACCTGCCGATGGTAAGGCAGCAAATCTAGTTCCTTGGTTTGATAGATTCTGGTGGATTGTCTGATTACCAACTCCGAATCTCCAAGGACAGTTAACCGCCTGATGCCCATTGAATGGGCAAGTTTTAGCCCCATAAGACAGCCTTCATACTCAGCCGTATTGTTGGTGCTGACAAACTGTAATTTGACGGCGACGGGATACTGCTCCTACGTATCAGATACTAGAACTGCTCCAGCTCCAGAACCTTCCATATTAACAGCTCCATCGAAATACATCTTCCACGTTTGGCGTGTATCATACTGATGGTGTTGCTGAACTGTCATTACTCCTTCATCGGGGAAATATGTCTCCAAGGGTTTGAAATCCCCTGATGGTGCGGCGGCTAGTTGATTCGCAATTCCTTGATCTTTGATGGACTTTTGAGTCACATATACGATGTCAAATTGTTGTAGGATCAACTGCCATCTGGATAGCCGGTAATTTAACATGGGTTTGTTGAACACGTACTTGAGAGGATCCACGCGGGATATGAGATGGGTTGTGTGACCATGGAGATAATGCTGTAACCTCATGGAAGCCCATGCTAAAGCACAACACGTCTTTTCGATCAGAGTGTACTTGTGTTCACTGCTGCTGAATCTTTTGCTGAGGTAATAGATAGCTCATTCTAGGCCTCTATCGTCCTTCTGTCCCAGCATGCAGCCCACGGCATTGTCACTTACAGACAGATACATAAACAGGGGAACATCATCCCTGGGTGGTACCAAGATGGGAGCTTTGATTAGCTATTTCTTGATTGTAAGGAAGGCATTTTGGCACTCCTCATTCCATTTCATGGAGGAGTTCTTCCTTAATAGCTTGAAGATTGGCTCACAGGTTGCTATGAGTTGAGAGATAAATCTGCTAATGTAGTTGATTCTTCCCAAAAATCTTCGTATTTCCTTTTCTGTCTGAGGAATGGGCATTTCAGTGATGGCTTGGATTTTGGCAGGATCCAACTCTATCCCTTTGTGGCTGACTAGAAATCCTAGCAACTTGCCTGATTTAACGCCAAAGGCGCACTTAGCTGGATTCAACTTCAAGTTGTACTTACGCAACCTGTTGAACAACTTCCTGAGATGGTCTATATGGTCATCCTCCTTCCAGGATTTGACAATAATATCATCCACGTAGATCTCGATATCCTTATGCATTAAGTCGTGGAAAAGAGCCATCATAGCTCATTGATAGGTAGCTCCAGCATTGATGAGGTCGAATGACAACCGTCTATAGCAAAAAGTTCCCCAAGGAGTGATGAAAGTAGTCTTCTCACGATCTTCCTTGGCAACCATGATATGATGATACCCCGCAAAGCAATCTACAAAGGAATACATGTCGTATTGTGCAGTATTGTCAATGAGAATGTGGATAAATGGCACGGGAAAGCTATCTTTTAAGCAAGCCTTGTTCAAGTCCCGGTAATCCACGCAAACTCGCACCTTCCCTCCAGGTTTAGGTACGGGCACGATGATGGATATCCACTCAGGATATGTAGACACCATTATGATGCCAGCTTGAAACTGTTTCACAATTTCCTCTTTCACCTTTAAACTCCATTCAGGTTTCAATCGCCAGAGCTTTTGCTTGACTGGCTTAAATCCCTCTTTAATGGGAAGGCAATGAAGGACAATGTCAGTGGACAAACCCACCATATCCTCATGAGACAATACAAACACATCCTGGAACTAGGTTAGTAGCGTAACCATATCATTTCGTCGGTTTGGGGTAAGGTCTGAACCAATCTGGATTAACTTAGGATTTTCTAAGGTTCCGAGATTGAAAGGAGTGGTTTGATCAAGGTTGGGTTTGGGTTTGTCTTTGACCCATTCTTGAATTTTTGGAGGCACCTCAATGTCATCCTGTATATCCACCAAGGCTTAATTCATCTCTACATCAAAGGTCCAATCCTTGTGGAGAAGAGGTACCGTATCAGCAAGTACAGGCACATCTAAATTCAGAGTCCTGAAACAAAATATGCTTTCACTTAGTATATATGAAATGTGTTGATCATACACAGTGTTAGCATATACTGGCAAAATAAACCGCTAATACTGTACAAAAAAGTAAGCAGTTATTATATCTACATGGCAGAAAGAATTTTTGCCCGCTTTACCCTTGACGACCAATGCAAGGAATGCTGTTCCAATTAGCAAGAGCAAATTCTGGGTGAACCGCAGTGATAGAGGGATTATCATCATCTTCCCTGTCCCGAATGATAGCCATTACGTCTGGGCAATCATCGTCTGGGGTGTATCTGTTGGTATGCTCATCATGAACGATGATGCGTATGCCGGACATCATCCGCATGACGTCTTGCTTGATTCTTCGTTCCTCTTCCTCCACTGCGGGATTTGGAACAAAGATTTCTTTCTCCTTCACCGGTACCGGCTTGGGAAATAACATCGCCATTATATTGGCTGGCACCTTTACGGGACGTTGTGCGGACTCGGAGCTTGCAGGCGAAGCAAAGCGCCGCATGGTTGAAGCTGAAGGAATCTGCTGATGCTTATGAGGATTCCTGTGACTAGAGCTGGCAGAATAGCCTAGTCCAGCTGTCCCAATTTGCTGGGTTAAGCGAATAGGGTACTTGATACCCTGGCAATCTTTACCCAACCCTTGTCCCGGTTTATGACCCAACGACATCATTTCTTGAGTGACTGACATTACCTCGACAGAAATCTGGGGTTCGGGCAGTGGCGTTCCAATAGCATGGTATTGGGTATTGCTTATTTCTAAAACATGAAAACTAATTGGCTCAACATCCTTATTGGCATTGATGAACGGCATGTCCCCGTGCTGAGGAATCTTCGGTTCAGCGTTGACTGTGACCAGGCTATTGTTGATGATGTATTTCAACTGTTGGTGAAGAGTGGAGGGGACTGCCCCTACCATGTGAATCCATGGTCGTCCCAAGAGCAGGTTGTATCCCGAATCTATCTTGAGCACATGGAAGGATACGCAGAATGTATGAGGACCAATCTCAATTGGCAGCTCAACTACTCCGACCGAGTTACGGCGGGCTCCATCAAAAGCTTTGATAATGGTATGGCTACTCCGAATTCAATTGTGATAGATATTCATCTTCACCAAGGTAGCGTATGGGAAGATATTCAGAGAGGAACCTCCATCTATTAAAACTTCAGCCACAATATATCCGGAGGATAAGATCGCAATGTGCAACGGTTTGCAATGACCGGTCCCCTCGGGCGGTATGTCATCATCAGTGAAGGATATCACATTGTTGTTGAAAATGTGATCAACCAGATGTTGAAACTTTTTCGTATCAACTGATGTCGGTAGATAGGCTTCTTCTAAAACCTTTAACAAGACCTTCCGATGATTCTCGGAAGTCAGGACCAAGTCCAAGATTGATATCTGTTGTGGAGCTTCTTTCAAGCTTAAAACCACCTTGGCTTTGTTATGACCCATAGTGCGGAGGAAATTTTCAATCTTCTCAATGGGTACTTTCCCTTTAGACTTGATGACAGGCTTCATTACCCGTTGGGGAAGATACAGTGGATTCTCCTTCGACACTGCAGCAGTTGTATGCGAGGTGGGTCCTTCACCTTCTCCATAATTCCACGGAACTGTGCGCAAGCTAACAATAGGATATTATGCTATGCACGACAAGTTGATTGGCTCGGGATCGACCACTTTCAAAGGATTGTTGATTCCCTTGAGTTGAATTACTGGCATGACAAGTGATTTGTTAACCCCATCAATTTCAGCGGATATGACTACTACTACACTCTTCCACTTAGTAGGACCCGAATCCTCACTTGCCCGTAACATAGTGTCGTTATCTGCCAGGCGCAGTATGCCACTGTCGATTAAATTTTGAATAAGGTGGCGGAGTGCCCAGCATTCTTCTGTGCTGTGACCGCGAGATTGAGAATAATATTGACATACTCCCTCAGAGTTGTATCGTCCTGAACGGGGGTTGATTGGAGGTAGAAGGGAACTAATCCTTCCTTCATTGATTAGCATATGAAGGATTTCCTCCATAGGTTGGCCCAAATGCGTGAATTCCCTTTTATTGGCAAAATCCCGACGGGCCTTAGCATTCGCTCTCTTCGTCACTTTGTCTTCCAGTATTTTATTTTTTGAAAGTGAAGAGGGAATATTCATGACAATAGGTAGGAGACTGGCATGCTCCTGGCTGATTAGCTGACGAGTCATTTGATGCTAATAAGTCACCAGTTCCGCCAATTGCTCAATTTGTTTACAGAGAGCTTTTATCTTTCGTTCCATTGTGAATTGGAACTTGGAATAATCCCATCTATCATCACCATCTTTGGAGGTCTGGGAGGATTCACAGCTGAAATTGGAACTCTGTCCGCTGCTCTAATTGATCATGTTGACCTCTTCTTCCTTGTGTTGAGGAAGAGGGTTGTCTTGAACGTGAGGCTGATCGGGTTTGGCGACCACGATTTCACCGTTGTCTATCAGATCTTGGATTTTGTGTTTCAAGGCCCAACAATCCTGAGTATCATGCCCAGGTGCCCCGGCATGATAAGCACATTTCCGAGCAGCATTAAAACCCCGTCCATTAGGGCTGGCTGGTGGAAGCAGATGCGTGATTTTCTTCTGTGTTGTTAGAAGATTGAGAATGTTCTCGAGGATGTCCCCTAAGGGTGTGAATACTCGAGGGCGTTTGGCTTCTCCACCTTTTGGTACTGGAGGATTTGAAGACTATGCTTGAAAGGGAGTGTAATTTCTCCTCTGGACAGGCATGTTCTAATTTCCTTTTTGACCCTGTAGTATCAGGGAAACATTCTCCTCTTTCTTTTTATGGACCCTTTGGGGGTTGTTCCCATAATTTCCAGATTGAATGTGATCAACAATAGCTTTGAGTGCAGCTAGGTCTTGAATCTTTCTGGATTTCAATCCCATTTCAGACATCTCCCTATGTTTGACCATTTCAGAAAATGGCTTGCCGATGCCGGCTAAAACTCTTCCATAGAAAGGTGCTTCTTGTATGTCTATGAAAGTCATGACCATTTCTGATTCTGTCATGGAAGGACTAACTTGGGCAGCCAGGCGTCTCCACTTCTGAGCATACTCTCTGAAAGACTCATTAGACTGTTTCTTGATCTTTGTAATTTGATACCGATCAGGAGCCATTTGAGATTGAAAGTTGTATTGGGTGAGGAAAACGTGTGCTAGCTCTTCCCAACTATGGATCTTTGAATTGTCTAATCTTGTGTACCATGAACGGGCTTCTCCAGTTAGACTTTTTTGGAACAGTTGCATTCAGAGTTTTTTATCCTCTGCATAAGATCCCAGTTCTCTAATAAACACCTTTATATGTGTGTAAGGATCTCCTAACCCGTCATATTTTTCAAAGTCAGGAGTCTTAAACTTTTCTGGATAATGAATACCAGGGAAAATACACAAATCAGCATATGAAACACTCCTGTGTGTTCCAATTCCTTTGATAGTGCAAAGAGTCTCTTCCATTTGGAGGACTTTCTTTTTGATGTCACCAGTGTCTGGGTCTCCAGTGGGATGGGCAGCATCATGAGTTTTGTTGGTCGGATCCAACTGCAGTTCAGGTATTGTAATGACCTGGGTTCCTCATTGTGTGGAGGATTCAGCATGTACGGGTATTTTCTAACCCTGTGTAGACTGGTGTAATTCTTTTAGTAGAACAACCAAATCTGTAATCTGTTTGCTTAATCCGTCGAATTCTTTGCGAGAAACTGGATTAAGTTCGGTCTGGTCTGATGACGACATGATTGACTGTAGGCCTGTTGCCTTTTTGGACTTTGAACGGGTGGTAGGTCCGATTGATTCCCTGCAAAAGACTTGCATATTTTAGTCTTTAGGGAAGGTGGATAATAACATGCTATGTGATGTGTCCAGTTTAGGAATTTTATCCTGCAAAACGGATGTCAGCTGTTTGTAGCATGTATGTGTACACATTTCTTCATATTTCTCATTACATGGAGATAGATATGGAAGATAATTACAAGTAATTGTGCTTTACAAGTAATTTGAAATGAGAGCATGAAGAGACTTTCCTCCGTTTTGGGTTTATCAGAGGCTGACCTATTTTAGGTTACTCTCGCGGCTTTTTGGCATGGAGGTTCCCAAATCATCGCAATCAACTTGACGGGAAGTTAATCCGGTCTTTCAACTAGAGCGAATTTGGGTGGTGCCTTTCCTGAGCCTCGGAGAATTAGTCTTCTCACGAGTCCAGTAATCAAACACCGATGGGATAGCCTTCTGGTGGAGGGACCACACAACATACATTCACATACATCGCGTCTTACCGTATGAAAATGATGACATGTGCGAAGCACTAATATCACAAGCAGATATGGTGCGAAGCACTAATATCACAAGCAGTTAATAGTGCGAAGCACTAAGTAAGGAAATACATTCGTACACATTTATCATAAAATGTAAATGCAACATCCACACACAAGCAAATAATAATTTTGAAAAAAATTGTAATAGTGGCTTAAGTCCTCTTACTGGAGTCCCCAGCAGAGTCGCCACCTGTCGACGTTGGGATTTTTAATTGTCCATTTCCGTTACTTGTTCTTTGGTGTTCTCATTTTAGGTGAGATTTGTTTGAAAAAACAAGTGAAAAAGGTCCGACATGTATAATGTCGACGATGGACTGTTAAGAGTCGCCAGTTGGTTTTTTAAATGGTTGTACCAACACAACCGAGAAAAGGTTTGCACATTGACCCAGTGATGTGACACTACTAAGCGGGTCGGTAAAATCGAGATTCATTAGGTTCCGGGGACTTGGTTATGCGGAGGGAAGGTGTTAGGCAACCCCCGACATCCGTGTTACCACAGTGACTGCCTCTTTTCAAGAAACTGTTATCTGAATATGTGTATGTGTGGGTCAATGTGCTGTTATTTGGAAGTAGTGCGAGGCCTCGTTCGCACCTATATACACATGGTTTGAATTTAATGTAAAAATTCAATTTTAAGCAAGATATGGCAGTGATGTTTTATAAAAGAGGTTTTTTAAACCCTGATGCTCAATAGTAATTGAGACATTTTACACTCCCATTTTATTAAGTGCTCGGCTTGATTGATTTTATTTGACAGATGCGAAGCATCCGTACAAAAATAAATGTACAATAAGGTGGTGAATTCCTCGTGGGTATGAAAACCATCTGAGAAAATCCAAACATCACAGATAAATTTACAAGCTGCTTACAGCTGAAAAGGTCCATCACGGGAACCGAATCTAGATTCAGGGGACTGAATTTGTGATCACATGATTCTTAGGCTCACATGATGCCGCAATTGATATAAACGCAGTAAGCAGGTATATATATAAAAGCTGTAAATATATATATATATATATATATATATATATATATATATATATATATATATATATATATATATATATATATATAAAAGCATATAAACGCAACGGATATAAAATTCAGGCTCATCGGACGGAGTCCAACAACAGTTAATATATATAAGTATATATATATTAAAGCAGTAAACGCACCGAATGTGAAATCCAGGCTCATCGGACAGAGTCCAACAACAATTAATATATATAAGTATATATATATTAAAGCAATAAACGCACTGGATGTGAAATCTAGGCTCACCGAACAGAGTTCGATAGCAGTTCATATATATAATTATATATATAAGAAAGCCATTAAACATACCAGACATAAGTCTAGGCTCATCGAACAGAGTTCAACACGCAGTTCATATATATAAATGTATATATATACAAAAGCAATTAAACGCTCCAGACCGAAGTCTAGGCTCAATCGAGACATAACTCGATAATGTTAGTCATATATATATATATATATATATATATATATATATATATATATATATATACAGACTGGAATGAAACCACGGACCGAAACCCTGGCAAAATCAAGCAACACGACTCTCAACGTGTAGAAGGGTGTGTGCAAAGATGAAGAGAAAGACTCTAAAGTGTGTGAGAAGGCTTACAGTTGACTACTAAAAAAGGCTTCTATATCTTTAGAGTGGGTAAACACTGGCTTTTGTGGGTACAAAAGAGGCTATATATGAGCTCACAGGTGTTTAAAAGGGGAAAGTACACTGCATGGGATGACTGCAGAGCAAATTGGGCAGGGCTTCCTCGTCGTTTTCTCTTGAAAAATTAGCACCCCAAGCCCTCTATTTATAGGCATATTAGCCGCAGGTGTGCAACCCGGGTTGGCCTGGGTTTTTCGGGTCGGGTTATCTCGAAGTACGTGCACTCGGACACTGTAATGTCCACTCAGATTTTCAGAAGTGCAATCCGGGCATCCGTTTGGGGTATACATGACCTATTTCGGACCGCCGTTGTTGAGAGTTGTGCGATGGCATGGGATTAGAGTTTGTACGAAGTCATTGAAGATGGGACGGTGCCCTCCGGTCTTCAAGCTTCAACTTTCATCCGTTACCCCGTACAATAGTCACTCGGGATTGATTAGTCTTGTAGGACATTGTTGCGTAGATATGTTGAGGCGATGTGGCGTGGCATCGTGTTGGTCAGATGACGATGTTGCCCCTCACCGGTGTTATTGCCGGATTGAGCTGATGAAGCAGACGTTGCTCAGCTTCGCTGGGATTGGACTGCTACAATTGGTTGAAGGTCCTCATTGTCATCCTTGAGGTGTGTCTGTCTTACCGATGTTATCGTCGGGCTGGTACAGTGGATCTCGTTGTGAGCGCCGAGATTGAAGCTGGTCGCACTTGTAACAAGCATTTCCGGGGTTATTGCCGAAATTGCATTCCTTGGGGTTATCACCAAGGTTGGTGGCTATTCCCATGGTTGGGACTGAGACTGGATACCTCGGGGTTATCTCCGAGATTAATCGGTCTTCTCCGGTGTGTGTGCCAGTATTGATCTGCATGCCTCGGGGTTATCTCCGAGATTGGAATTGTTACTCCCAGATTGCGATCTGGGGTTGATGCTGAACTTCCGGTAGTATCCGGTACGGATATGGATCGTCTTTCAGGGTTCCCTCTTAAAAGACGAATTTGCTCTCCTGCAATGTTAGTGACAGTAGTACATAAAATTTCGAGTGTCTACAGAGTCAAAGACATACAACTGTAAAACCAATAATCAACAGTCCCTCTTTGCACGTAAGCCAAAGATATACAACTGTAAAACCAATAATCAACAGTTCATCTTTACACGTAAGCCAAAGATATACAACTATAAAACCAATAATCAACAATCCATCTTTGCATGTAAGCCAAAGAGGATTTTTACCACATCATTTGTCTGTAACATTAATCCATCTTTGTACGTAAGCCAAAGAGGATTTTTACCACATCATTTGTTTGTAAACTAAAAAATTCACATCACTGAATTATCCATGCACTACGGGCCAATGATATTCATTAGTATCACATCCACGAATAATCCACTCACTACGGGCCAAGGATATTTGTTATTATCACATCCATAAATTATCCATGCACTACGGCCAAGGATATTCGTTATTATCATCAGTGGTCATGATCATACCAAATAATTGTCCATCAATGCACTACGGGCCAATGATGACTTTTTCACATCATTTGTAATATTACAGGTCGTGATTATACCGATACATAATTTATGGTCATAATCATATCAATCAACAGTCTATCTATGCACTACGGGCCAAAGATGACTTTCATCATAATATAAGCACGAGGATGATGACAATGATATAAGAATTCAATTAAGTGAGAGCAAGGATAAATTTTAAAAATTTATAATTCAATTAATCCAGAGTTTAAGAATGTCCAAATTGGCAACATGATAAATGTTTTGTGGACTAAAATTCGAGAATAATATTTATCTATCAAAAATAATTTGGACATAAAAGAAATTAATTTTTGTCGTGAATAGTATCTCGGGTGAATAGTACCATATGTATGAATAATACCGTATGAATAATGCCGTATGTATGAATAGTACTCCGGCATGAAACGATTAAAATTTAACAAGAATGTCCAGAAAAATATTTCAGTGAAACAATACTAGATGAAGCGCAAATTTCAAGGATATTCTACTAATTTCAAGGAGTATAGAAGCAATACTTATCAAAATGAGTATATAATTAGGAATATGAAACGAAATAATATTACTTACATATTACAGAGTATGAAAGTAAATATTATTTCTTACGAATATTGAACAAAAATAATATTCCTTACAACTGTTAAACGAAAATAATATTCCTTACGAATATTGAACGAAGATAATATTCCTTACGAATATTGAACGAAAATAATATTCCTTACGAATATTGAATGAAAATAAAATTACTTACGAATACGAAAAAATAATATCGTAAGCGAATATGAAATAAATAATAACCCTTACCTTAAAAGGAGAGTAATTCTGACTGGTATATCGGAGATATTCTTGAAGAAAAACTTGCACTATTTGCTACACTCAAAATTTTCTTAACTCAAAAGAAATACGCTCAATATTATAGAAGAAGAATTCTCTGATTCTGGTGTGATTTTCATTTCTAAACTGAGCATCCTATTTATAGGAGAATATCAGGATACTATTTAAGAAAAATAATCACGGAATGTACAGTAAAATTCGAACGAATTCACGGCCGCACCGAATATTTTTTTTAAATTTTACTATACAACACTATGCTGCAATATGCAGTACTATGCATATAATAAAATATAATATATTCTATTTTATATAAAAAACAAAACTTATATAATATATATATATATATATATATATATATATATATATATATCTTACACACACACACACACACACACACACACACACACATATATATATATATATATATATATATATATATAAAACAAAATTGAAATAACTTTTTTACTGACTATTTTGAAAAATGAGTAAGTGGAGGTCCATATAATAAGCCAAATTTACAATAAATACTTCATAAAACCCCCTCTATTTATATCAATTCACTTGACTTTACTAAACACATTTTTAATAACATTTATTCATCATTAATATTATAACTCACAACATTAACGACCAGATCATTCCCAAGAAAGAAGTGGCTTTCCGATAAGGACTTCTCCTTATTGGTGCGCAATTAGGTGACCAAACCCCTTTCCTCGATAGAACTTTCTAGACATTATCAATAATATAAATAATAATATGAATAACTTTATCGTCTCAATTATTGATTTAATAGTATAAAGTATTGTGTAGATGATACTGTGACAATAATTGAATCAATAATATGAGATATTATGCAACAGCTACTGTTGCAATAATTGAGTATAATTTAGTGACTTCTTAAGTAAGCATCAATAATTTAGAGATACTATGCAATACCGTGTGCTACTGTGTAACCACGTGTATTACTGTATTTTTATCACCAGATATTTCAACAGTTTAACGGTAAAATTCTTGCGGTTATTTTTATAAAAAGGTTATTTCTGTCGCTTTCTAAATTCGACAGTTATTCCGTTGTGGGGTCCACCAATGATTGTGCCGTCATACGGATATTCCCCAACCAAACGAATATTTTATGAAAACTTGCTTACTTTATAAAATTTTCACATATCACCCTTAACTTTAATATTTTATCAATTTAACCATTTACTAAATAGAATAATAATTATAAGAAAATTGAATACTTTCATTTCATAAAATTCGGAGTCTTACAAAGATAATAGGAGTGGTGAACTAAGTGGAAACAATTTTAAGAAGAGAAGATTCAACAATAATGGAAAGACATCGGCAACATCACCAGCACCAGTTTCCAAGGAAAGAGAATGACCATCGGTCGTATGCTACAAATGCAGACAGGAGGGACACATCCGTCCAAACTGTACGTAGCAACCCAAAGCGTGTTTCAATTGCAGAAAGGAAGGTCATTTAGCTCGATTTTGTCATGCAGCAAAGTCAAGTCCAGCTAGGATGGTAACACCAAAGGCTGTCTCAGACAAGTCAAAGTTGGTAGTTTAAGGGATAGCATTTTTCGTGACAAGGAACCAGAACGAAGTTATCACGGGTAAGCTAATCATAAACTCTTGCGAAGTCTATACCTTATTCGATACCGGTTCTACCCACTATTTTATTTCACCTAGTTGTGCTCAACGTTTAAATTTGACTCTAGAGAAATTAGACTTTGACTTATCTGTTGAAACTTCGTTGGGAGAAACCTTCATTACATCCACCGTTTATAAATCTGGTTTGATTCAAATCAGCACCCTCACATTACTTGTTGATCTCATCTCTTTGAAAATACTTGCCTTTGATGTGATTTTAGGAATCGGCTGGTTAACTACTCATCATGCTAAAATTGATTATTTTAGTAAGGTTGTTAGCTTTCATATTCCTAACCAACCTGTTATGCGAATTCAAGCAACAAAACAACTAAAGTCAATCACTGTCATATCAAGCCATAAAGCCATTCATTTGTTGAAAAGCGGATTTCAAGCTTTCTTAGCCCATATCATGGATTTAAACAAAAATACTTCAGATTTGAATGATATTTTTATTGTTAATAAATTTCTTGACGTATTCTCCGAAGAACTTTCTAGCCTACCCCCAGAGCGTGAAATCAAATTTTATATCAACCTTGAACCTGATACAAACCCTCAAATATTTCTTCACCCAGAACAAACGTAACATGCGCCAAAGACGTTGGCTCGAGCTATTGAAAGATTACGACCATACCATTCAATATCATCTTGGAAAAGTGAATGTAGTAGCTGACGCATTGAGTAGAAGATCGTATGTGGTTACAAGTGTGACATTGTTAACATAAAGACCCATTTCGTATGACTTACAAATGATGGAGATAGAGTTAAAGACTCCAAGGACCCACGTGAAGATGACGAATATACGATTAGAATTGACTTTAATCGATAAAGTTAAAGCTGCTCAAGCTACAGACCTGGAGCTGATGCGTATAAGAAAATGCAAGAAGGTATTATTCCAGAAGTAAGAATCGACGAAGAGAGGAAATCTTAACCTTCGATTTATTAGTCCATTTGAAATCCTAGATCGAGTAGGAACTGTGGCCTATAAACTCACCTTACCGCCAAGTATGTCTCATGTTCATAACGTTTGTCACATATCTATGTTACGTAAATATGTGGAAGACTCGAACCACATTATTGAATTAGAACCAGACGAGATAGCGAAAGATTTAACGTATAAAGAGGTACCTGTTAAAATCTTGGATAAGAATGAATATATTCTAGGCTCAAAGGTATACCTCAAGAATCTAAAATAAAAATAAGCTATCCTCACCTCTTCGACATACCAGGTACGTACCCAAATTTCGAGGATAAAATTTTATAAGGAGGGGAGGTTGTAAGACCCCAACTTTTTATGAATAAAGATTTAATTTTCTCTAAATATTATTTTGAATAATAAGGTGTGAATTTGAGATAATATTATAGTTGTGGGTAATATTTACAAATTTTGCAAAGTAAGCAAGTTGTTATAAAATATTCGTTTGGTCGGGGAATATTCGTTTTATTAAAGGAATATTCGTATGACGGCACAATCGTACGATGGTACAATCATTGGTGGACTCCACAACAGAATTACTGTTAGATTTAGAAAGCGACATAAATAACTTTTTATAAAAATAACGGCAAAAGTTTTACCGTTAACTGTTAAAATATCTGGTGATAAAAGTACAGTAATACGCATGGTTGCATAGTAGCACACGGTATTGTACAATATCTTTGATTATTGATGCTTACGTGAGAAGTCACTCATTTATACTCAATTATTGCCATAGTAATTGCTGCATATCACATTATTGATTTAATTGTTGTCACAATATTTTATATTATTAAATCAATAATGAAGACGACAAAGTTATTCATATTATTATTTGCATTATTGACAATGTCTAGAAAGTTCTGTCGACGAAAGATGTTTGATCACCTAATTGCGCGCTAATAAGGAGAAGTCCTTATCGGAAAGCCCCATATGGTTGTTAATATTGTGAGTTGTAATATTAATGATAAATAAATATTATTAAAAATGTGTTTAGTGAAGCTAAGTAAATTGAGATAAATAGAGAGAGTTTTTATGAAGTATTTGTTATAAATTGGGCTTATTATATGGACCCCCACTTATCTATTTTTTAAAATCGTCCGTAGAAAGTTATCTCAGTTTTATTTTATTACTTATATATATATATATAAATATATTATGTGTGTGTGTGAGTGTGTGTGATATATATATATATATATATATATTATAGGTTTTGTTTTTTTATATAAAATAGAATATATTATATTTTATTATATTGCATAGTACTGCATAGTGTTACTTAGTATTGCATAGTGCAACATAGTAAAATCAAAATTTTTAAAAAAGTTTCAGCCGATTGTGTCCGTGATTTTCTTCAACTGTTCACTTGTGATTTTTCTTAAATAGTGCCATGCCATTCTCCTATAAATAGGATGCTTAGTTTAGAAATGAAAATCACACCAGAATCAGAGAATTCTTCTTCTATAATATTGAGCGTATTTCTTTTGAGTTTAAAGAAGCTTTTAGTGTAGAAAACAGTGCAAGTTTTCTTCAAGAATATCCCCGTTATACCAGTCAGAAGTATTCTACCTTTTAAGGTAAGGGGAATTATTTATTTCATATTCGCTTACGATATTATTTTTCGTATTCGTAATTAAAGAATTTTATTTTCGTTCAATATTCGTAAGGAATATTATTTTTGTTCAATATTCGTAAGGAATATTATCTTCGTTCAATATTCGTAGGAATATTATTTTCGTTCAACAGTTGTAAGGGATATTATTTTTGTTCAATATTCGTAAAAAATAATATTTTCTTCCATACTCTGTAGTATGTAAATAATATTATTTCGTTTCATATTCCTAATTTTACAGTTATGTTGATAAGTATTGCTTCTATACTCCTTGAAATTAGTAGAATATTCTTAAAATTTGCGCTTCATCTAGTATCGTTTTACAGAAATATTTCTCTGAACATTCTTGTTAAATTTTAATCTTTTCATGTCGGGGTACTATTCACTCGGGTACTATTCACCCAGGGTACTATTCACGATAAAAATTGATTTATTTTCTGTCCAAATTAGTTTTGATACATGAATATTATTCTTGAATTTTACTCTACAAAGCAGTTATCATGTTTACAATTTGGACATTCTTGAACTCTGGATAAATTGAATTATAAATCTTTAAAATTTATCATTGCTCTCATTTAATTGAATTCTTATATCATTGTCATTATCCTCATGCTTACATTGTAATGAAAGTCATCTTTGACCCGTAGTGCATAGATGGACTGTTGATTGATATGATTATGACCAGGAATTATGTATCAGTATAATCATGACTTGTAATGTTACAAATAATGTGGTAAAAGTCCTCATTGACCCGTAGTGCATTGATGGATAGTTGTTTGGTATGATTATGACCACTGGTGACAATAACGAATATCCTTGGCCCGTAGTGCATGGATAATTTGTGGATGTGATAATAATTGTAATGAGAACTACATTTGAGTTTGGATATTGTCTACGAGACAATATTCGTCTTTAAACTCTCAGTTTATGTTACACGACAGTTGTATAATTAAGTTTGTATTTGAATTCTGTATCATATATTTGGCGACTCAGAATGGGCTGTGTATACCTATTTTGGGAACGTCACAATCTTTGCTCCCCGCGCACCTTTGCTCTCGTAGCACCTATGCACACTTAAGCACCTATGCTACCTTGAACTTATTTGTAAATCCCTTTATCAAACCCGAATTAGAAAACAATAGAGTTACCACTTAGCCTATCAACAACTTTAATAATTGATTAAAATATGACAATAAAATAAATTATGATCAAAGCAATAATTATATTACAATGCAAGGCTTAACTATGAATACAATGATCAAGGTGAAAGATAAAGATATCACCGATTTAAACGCATAGAAGAGAAACTGAAATTAACAGTAAGCTTGATGAACGCAATAGCCTTTTTAATAATTCTTTACAATTAAAAAATATGCAAACCTTTATGAAGTATTTGTGAAGAGTAAAAAATATCAGAGAATATATTTTATTGTTTTGCTTCTTTCAATAAAAATAATAATACAAAGTAATCCTTTTTATAGATGAATATATGCTTTTCCCGTTGGAAATCACAAAGGATTTAATCATGATATTATAGCCGTTATAGTCATGAGGATATCATACCCAAATATAAAGGATATCCATTAATATTAATAAAATCAATTTTATAGGCATGATTGACTTTAAAGAATAAGGAAGTCAAGATAGATGAATGAGGAACCTTTTGCCAACTAATTAATGTCATGATTCACTCGACTTACGTCTTCCTATATAATCATGAATTATTAACGTTGAGTGCCAATTTATGATATATCCCCAATCTTTTGAAATAATATCCATTTGAGAAGAATTAGGATAATATGATGATATATATAAATCAGATATACAAAGGTCAGGCGTGATATATATATATATATATATATATATATATATATATATATATATACACACACACACACACAGTAAGGATCTTAGACTCACCCGGTTAAAAACTCCCCCAACTCACCTATATATACCCTCTTTTTTTGCTTCTCTCTCCTTAATTAGACACTCAGCCAAAAAAATCAAACACGACTTTTACATGTCTAAGTCTCTCTCTCTCTCCGCGGAAATGGCAGCCCAAAAAAGAGCCGCGCTTCTCTATCTCTCTCCCTCTCGTCGCGATTGAAGATACTTCTCCCTCTCACTTCGCCATATATATCTACAAAGTCTCCCTCTCTCTTCTATATGGAATCGACGAATCGCATCCAACGGCCCCTTCGTCGCCCTTTCAAGTCGAATCTGTGGCAAGGTAACAAAATTAGAACTTTGGGTCATGATTTTCTTGTTTTATGGGTTGAAATCAAGATTAGAGAGGGTCCAATTTGTGATTTGGTGTTCAATAATAACTTTTTAGGGCTTAAAATTTATGTTCCTCAATTAGAACTTTGTGATTTGGTGTCCAATTTCTGTATTATGGAGTTGGGTTTTCTGTACTTGTTCTGTATTCACCTTTTGTATTTAGAAGCATGCATATCTTGGTGAAAAGCCATATAAGTACTGAAATTTCTATATTATAGAGTTGGGTTTTTTGTATTGAATTGTTAAAGCTAAAAGTAATTTTTACTACACCAATTTTATATTTTGAAAAATTCAATAGCCTAATCATTTTTTAAAATTTATTATGGGCAGAATAGAAGAAAATGGATGTCATGAACCATGAAATAGATAGTTGTGGGGATAATGCAGAAATGGAAATGGTTCCGATAAGGGATGACTTGAGTGAAGAGGGGTTGGATGTGAACAATGTTAAAACTGTTATCTACTATCCTCAAGTAGTCGATGAGTTTACGCCTAAGGTAGGTCAAGAATTTCAAACATTAGACGACGCTCACACTTTTTATAATACATATGCAATGCAAGCAGGTTTTAGTGTGCGAAAGCATACTGAGAAAAAAAAGGAGGGAAGCGGTGAGATTTGTAGGAAGTCGTATGTGTGTTACAAACAAGGAAAGGGTAAACTATTTGCCGATGTGGATGCAAGAAGAAAACGTGGATTTATTAAAGAAGATTGTAGTGCAAGAATGATAGTGGTTAAAAGAAATGACGTGTATGTAGTTACCATAATTGATGAGGGCCATTGTCACCCATTGTCAACTCCACATAAGAGGCATCTTTTACGATCGCATCGTAACGTCTCATCTGCCCAAAAATGTTTGAGTCAACAACTTGCCATGGTCAATATACCACAATGCCAACAATTCAACTTTCTTGCAGTGCAGGCGGGAGGTATTGAAAATATTGGTTGCACGCAATGAGATTTGTATAACTTTGAAAGAGACAATCGTAACGAGCTGAAGGGACAAGATGGTGATATGTTGAATGAGTACTTGAAGTTAGAACAACAAAAGAATACTTCATTCACTTTTACAATCGACACAGACAATGAAAAAAGGATTACTCGTTGTTTTTGGGCCGATGCAACTTCTAGACGGGCTTATAGATTTTACGGCGATGTTGTCATTTTTGATACCACGTACAACACTAATAGTTACGGAATGATATTTGCACCACTACTGGGGGTTAATAACCACGGTCAAACTAGTGTATTTGGTTGTGCTTTCTTAAGTGATGAGACCATAAACACTTTTGTTTGGCTATTCAAGTGTTTTTTGGAAGCAATGTCAGGTGATGCACCTAAGATGATTATCACCGATCAAGATCCGGCTATGACAAATGCTATTTCACAGATCATGCCAAATACATTTCATAGGTATTGTAGTTGGCACATTTTGACTAAATTTTCAGAGAAGATTGACTCGGTAAAATACAATGCTTATTATAAAGAGTTTTCAGATTGCATTTGGAATTCAGAGACTGTGAAAAAGTTTGACTCCACTTGGGTGGAGCTGGTGGAGAAAAGTGGGTTGACTACTAATAAATGGCTACAATCAATGTATGACATCCGTTGTAGATGGGTACCCGCACATGTTAATAATGTTTTCTCAGCCGGTATGTCAAGTAGCCAACGAGCGGAGAGTTCTCATGCATTTTTTGAGAGATTTATTTCTAAAGGAAATTCATTAGTGGATTTTATGATTCAATTTGGTCGGGGCCTTCAACATCAACGGCATGTAGAGTTGGAATCAGATAACAAAGATTTGATTGAGAGACCGAAAATGAAAATTGCCAATCACTTCTTAAGTCAAATGGTTGACATTTATACATACTCTATGTATTATAAATTTGAAGATGAGATGTTTGAGACCTTGAATTATAAGTTTGAACTTATGAAGGAGGATGTCAACTACCATGTATACAAGATTTGGCGAAGGGATGTCACAAAATGTAATGTAAGAGAAATTCATTATGACAAATCTTGGGATTATGCAACATGCACTTGCAAAAAGTTTGAGAGTTTGGGAATCCTATGTCGGCATGTACTAGCTTACTTGAATAAGTTTCGTGATCTTGACAAGTTGCCGACAAAATACATTTTAAATAGGTGGACAAAGACAGCAAAATCAAGTGGTGTAATTAATGATAATGGTGTGGCGATAAAAGATGACAAGTCATACCTTCTCTTGCGGAGTCGTTTGATTCAACGTTCTTTAGATTTGATTGATAGTGCTCTCACAAATGAAGAAGCCATAAATGTATTAAATGAATGTTTAGATAATGGATATGAAAAGATCAAGCAAATTTTACGTAAGAATGATTCCGAAAGAAACAAGGAAATGGAGTGTGGTGGAATTAGTGCATCCAAGTCGGTAAACATGACTTCTACCTATGAACTTACTCATGAAAATAGTTATATTGAGCCGAACCACGTGCGAGCAAAAGGGTGTGGCAAAAGGTTGAAGGGTGGAAAACAAAGGGCTTTGGGAAAAGCAAAAAAAGTAACGAGTAGACGTTGTCATGCTTGTGGCCTAGTTGGTGTGACACACGATAAAAGAAATTGTCCGATGCTTAATAATCTGTAAGCAAATTTAATAATTTTGACTTTGTTATTTATTTAAAATTGATTTTGGTATTTGTTTAAATTTGACTTTGCTAATTGTTTAAATGTAGAACTGGATAATCAAATGATGATGCTACTCAGGAGCCAAGTGTAGCTAATGATTATAGTGATCCAACAGAGATTTCTAAATTATGAGGTAATGATAATATTCATCCAAGTGTATTAAATTTACAGCAATATTCAGTGTTTTGGAGTTGTATAACAATTTATAGCAATAGGCAGTGTTTTGGAGGTGTATAAATTTTATAGCAATATGCAGTGTTTTGGAGGTGTATAACAATTTATAGTAATATTCAGTGTTTTGAAGGTGTATTAAATTTATAGCAATGTATTAAGTGAATTTCTGTTTTATGCAGGTGTATGACAGTTGGTCAACTCTGTGTCTCACTTGGTCAACTCTTGTGGATGTAAAATTATTTTATGCGGACAAAATAGGCTATAAGTGGTTTTTGGAAGCAATGCCTTGTGTTTGAGAGTAATTTGATTATCAGGATTGTTATGCTATTTGTCAATCTTGTATGACAGTTGGTCTCATGAAGCAGGATTGTTATGCTATTTGTCAATCTTTTTTGTTAATGGGAATAGCTAATGATTGCAGGATGGTTATGTTTGAAAATTGCAGGGTATAAGCCTTCTACTGCCTTATGTTTGAAAATTGCAGGATTGCCAAAGCTACGTGTGAACTGATTCATTTGCAGGATTGTTATGTAATCACTTTTTCATAGAAAACAATTACAAATCCTTTCTAGGCATGCACATATCGAATGTATTAGAAAAATAATCTAAATAACTGGGTTGATTATATATATGCTTAAGAATCAGTACAAAAAATATTCGATTATTACAAAAATTAGTCTGCTAAAGAAAATTAGTACAAAAATGAACCATTTACCAATGAGTCCAACAGTGACAAAAATATTCGATTATTCACTATAACTGCATTGACAAAGAAAATTAGTACAAAAATGAACCATTGTGCATTATGTTCAACTTTTTACCTTTACATGGCAATACAAGGCCTACCCCAACTATTCATAATTTCAAATAACACTACCAGTCTGCTACATATTCATAGCTCATGCCAGTAGTACAACCTTAGTCATAACAATATAATGCAAAGGGATAATATCAAAATCAAATGAAGAACAAGTCTTTTATACAAAATGGAGCTACAGGGAGCTAAGGAGGGAAAAAAACAACTACAACAACTTGGTAAATAACGTATTTTATATTTCATTGCCACCACACGATTACACGATAAAAAAAACGAAAGCATACCATAATTACATGTCCTTCTTGGACAAGGTTACAATAAACTAACACTAAAGTTTTATCAACCAAAATGACAATTTTTACTCCATCTACAATAACATTATTAAAATCAATAACCACGAACATACAAGTGTAATAATTAATTGTGTTCTTCCTTTGTTGCCTATTGTACGTATGTTCTCCATCTCTTGCTCCATTCCATTGATCTTTCGAATTAATCCAGGTATTATTTGCCTTGATCTGTCGTACATTGGAGGATCGTACCAACCAGAAAACTGACAGGCATTCCTCTGTAAACAAAGAAGTTTTCAATTTTATATATAAGTAAATAGAATGAAAGAGATAATGGACAAAAATGGAACACTAACCCACTTACTTTTCCATAATTCGGACATGATAAAAACCTTCTTCCTGGGTTAGTATCAGTCCATGATGTTCTAAGTTGAGCTGACCTATCACAATCACATAGTGCATTCATGGCTACAAATACAAAACATATTCAAGTAAGCCTTAGTAAAAGTATCAGTCCACTATAGTTGCTATCTATCAAGTTTTATTGGATAAGGTATTAAGAAATTACACAAAAATAACATTAAGAGTTAGGTAGTATTGTATTAACACTTAATAATTACTTTTTAATAATAGCACCACTGATTCGCTAAAAGGTTATACTTGTTTGGTATAAAAAAAATTACTTCTTATTCTCTAAATCACTAAGGCATTCATACTCGAGCAAGAATTACATCACTGTAACAATTAATAAACAATATTACAAATCAACTGTAAATGACTCAAATAATATGCGTGCCCCTGCAAAGAACACCAACATAATACAGAACAAGTACAAAATACAGAATAATAATACAGAACCCAACTCCATAATACAGAACAAAAACCTATTATTTTGCAGATTATAGGGTTTGACCCTCATAAATTTTAAGCCCTAGAAAGCTATGATTTTGCACCAAAACACAAATTGGACCCACTCTAAGCATGATTTCAACCCATCAAACAAGAAAATGTTCACCCAAATTCCTAATTTTGTTACCTTGCCACTGAATCGACGAGAAAGGGAGAAGGGGTCGTTGGATGCGAAGGCGTCGATTCCGTATGAAAGAGAGAGGGAGAAGGCGGAGATATATATCGCGAAGAGAGAGGGAGAAGGTAGAGATTCCTCAGGCTTCGAGAGCGAGAAGACTCCGATTCTTGTTCGCGATTTGGGTTTCAGTCGTCGCGACGAGAGAGACAGAGATGGAGAGTCGTGTTTGATTTTTTTGGCTGAGTGTCTAATTAAGGAGAGAGAAGCAAAAAAAGAGGGTATATATAGCTGAGTTGGGGGAGTTTTTAACCGGGTGAGTTTAAGATCCTTACTGTATATATATATATATATATATATATATATATATATATATATATATATACACACTGTACTCCATCATAATATTTAGAAAAGAGTGAATCAGTGATAAAAGATATCTCATCTTCCGAAAAAAATTTGTTTCCAAGATATAACAGTTGTTTTCGACAACAACACCCACGGTTGGAAATCCCAAGATTTTAGCACTTTAAATTGTTTCCAAGAGTTATACATACCCGAGCTCTCTCTCTAGAAAACTAAAACTTGTTTCAAATTTTTTTGATTCTTACAAATGAGTTGTTGATGGGCTGTTAAAGGCACCTGCAGCTGGGCCTGGTGGGTCCCGCCGTCTCAAAGTTCGGTCCTTTGTTTGTCTGTATGGGAAAGTTGAGCTCTGTACCAAAAAATCCAAGAAATCTTCTTCTGAAGGCTGCGAAACGAGGTCAAGTTTGACTGATTCAGAGTCCGGGAAGATGATGCAATTAGTTGAAAGGTATCTTTCGGTTCCCAAGATGATCAACAGGCTCATTTTACGCAATTCACAATTTGGGGGTTGCTGCGATGACTTCTTATAATAACCTGAATTTTCAGTAATTATTAAAATAAGAATTTAGTAAATAGAATTCTTATTATAGAATGTGTCGGGTTTGAATAAGAATATATATAGGTGTTATATATTTCGAATTTTGTGTTATGGGTTGGAAGAAATCCATAAATGAGATTTTATAGTTAGTTAAACTATTAAGGAAAGATAGAGTTTTAAAACTTGAAGTTGATCTTTAAATTATTAAAGAAAGTAGTAATCGATGATGTGAAATCAAAGAAGAGATTGATTTTAGATGAGTTAACACTTAAGAAGTATGTGCAAAGTATTTAGGAATTTAGATTCTATTTCTGCTAAAGCAGAACTTGGTTGCGTTTGAACTTGAGGTGGCGTAGCTGCGACACTTCTAAGCTTATGACCAACACAACTGCGCCGGTCTGCAGAAGGTTTTGAGTAAGTTTGTGAAATTTGAATTTCAAGACATGTATATTAAGGACTCATATGTATAATAAAAGTCATAATTAGTGATTAAGTTGTCCATGAATGGATTAAGTTAGCAAAACATGATTTGAATAAGAGTTAATTAATTAACCCGGACTAAATATTGGTTAATTAAATGATATTTTGGAATATTATATTATAAAGCCTTGTGTGGTAGTGGTAGTAAATGAAAAAGAGTTAATTTACATACATAAGATGGTGAATTAATATATGTGTTTTACATAAGAGGATGAAAGAAATATGTTAATTATAATTTGATATTTTGAATATATTACATAGTATTGTAATATATAAAATGGTTAATATTTGAAAGATAAGTGATTAATAAAAGTAGAGAACAAAAATAATTATAAATAAATATTGGTTAGAGATTTATGCATTAAGTAATGGCTAACTGAAAATGTATTGGGACAATTTATAGAAGAAAAGGAATTGAAGAACTATAGTATAATAATTAGTTTTGTACATACTAATTATTTTAAGAAAATGGTTATCTTAAATAAAGGTGTTATGAGTATAAATTCATAAAGGCTAGTATAATAGTTCTACATATTATAAGTGTGCAATTATTTAAAGTAAGTTAAATAATTTAGCATTAAGGTAAAGTGTGTCACACAAACTTTATATTAAATGAATATTAAAATAACGTGGAATTGGAAAAAAGCTAAACGTGGCCTAGACCCCTAATATTTTATTGTTGAGATTATGAGCTTGAGTTATATAACTCTAGTAAGTGGGATAAATGAGCCTTGTGTGACATGAGTATTAAAGTTAAACAAGACTAAAGGTTTAACTAAAATTATTAAAAGAGAATTAATGGTAAGGGAATAAATGATTGATGTTAATTAATCATTGTGATATTTATGTGTGATAGGAAATAATGGGTTGAGTGTACCCAACTGAATTATATTTAGCCCAATTAAAATATTATTTGGACTAACTCTGTGTACCTGAGATACATGAATATATGTGTTGAGTATATTATATATGAATGTATTTGTGGGGATACATATATGAAAGTGTGTGTATATGTGCCCATAACTTAATTTAATGTATTAATGTTAAGTCATTATAATTGATTTAATAAGCTCAAAAGGAATTAACTTTAGTAGAATGGGGACCATTTTACGAATAAGTACGGAAGAAATAGAGCTTATCCCAAATTCATTGTCCCAAATAATTATCAGCCATGTATAGGCCATTGGCCTATCCCTGTATTGCTTAAACTCAGTGATGGTGATGATGGCCAAGGGTGTGGGTTGAAGGGAGTGGTTGAAAGCTTTTCACCAACTTTTTCTTGTCCAATAGCTTCTTCTTCCTTTTGGTTTAAATCTGTGAGCAACACTGTTGTTTGGTTAATGGTTCCTCTATAAATAGAGACTCCTCCTCCTCATTCCCATTTGTTGAAGTTGTCTGAGAAATTAGCTATAGAGAGTTAGGGGAATTGAGGAGCAATTGGAGATTGAGTGTGGATAATCAGAGGTGTGAAAAGCTATAGTTAGCAAATTCAAGCTTCAAGAGGTAATACTTATATACATACATGTTCTTCATTTCAAGATTGATAAATTTCTTAGTAATATCAAGAAATACTTGTTTTTGAGTCAAAAATTAATGGCTAAGGATTGTGGTAATCCATAAATTACTGTTAGATGTTGTTAATATGATTAAATACGAAAACAACAGAAGTTAAACGGACCAATTTGGTTTAGAAATGAATTTGTGGTGATGAAATTCGCTAAACATGTGAAATTATGGAAATATAGCATAAACCATTAATTTGAGTAACCAAATTGGTTGTTTATGTGATTTGAGAATTACTATCATGTTAGTTGAGTATTATATACTTGTATGAAAGCACTTTATTTGATTTTAAGCATGTTGGATGAAGATTTCGTGTATGGGTTTTGAGTTCTGCAGAAGCAGAGACGTTCCTGAAACTGTCCAGGAAGGGCGCAGCTGCGCCCCTTCTATAGCACAAGTCAGCGCAACTGCGCCGGTTGCTGTATCTGAAACTGTCCTGGAGCAGCGCAGCTGCGCCGCTCCTACAATACAGAACATTTTAGCTGCACCGTGCACCAGAACTTGACACTAATTTTTGTTGAAATGTGATATCTCTAGTGTAAGACCCCGAATTTTTTTAATAAAATAGAATTTTCTCTATTTATTATTTTAAAATAGTAAGGGTTGAATTGATTAATGTGGTTAGTTATGGGTAAAATGCGCAAATATTTTAAATAACCAGGTGGTTATAAAATATTCATTGTTGTCGGGGAATATTCGCTTGGTCGTGGAATATTCTTACTGTCGGAGAATATTCGTACGACGGCGCAGTCTTTTGTGGACCCCATAACGGAAAGCGATTGGATGAAGAAAACGACAAAAACAAGTTGTTTATAAATAACGTCGTAGTTGTTACCGTTAATACTGTTGGAATACCCGGTGGTTAAAACACAGTAATACGCGTTGTTGAACAGTAGCACACGGTATTGGACCAATTATTGGTTCTTACGTAAGAAGGCACTACTCAATAATTGTTACAGTAATTACTGTTTAATATTGTATTTTATTGATTCAATAATTGATGCGTTGATATTTTATATTACTGTTGTTTTAATAATTGTCACTACACAGTATTTTCTATTATCGGAATAATAATTCATATTATCTGAATAATATTATTAGATAACATTATTGGCAATGTCTAGAAAGTTCTGTCTAAGGAGAGGTTTGGTCATCTAATTGCGCGCCAGTAAGGAGAGATCCTTATTAGAAAGCCCCCTCTTTCCTGGGAACGGCCTGGTTGCCAGTACTGTGGTTCTGTAATATTATTTGTGTATAATTAATTATTGATTTATATGATGAGGAAAATAGTGATTTTATGTGGATATAGATGGAGAAAATTTTTAATGTGACAATTGTTGAAAATTAATATTTTATCTTTTTCTGATAAAATAATTCATTTAAATATATTATTTTAATAATATATTGATGGTAGTATTTTTACAATGAATATGGGATATATGAGTATATAAGGAGGAAGAATATTTTTGTGGCATTAAATGATTAACACATGTTTTGTGTGTTGGTGGACACAATTCTTGACCGAAAATTTATTATTGACTGTAAAATCGCCCGTTTGTGGATTTCGGTCAATTTTTGTTTGGAATTTAGAAAAACTTTCTTCTGCAAAGTTGTAGAGAATTGAATTTCCTATAAAAACTCGCAAGATTCGAATTTTCTGATCAAAGGACTATTTATTATGAATTATTGAAGTTCCGAAGTTCCGAAATAATTAATTTTTGGGAGTTTAAGTTAATTATTTTGAGAAAAACGTTTTTTCTTACTTTTTCTAGAAGGTTAGCATGTGTGAATTGCTGAAATTCAGATTCAAGAGGTGGGCTTGACAATTATATAAATATATTATTATTTTATTAAATTTTCTGCTTTGGTGTTCTAAGTATTTTTCTATAAATAGGGTGCTTAGGTTAGAATTGAAAATCACACCAGAAACTGAAGTTTCTCTCTCTTTCTCTCTCTATATCGAGCGTATTCTTGTGAGTATTTGATACTTTGAGTGTTGCTATACGGTGCAAGTTTCCTTCAGCACTATATCTAGTATTCCAGTCAGAAGTACCGTATTTCCGAGGTAAGGGATGTTATTTCTTCTTAAATGATATTATTTTCTTCAATATCATTATGCCGAAGTATTGATCTAAACTTTTTATCAAATTTGGAACTTGTCATGTCGGGGTTACTATTCATGAGTTACTATTCACGAGTTACTATTCACCGAAAAATAAAATTTTCTTCTTTTCGTCCAAAATATCTATTTTGAGTACTAGCTTTGATTGTATCCATGTTTTGATCATTCTTGAATTTTACTTCACTATGATTGTTTATGAGGTATTTTTGGACATGGAATAGCTGAAATACGAATCCTTAATATTTACTCTTTTGTTTCACTGGATTCGTTTTCTCTAAAATATTTTTCATCATCCTCAGTCCTAAATGATGATGTTACTGAATATCTTTGGCCTGTAGTGCAAAGATTGATGATTTTATGATGAATATCTTTGGCCTGTAGTGCAAAGATTGATGATTTTATGATGAATATCTTTGGCCTGTAGTGCAAAGATTGATGATTTTATGATGAATATCTTTGGCCTGTAGTGCAAAGATTGATGATTTCTGATGAATATATTTGACCCGTAGTGCAAAGATGAACAGGTGTTGAGATGAACATGATCGACTGGTGATACAAATGAATATCTTTGGCCTGTAGTGCAAAGATGAATATTTTATTAAAGATGGTTATTGATTGTTGTTACAGGGATAAAATATTGATGATGGACTTTTAAATCTTAGAAGATAGTAGAACTCATTCTCTACTTGACTCTTCTAATGGTTTGCTGTTTCTGCTGCAGTTATTGATTTAAAACTTGTTGTCTATTGTATTCTATTAGATTTTTCCGTGTTGAAGACTAACGATAATTTCTTGTATATTATCTTAGTCATAATATTTTTTACTGGGCTAGTTGAGCTCACCCTTTTCCTTGTTGTTCCATCTTTCTTCTCAGGAGGCGAGAATGTAGCGAGTACTAGTCGGGGTGTGGAATGATGGTTCAAGACAGTTGTTCAAGACAGTTGTTTTAGTAGTCCTCACTATTTTGTAAAATAGTCCTCAAAATGTGATATCTCTAGTGTAAGACCCCGAATTTTTTTAATAAAATAGAATTTCCTCTATTTATTATTTTAAAATAGTAAGGGTTGAATTGATTAATGTGGTTAGTTATGGGTAAAATGCGCAAATATTTTAAATAACCAGGTGGTTATAAAATATTCATTGTTGTCGGGGAATATTCGCTTGGTCGTGGAATATTCTTACTGTCGGAGAATATTCGTACGACGGCGCAGTCTTTTGTGGACCCCATAACGGAAAGCGATTGGATGAAGAAAACGACAAAAACAAGTTGTTTATAAATAACGTCGTAGTTGTTACCGTTAATACTGTTGGAATACCCGGTGGTTAAAACACAGTAATACGCGTTGTTGAACAGTAGCACACGGTATTGGACCAATTATTGGTTCTTACGTAAGAAGGCACTACTCAATAATTGTTACAGTAATTACTGTTTAATATTGTATTTTATTGATTCAATAATTGCTGCGTTGATATTTTATATTACTGTTGTTTTAATAATTGTCACTACACAGTATTTTCTATTATCGGAATAATAATTCATATTATCTGAATAATATTATTAGATAACATTATTGGCAATGTCTAGAAAGTTCTGTCTAAGGAGAGGTTTGGTCATCTAATTGCGCGCCAGTAAGGAGAGATCCTTATTAGAAAGCCCCCTCTTTCCTGGGAACGGCCTGGTTGCCAGTACTGTGGTTCTGTAATATTATTTGTGTATAATTAATTATTGATTTATATGATGAGGAAAATAGTGATTTTATGTGGATATAGATGGAGAAAATTTTTAATGTGACAATTGTTGAAAATTAATATTTTATCTTTTTCTGATAAAATAATTCATTTAAATATATTATTTTAATAATATATTGATGGTAGTATTTTTACAATGAATATGGGATATATGAGTATATGAGGAGGAAGAATATTTTTGTGGCATTAAATGATTAACACATGTTTTGTGTGTTGGTGGACACAATTCTTGACCGAAAATTTATTATTGACTGTAAAATCGCCCGTTTGTGGATTTCGGTCAATTTTTGTTTGGAATTTAGAAAAACTTTCTTCTGCAAAGTTGTAGAGAATTGAATTTCCTATAAAAACTCGCAAGATTCGAATTTTCTGATCAAAGGACTATTTATTATGAATTATTGAAGTTCCGAAGTTCCGAAATAATTAATTTTTGGGAGTTTAAGTTAATTATTTTGAGAAAAACGTTTTTTCTTACTTTTTCTAGAAGGTTAGCATGTGTGAATTGCTGAAATTCAGATTCAAGAGGTGGGCTTGACAATTATATAAATATATTATTATTTTATTAAATTTTCTGCTTTGGTGTTCTAAGTATTTTTCTATAAATAGGGTGCTTAGGTTAGAATTGAAAATCACACCAGAAACTGAAGTTTCTCTCTCTTTCTCTCTCTATATCGAGCGTATTCTTGTGAGTATTTGATACTTTGAGTGTTGCTATACGGTGCAAGTTTCCTTCAGCACTATATCTAGTATTCCAGTCAGAAGTACCGTATTTCCGAGGTAAGGGATGTTATTTCTTCTTAAATGATATTATTTTCTTCAATATCATTATGCCGAAGTATTGATCTAAACTTTTTATCAAATTTGGAACTTGTCATGTCGGGGTTACTATTCATGAGTTACTATTCACGAGTTACTATTCACCGAAAAATAAAATTTTCTTCTTTTCGTCCAAAATATCTATTTTGAGTACTAGCTTTGATTGTATCCATGTTTTGATCATTCTTGAATTTTACTTCACTATGATTGTTTATGAGGTATTTTTGGACATGGAATAGCTGAAATACGAATCCTTAATATTTACTCTTTTGTTTCACTGGATTCGTTTTCTCTAAAATATTTTTCATCATCCTCAGTCCTAAATGATGATGTTACTGAATATCTTTGGCCTGTAGTGCAAAGATTGATGATTTTATGATGAATATCTTTGGCCTGTAGTGCAAAGATTGATGATTTTATGATGAATATCTTTGGCCTGTAGTGCAAAGATTGATGATTTTATGATGAATATCTTTGGCCTGTAGTGCAAAGATTGATGATTTCTGATGAATATATTTGACCCGTAGTGCAAAGATGAACAGGTGTTGAGATGAACATGATCGACTGGTGATACAAATGAATATCTTTGGCCTGTAGTGCAAAGATGAATATTTTATTAAAGATGGTTATTGATTGTTGTTACAGGGATAAAATATTGATGATGGACTTTTAAATCTTAGAAGATAGTAGAACTCATTCTCTACTTGACTCTTCTAATGGTTTGCTGTTTCTGCTGCAGTTATTGATTTAAAACTTGTTGTCTATTGTATTCTATTAGATTTTTCCGTGTTGAAGACTAACGATAATTTCTTGTATATTATCTTAGTCATAATATTTTTTACTGGGCTAGTTGAGCTCACCCTTTTCCTTGTTGTTCCATCTTTCTTCTCAGGAGGCGAGAATGTAGCGAGTACTAGTCGGGGTGTGGAATGATGGTTCAAGACAGTTGTTTTAGTAGTCCTCACTATTTTGTAAAATAGTGTATCAATAAATATAATGAGTTCTTAATCGAGTATGAATACTGTCTAGATGACAATATTTGTATTTAAACTCATAGTATATGTGTTGTCGTATTTTGCACGACAAATGTATTAATAAAGTTATAGTTATTTTCTGTACCATGTATTTGGCGACTCAGAATGGGTTGGATGGATTGGACCTGTTTTGGGGGCGTCACAGTTGGTATCAGAGCTTAGGGATATGATCTCTGGCGGAGATCGGGGAATAGAACTAGGAGGGGAGAGACGAGTAAATCCTTCGCTAGTGTGTCCTACCTAAGCTTATTTGTTGGTCGGTCATAATATAGGGATATTATGTGATTTGTTAATTTGTTAAATTAACCCTTGTTTTATAGCAGTATTTGAGAATGTCGACTGAGAATGTTAACAGTGGAGTAAATGAGACGGTGGAGATGCCTATACTCACCAACGAGGAGAACGTGCAACAGGCTGGCAATGTTCCTCCTGTGAACAACACCACTGAGCAGACTATGAACGATGGGATGTTTAGAAGCTTTTTGTAATTTATGCAAAACCAAGTTCAGCGGGGACGGTGACTCAAAAAGTTGTCCTAAAAAAGTCAAAGTCAACGGTTCCTGGAAGAGCGTTTTTTGTGACTGGTCAGAATGCGAGGAACTCGAACGAAGTTAGCACGGGTTAGTTAATTATAAATTTTTGCGAAGTCTATATCTTATTAGATACCGGTTCTACCCATTCATTTATCTCTTGCTTGCGTTCAACGTTTAAACTTGACTCCGGAGAAATTAGACTTTGACTTATCTGTTGAAACTCTGTTAGGAGAAATTTTCTTCACATCCATTGTTTATAAATCTTGTTTGATCCAAGTTGGCACCATCACATTACCTGTTGACCTTATCTCTTTAAAGATACTTGCTTTTGATGTGATTTTAGAAATTGATTGGTTAACTACTCATCATGCTAAAATTGATTGTTTTCGTAAGGTTGTTAGTTTTCATATTCCTAAGCAACCTGTTATTCAAATTCAAGCAACCAAACCATTGAAGTCAAACTCTTTCATATCAAACCGTAAAGTCATTCGTTTATTGAAAAACGAATGTCAAGCTTTCTTAGCCATGTCATGAATTTGAACAAAAATACGTCAGATTTGAATGATATTTCTGTTGTTAGTAAAATTTTTGACGTATTTCCTGAAGAATTTCTTGGCTTACTCCCAGAGCGTGATATTGAATTTTGTATCGACTTTGAACCCGGTACAAAACCCATTTCTAAAATCTCATATCGAATGGCTCCTATTGAACTTCAGGAGTTAAAAATTCAACTATAGAAGTTGATAACCGAGCCTTTATCTGGTGACTTCTTTTGTGGAATGCACTGAATCCAGACTCTCTGTAGGGGACGCCATATTCGTGCGGTATTAAACTGATAGGTGTCATTGTGACGTGCTATCCAAGATTGGGATATGAGTCACAGTTGAGAGCAACCTAAGTCAGTAATCGAAATACGTAGCTTTCTAGGCTTAGCTGGTTACTATCGGAGATTCGTGGAAGGATTTCTCGAATCACTACTCCATTAACTCAGCTGACTCGAAAAGATACAAACTTCGAATGGACCGAGGAATACGAGAAGAGCTTCCAAGAATTCAACATGCGACACCGACGTTGGCTCGAGCTGTTAAAAGATTACGACCACACTATTCAATACCATCCTGGAAAAGCAAACGTGGTAGCTGACGCGAAGATCATATGCAGGAACGAGTGCGATGATGTCAAGTATACGCGTAGAATCAACTTTAATCGATAACGTTAAAGCCACTCAAGCTACAGACCTGGAGCTGATGAATATAAAGAAGAAGGTGCAAGAATGTGTTATTCTAGAAGTAAGAGTCGATGAAGAGAAGAAAGTTCAAGCCTTCAATTTATTTGAAATCCTCGATCGAGTAGGAACTGTGGCCTATAGACTCGCCTTAACGCTAAGTATGTCACGTGTTCATAACGTTATTTACGTATCGATGTTACGACCCGAACCACGTTGTTGAGTTAGAACCGAACGAGATAGCCGAAGACTTAACTTACGAGGAGGTACCTGTCAAGATCTTGGATAGGAAGGAGCATGTCCTACGCACGAAGGTTATACCACAAATTAAAGTTTTGTGGAGAAACCATGCTATTGAGGAAATGACCTGGGAGTTGGAAACGGAAATGAAAGTGAGGTATCCTCATCTTTTCGAAACACCAGGTACGTACGTCAATTTCGAGGACGAAATTTCATAAGGAGGGGAGGTTGTAAGACCCTGAATTTTTTTAATAAAATAGAATTTCCTCTATTTATTATTTTAAAATAGTAAGGGTTGAATTGATTAATGTGGTTAGTTATGGGTAAAATGCGCAAATATTTTAAATAACCAGGTGGTTATAAAATATTCATTGTTGTCGGGGAATATTCGCTTGGTCGTGGAATATTCTTACTGTTGGAGAATATTCGTACGACGGCGCAGTCTTTTGTGGGCCCCATAACGGAAAGCGATTGGATGAAGAAAACGACAAAAACAAGTTGTTTATAAATAACGGCGTAGTTGTTACCGTTAATACTGTTGGAATACCCGGTGGTTAAAACACAGTAATACGCATTGTTGCACAGTAGCACACGGTATTGGACCAATTATTGATTCTTACGTAAGAAGGCACTACTCAATAATTGTTACAGTAATTACTGTTCAATATTGTATTTTATTGATTCAATAATTGCTGCGTTGATATTTTATATTACTGTTGTTTTAATAATTGTCACTACACAGTATTTTCTATTATCGGAACAATAATTCATATTATCTGAATAATATTATTAGATAACATTATTGGCAATGTCTAGAAAGTTCTGTCTAAGGAGAGGTTTGGTCATCTAATTGCGCGCCAGTAAGGAGAGATCCTTATTGGAAAGCCCCCTCTTTCCTGGGAACGGCCTGGTTGCCAGTACTGTGGTTCTGTAATATTATTTGTGTATAATTAATTATTGATTTATATGATGAGAAAAATAGTGATTTTATGTGGATATAGATGGAAAAAATTTTTAATGTGACAATTGTTGAAAATTAATATTTTATCTTTTTCTGATAAAATAATTCATTTAAATATATTATTTTAATAATATATTGATGGTGGTATTTTTACAATGAATGTGGGATATATGAGCATATAAGGAGGAAGAATATTTTTGTGGCATTAAATGATTAACACATGTTTTGTGTGTTGGTGGACACAATTCTTGACCGAAAATTTATTATTGACTGTAAAATCGCCCGTTTGTGGATTTCGGTCAATTTCTGTTTGGAATTTGGAAAAACTTTCTTCTGAAAAGTTGTAGAGAATTGAATTTCCTATAAAAACTCGCGAGATTCGAATTTTCTGATCAAAGGACTATTTATTATGAATTATTGAAGTTCCGAAGTTCCGAAATAATTGATTTTTGGGAGTTTAAGTTAATTATTTTGAGAAAAACGTTTTTTCTTACTTTTTCTAGAAGGTTAGCATTTGTGAATTGCTGAAATTTAGATTCAAGAGGTGGGCTTGACAATTATATAAATATATTATTATTTTATTAAATTTTCTGCTTTGGTGTTCTAAGCATTTTTCTATAAATAGGGTGCTTAGGTTAGAATTGAAAATCACACCAGAAACTGAAGTTTCTCTCTCTTTCTCTCTCTATATCGAGCGTATTCTTGTGAGTATTTGATACTTTGAGTGTTGCTATACGGTGCAAGTTTCCTTCAGCACTATATCTAGTATTCCAGTCAGAAGTACCGTATTTCCGAGGTAAGGGATGTTATTTCTTCTTAAATGATATTAGTTTTTTCAATATCATTATGCCGAAGTATTGATCTGAACTTTTTATCAAATTTGGAACTTTTCATGTCGGGGTTACTATTCATGAGTTACTATTCATGAGTTACTATTCACGAGTTACTATTCACGAGTTACTATTCACCGAAAAATAAAATTTTCTTCTTTTCGTCCAAAATATCTATTTTGAGTACTAGCTTTGATTGTATCCATGTTTTGATCATTCTTGAATTTTACTTCACTATGATTGTTTATGAGGTATTTTTGGACATGGAATAGCTGAAATACGAATCCTTAATATTTACTCTTTTGTTTCACTGGATTCGTTTTCTCTAAAATATTTTTCATCATCCTCAGTCCTAAATGATGATGTTACTGAATATCTTTGGCCTGTAGTGCAAAGATTGATGATTTTATGATGAATATCTTTGGCATGTAGTGCAAAGATTGATGATTTTATGATGAATATCTTTGGCCTGTAGTGCAAAGATTGATGATTTCTGATGAATATCTTTGGCCCGTAGTGCAAAGATGAACAGGTGTTGAGATGAACATGATCGACTGGTGATACAAATGAATATCTTTGGCCTGTAGTACAAAGATGAATATTTGATTAAAGATGGTTATTGATTGTTGTTACAGGGATAAAATATTGATGATGGACTTTTAAATCTTAGAAGATAGTAGAACTCATTCTCTACTTGACTCTTCTAATGGTTTGCTGTTTCCACTGCAGTTATTGATTTAAAACTTGTTGTCTATTGTATTCTATTAGATTTTTCCCTGTTGAAGACTAACAATAATTTGTTGTATATTATCTTAGTCATAATATTTTTTACTGGGCTAGTTGAGCTCACCCTTTTCCTTGTTGTTCCATCTTTCTTCTCAGGAGGCGAGAATGTAGCGAGTACTAGTCGGGGTGTGGAATGATGGTTCAAGACAGTTGTTTTAGTAGTCCTCACTATTTTATAAAATAGTGTATCAATAAATATAATGAGTTCTTAATCGAGTATGAATACTGTCTAGATGACAATATTTGTATTTAAACTCATAATATATGTGTTGTCGTATTTTGCACGACAAATGTATTAATAAAGTTGTAGTTATTTTCTGTACCATGTATTTGGCGACTCAGAATGGGTTGGATGGATTGGACCTGTTTTGGGGGCGTCACATCTAGCATGTTAGCTTGAATTAAATATGCATGAAAATAGGCATGACATATAGTTAAGGTTACCTTACTTATAATGGATTTCTTTAGCCTGATTTAGCACGTGTTTCGAAAAGAAACTTGAAGATTTTCAAAAACAAACCTTGACGAACTTCGAGTCATTTAAGTTCTGACCTTGATATCATGTATATGAAGTTTTAATTATGCATGATATAAGATTCAAAGTTGTTTCGTATGTGTTAGATTGCTTTGATTTGGTTTAAAACGATTTCAAAGGCAAACTCGGATATTTTTGCAAACTAAGTTTTATAAACATGGAGTGATTATATTTTGACCTTGTAAGCATGTGTAGAAAACATGTACAAATGAGTATGACATGTGATTCGAAGTTGCCTTGCATGAATAGTTTGACCTAGTTATGCATGGAAATAGGTATGACGTGGTTTTAAGCCCCTTTGAATACCATGAACCTCTTAGTCTCTTTAGTGTATATTTCTAAAGAAAGCTTGAAACTTTGAGAACGAACTTAAAGAAACTTGTTTACTTAAATTTCTAAACGTGATAACATACGTACATGGCTTAGGTAGCTATGAAATGAGATTTAAAGTTGTTTTACATGCACTAAGTTTCTTTAATTTGGCCTAGAATGACTTTTAAAGGCAAACTTGGACGCCTTGAAAACTAATACCTATGATCATTGTGTTGCCTACCCTCTGAACTTGTAGGATGGCAAGGTCGTACTATTTATGTCATTAAACATGGCCTATAAGTGCACTTATCTAGTTTGACACAATAAAAGTCACTAGAGCATGATTTTAAAGTAAGTTTTCAAGTGATAAACCATGTTAGTCATATGAATACATGTGAGCATGCGTATAAAAAGTTGTTTAATGCAATTTCTATTAATGGTAGATGATCATCCCAACTACCCTTGAAATCCACGGCGCAAGATCTCAACATATCTTCTAACGTCTGAATTGTCCTCTCACTCTATCCATCGGTTTGTGGATGATATGCCGTACTCAACTTCAACTGCGTCCTCAACTGCTCTTGAAGACTTCTCCAAAAGTTCGATGTGAATCGTGGGTCACGATCTGACACTATCGAAACAGGTTCTCCATGTGTAACAACCAGATATTTTCTATATAAATAAATAAGAAATTTTGCGTATAATTTTTTTTTTTATATTTTAAGGATGAGGATTTGTACAAGATAATGTGTATATGTAATTATGTGGTAAATAAAAATATATTTATTACATAAATATTTACAAATAAAGTTATTTTAGAATTATTGATTTTTATAAAGTATATTTTTATAATAATTAATTTTATAGTGCAAATGTTTTTATTAACTATTTTCCATGAAAATATATTCATATATTATTTAAATAATATATGGAGTGATTATTAGAATAATTATAACAATTATTTTATTATATGAATTTTAAAACAGATTAGTAAGTTAATTATTTTATCTTAATTATTAAGGTTAAATATGAAGAATAAATCAGATATGGAATCCAAACCTTAATTTTGGATTATTGTCAAGGTATGAGAATAATAATATAATATTAATTATATTTTAATTTTTCAGTGCTATAAATATGTACAGTATGTACGTATTGATGATGATTGGTCAATTATGATGTTTAATTTCAAAACCCTTTTATTAATTGATTAAACCCTAATTTTACTAGGGGAAACCCTAATTAGAAAATTAACTGTGAGTTCAAGACTGTTATATAACTGTGTTATATATTTTATGTTGTGTATTAAGTGATTGATTAGGTAAACCCTAATTAAAATTCTAGAAACCCTAAATAAATTTTTTAAAAACCCTAATTATTTAAAAACCCTAAATTTTAATTAGTAAGTTCTAATTAAAATTTTATTGAACTTTAAACTTAAATTTTTAAACCCTAGAAATTATTTGAGAAACCTTAAGGTTTAAGATCTATTGCTTTTAACCTAGATTCAAGTGTCATGGACAAGAATACCCTTAAAATGTTTTGTTAGTTTACTAAAATATCCTTTTGAATTTATTTTAATAGATTTCTTGCAAATCTTCCCATATCTTGCAAAGTCATCACTCTAGATTTATAGCACATGCCTAAAAATCATTCAAGCTTATCCACTTTAACACCTTGCATGTTAGATTCATTGCATCTATGTTCTATAAATAGATTGAAGGAGAGAGAAAATCATTTGCTAGCCATTTTTATACACAACACCCAAGCCTTCTCTCACAACCCAAACCCACAAAAATTTCAAGGAATCTCAGTCACAAGACCAGCTCCACGATCACCTTGAACAGATTCAGAAGCTAGAATCAAAACTTGTTCATATAAGGTATAAACCTAATTTGAAACATCTGATCTTAGTTACTATGTTAGATGTTAGTTTTTATTGTTAAAATATGTTAGTTATAATCTATTTTGATGATCTGGATTGGTATTATACAGATCCATAACATCTAAGTCTTCAAATTGATGATTTTCAAAAATCTGGAAAAACTTGGTTATGTGGTCTGACAACGAATGTCAGTGGCCACAGATCCTTGCTCGTTTATGATTTGTGTTGTTTTTAAGTTGGTATTGGTAGCTTGTAATGTGCTCTTTAATCTTCAAAAAGAATTAGGGTCATTTGATGTTTAGAATGGAAGTTATTAACGGTTAAATACCGTTGACCGACATTGACCGAAAGTAATCTGGGCAGTCAAGAACATGCCCAGATCGTTCTGACAAGAAGTTCGCGGCCTTTGATCTTTCTGGTTGTTAGTTGTCTGTTGTTTTTGTTGCGTCTATGTTGTAGTCTTGTATATGAACTCCAATATTATGCCTTAAAATCTCCTTTTTATCAAACAGACAAATGGTAATCGATGGTCAAACCAAGCCGGACGAGCATGAAAAGCTGTTTTCTGGGTAACCCAGAAAACGCTTGAACATGTCGTCTGACATGGTTTGACCGAGTCGAATCTGGCTATTCTGTTGTTGTTTTGTTGATGTTAAGTAATAGATATGTAGTAGTACATATTGTCTACAATCTGGTACCCTTAGATCACTTAAACATCACACAAATCACAAGTTGTGGAAGCCCAAAGTAGGCTACATGAACTGTTCTTCATTTCTGGGTAACCCAGAAATGAAGAACAGCCTCTGACAGCTACTTTACTGGGTTAGATCTCTTTGGTTATGTGTGATATGAACTTGATTGTTGTTGGATCTTGTAGTATTGTATTAGTACTACATGATCTAACAAACATCTCCAAAAATACAACACACACGAAGTTAGACCTAGTCAAACCTGGTCACTCGGCAATGGGCTTAATGTTCTAGGTTTCATGAAGAACACCTCAAGAACACCTATAGCGACAGTTTCGTCGCTATAGGGCCCTTTAGCGACAGTTTCCTTATAAAATTAATTAATTATATTAAATAAATAGAAAAAACAGTTTTTAATTATTAAAAATACCAAATAAATTATTAAAAATTATTTTAAGGTCCAAAAATTTGTATTTAATTATTTTGAATATATTTCATAAATATTTAATATTTTTGAAATATTAAAAGTATTTAATTTATTTAATTATTATAATAAATAAAATATTTAAAAATAATTTTAATACATAAAAAATCATTTAAAATTATATTATGATATAAGAAAATATTTTAAGTTATTTTTAATAACTTTTAATATTTTGTGATGAAATTCATTAATAAATTAATATTAATGATAATTAAGTTATTTACTAAATGAATTAAATAAAATAATTAAAAAATGATTTTATTATATTAAAAATCATTTTAAATAATAATAAGGTATTTAAAAATACTTTAAGTTATAAAATACAACTTTCAATATTTAAAGGCAAAATTTCATTAATTAATTATTATTATTAATGATATTAAGGTTATTTAATAATTATATTAAATAAATTAGTTTAAAAATGATTTTAATATTATAAAAATCATTTTAAATGTAAATAAAGTGTTTAAAGATATTTTAAGTTATAAAATATAACTTTTAATATTTAAAGAATAATTTTATTAATAATTTAATATTAATGATATTAATTTAATACTAAATAATATTAAATTTATTTAATAATTATATTAAATAAATAGTTTAAAAATGATTTTAATTAATTTAAAAATCATTTAAAAAGGATATAAATGAATTAAAGATATTTTAAGCTATACTTAATGACTTTTAATATTTGGATAAATAAAGCATTAATACTTTAATATTAATGGTAATTATTTAAGAATGATTTTAAATGTTTTAAAAATTATTTAAGGGTAATATTAATACTTTAAAAATATTCTAAGTTATTATAAATAACTTTAATATTTTGAAAATGATTTCATTAATAGTTTAATATTAATTAAATATTAATGATAATAGAATTGATTAATATTTAAATTATTTAATAATGATTCCGATGTTTAAACATTCATGATAAATTATAATAAATGTTTTAAAATTATATTAAGTCATTTAAAAATAATATGACTGATACTAAGTTATAGGACAGTGTCTTAGACTCGATAATTACCCGATAAAGCTGTCGGTACACCGATATATTTTAGAAATTGATCTGGACTTAGATATTTTGATTAGATATGTATTTATTTGTGATTCAATGGTTGCTAAACATGGGTAATAATGTGATTAGGTTATGTGTTGACTGCGAAATGCAGTACTATGTGTTGATATATATTATTCTAATCAGTAAAACGATCTTATTAATGATAGGTCGTGAGATAAATGATAAAACTAAGTTGTAATTTGTAAGCAACGCATCAGGCAAGTATCTTACCTTTACATTTTCTTTATGCAATGGACATGAGTAAGAATATTTATGAATTATATTATTACTATACATATTATTAACTTTATATTATATACGCTCATTGATAATCAACATGTTAGTATATGATAATTCAGATTTATATTCTGTTTGTTAATTTCTATAAATGGTTATACAAGTGTTCCCACTTGAATAATCATTATATTTAATCACATGTTGATATACCTTTGTCAATTATCCGTATATATATATGTTGAATTATAGATTATTGCTGAACAAGATAAAATGTAAGACCCCGAATTTTATGAAATAAAAGTATTCAATTTTTCTTATAATTACAATTCAGTAAATGGTTAAATTGATAAAAAGTTAAAGTTATGGGTGAAATGTGAAAACTTTTCAAAATACGCAAGTGATTATAAAATATTCATTGTTGTCGGGGAATATTCGTTTGGTCGTGGAATATTCTTTCTGTCAGGGAATATTCGTACGACGGCGCAGACATTTATGGGCCCCATAAAAGAATAACTGTCGGATGAAGACAATGACAAAAATTAAGTTTTTATAATTAACGGCGTAGTTGTTACCATTAACACTGTTAGAACACCCGGTGGTTAAAATACAGTAATACGCGTTATTGCACAATAGCACAAGGTATTGCACAATATTTTTAAAATTATTGATTCTTACGTAAGAAGGCACAACTGAATAATTGTTACAGTAATTACTGTTCAATATTTTATTTTATTAATTCAATAATTGATGCGTTGATATTTTATATTATTGTTGTTTCAATAATTGTTACTGCACAGTATTTCTCATTATTAGATCAATAATTTATATTATTTGAATAATATTATTAGATAGCATTATTGGCAATGTCTAGAAAGTTCTGTCTAAGGAGAGGTTTGGTCATCTAATTGCGCGCCAATAAGGAGAAATCCTTATTGGAAAGCCCCCTCCTTCTTGGGAACAGTCTGGTTATCAGTATTTTTGTCGGAATGGAGGTATTAAAAATCAGGGTTTTGAGATATTTTGCGGGAGTTATAATTTTTAATCCGACCGTTGGATCGTGGTAATTTTTGGATATGTTATACATATATAAGTTGAGTATATGTCCACAAATTTTGAACCGTTAAAAATGAACGTATGATTTATTATGAATTTTACGAGATGACTGGTTCAGAAATTATTAAATTTTTAGAGTTAATCATTTTTGTGAAAAATTCTAGAATTGGTGGGCCCCACTCTTGGTTGGTGAAGAAATATGTTGAGATTTTTATTCAAATGTGGTAGGCTTGAATAGTAGCAGGTAAAGCCATCAGGTTGTAGGTTAAGTCTGCTTCGGCATGCTAACATTTTTTTATAAATAGGTGCTTAAGTTAGAATTGAAAATCACACCAGAAATAAGTTCTCTCTTTCTCTCTCTAGATTATTGAGTGTATTTTGTGAGTATTTAGATACTTTGGGAGTTTCTATTCATCAGAGCAAGTTTCTTTCAGCCTTATACCGGTATTCCGACCAGAAGTACTGATATTTTGAGGTAAGGGATATTATCTTCTATTTAAATGATATTTTCTTCAATATCATTATGCCGAAATATTGATATGAACTTTTTATCAAATTTAAAACTTTTTGTGTCGAGATTACTATTCACGTATACGTTACTATTCACGTATACGACACTATTCACGAATACGACACTATTCACTGAAAAATAAAATTTTTCCTTTTTGTCCAAGATATCTATTATGGTTACTATCTTTGATTGTATCCATGTTTTGATCTTTATTTTTGAATTCTGCTTCACAATTGATTATTATGAAGTATTATTGATATTGGATAAACTGTTATACGAATCCCTACTATTTGTCCTCCTGTCTCACTGGATTCGTTTTCTTTAAGATATTTTTCATCATCTTCAGTCCTAAATGATGATATTACTAAATATCTTTGGCCTGTATTGCAAAGATGTATGATTACCTGATGAATATCTTTGGCCTGTAGTGCAAAGATGAACAGGTGTTGAGATGAACATGACCGACTGGTGATACAAATGAATATCTTTGGCCTGTAGTGCAAAGATGAATATTTGGTTAAAGATGATTATTAATTGATATTACAGGGATAAAATATTGATGATAGACTTTTAAATCTTAGAAGATAGTAGAATTCATTCTCTACTTGACTCTTCTAATGGTTTGCTATTTCCGCTGCAGTTGTTGATCTAAAACCTGTTATCGATTATATTCTATCAGATTTTTCCCTGTTGAATACTAATGATAATTTGTTGTATATTATCTTAGTCATAATATTCTTTACTGGGCTAGTTGAGCTCACCCTTTTCCTTTTTATTCCATTTTTCTTCTCAGGAGGTGAGAACATAGCAGGATCTAGTCGGGGTATGGAGTGATGGTTCTAAAAAGATATTTTAGCAGTCCTCACTATTTCTGTAAAATAATGTTTGAATCATTATAATGAAGACTTATTTGAGTATGGATATTGTCTAGAAGATAATATTTGTATTTGAACTCACAGTATGTGTTGTCGTATTTTGCACGATAATTGTATTATTGAAGTTGTAGTTTGGTTTTTGTACCATGTATTTGGCGACTCAGAATGGGTGTTGTATACCTATTTTGGGGGCGTCACAGTTGGTATCAGAGCTTAGGGATATGATCTCTAGCGGAGATCGGGGAATATAACTAGGAGGGGAGAGATGAGTAAATTCTTTGCTAGTGTGTCCTACCTAAGGTTAATTGTTGGTTGGTCATAATATATGGATATTATGTGATACGTTAATTTGCTTAATTAACCCTTATTTTATGGCAGTATTTGAGAATGGCAGTTGAGAATGCTAACAATGGAGTAAATGAGACTGTGAGGATACCTCTAATCACTAACCATGATAATGTGATGTCAGATGAAGAAGGAATTAGAGAAATTCATGTGGTGAGTGAAAAATTGATAGTTGCACCCGAAATGGTCGCATAGGTAACAGCTGAGAGTGAGGAAGAAGATGAAGAAGAGGTACCTGAGGAGAGTTTGTTAGAGGTATTATATGATCAAAATGTAGAATTATAAAATCGTATTCATGAGTTAGAAGAGCAGGCTGAAGAACGACAGGCGGTCGTGGAGCAAAATGATGCAACAATTCAAGCTTGTGTTACCCGGTATGTGATGTTTGAACAGAAGCATTCTTTGGCAGAGTATAAGATGATAAAGATGGAATCTGAGCTGAAAGAAGAAAAAATTGAACGAGTGAGAATAAGTGATGCATGGGCAAAAGCTGCACGACACGTGGATATTGTGGAAAGAGATGTCTGATCTAAGAAAGCTAAAATAGATGATACGAATTTCTCTTTTTAGAAAGAAATTGTGAGAACCCAACATCGAGTTTTGAATTACTCTGTACAGAGCGGTCAACCTGAATTCGATATGGATCGAAGATTGATGATTCGGATCATGAATCAGGAGTACGACGAGGCAGTTGAGGGAGGAATATGTCCTATAGAAAAGTATATTCCTACGGTAGTGATGACGCCAAATGCTGCCCTAGACAAGTCAAAGCCGGGTAGTTCGAGGGATGGCGGTTGTCATGACTTCCCAACAAATGAGGAACCCAAATGAAGTTATCATGGGAGATGAGCAATGGAGAAATCATGATGATCTGAGAGATAGAATCTGAAATGAAAGCAAGGTATTCTCAACTCTTCGAAATACCAGGCACGTAAATTTCGGGGACGGAATTTCATATGGAGGGGAGATTGTAAGACCCCGAATTTTATGAAATAAAAGTATTCAATTTTTCTTATAATTACAATTCAGTAAATGGTTAAATTGACAAAAAGTTAAAGTTATGGGTGAAATGTGAAAACTTTTCAAAATACGCAAGTGGTTATAAAATATTCATTGTTGTCGGGGAATATTCGTTTGGTCGTGGAATATTCTTTCTGTCGGGGAATATTTGTACGACAGCGCAGACATTTGTGGGCCCCAGAACAGAATAACTGTCAGATGAAGATAACGATAAAAATTAAATTTTTATAATTAACAGCGTAGTTGTTACCGTTAACACTGTTGGAATATCCGGTGGTTAAAATACAGTAATACGCGTTATTGCACAGTAGCACGCGGTATTGCACAGTATTTTTGAAATTATTGATTCTTACGTAAGAAGGCACAACTGAATAATTGTTACAGTAATTACTGTTCAATATTTTATTTTATTGATTCAATAATTGATGCGTTGATATTTTATATTATTGTTGTTTCAATAATTGTTACTGCACAGTATTTCCCATTATCAGATCAATAATTTATATTATTTGAATAATATTATTAGATAGCATTATTGACAATGTCTAGAAAGTTCTGTCTAAGGAGAGGTTTGGTCATCTAATTGCGCGCTAATAAGGAGAAATCCTTATTGGAAAGCCCCCTCCTTCTTGGGAACAGTCTGGTTGTCATAAATGTGATTCTGCAATATTATTTGTGAATAATTAATTATTGATTCATAGGATAAGGAAATATTTATTTTATGTAGATATAAATGAGGGATATATTTTTGTGGTTAAAAATGAAGGAGTTAATGTTGAGGTTTTTATCAGTATTTTTGTCAGAATGGAGGTATTAAAAATCAGAATTTTTGAGATATTTTACGGGGGTTATAATATTTAATCCGACCGTTGGATCGTGGTAATTTTTGGATATGTTATACATATATAAGTTGAGTATATGTCCACAAATTTTGAACCGTTAAAAATGAACGTATGATTTATTATGAATTTTATGAGATGACTGGTTCAGAAATTGTTGAATTTTCGGAGTTAATCATTTTGGTAAAAAATTCTAGAATTGGTGGGCCCCATCTTGGTTGGTAAAGAAATGTGTTAAGATTTTTATTCAAATGTGGTAGGCTTGAATAGTAGCAGGTAAAGCCATCAGGTTACATGTTAAGTCTGCTTCGGCGTGCTAACATTTTTCTATAAATAGGTGCTTAAGTTAGAATTGAAAATCACACCAGAAATAAGTTTTCTCTCTTTCTCTCTCTAGATTATTGAGTGTATTTTGTGAGTATTTAGATACTTTGAGAGTTTCTATTCATCAGAGCAAGTTTCTTTCAGCCTTATACCGGTATTCCTACTAAAAGTACTGATATTTTGAGGTAAAGGATATTATCTTCTTCTTAAATGATATTTTCTTTAATATCATTATGCCGAAATATTGATATGAACTTTTTATCAAATTTAGAACTTTTTGTGTCGAGGTTACTATTCACGTATACGTTACTATTCACGTATACGGCACTATTCACGAATACGACACTATTCACCGAAAAATAAAATTTTTCCTTTTTGTCCAAGATATCTATTATGGTTACTATCTTTGATTGTATCCATGTTTTGATCTTTATTTTTGAATTCTGCTTCACAATTGATTATTATGAAGTATTATTGATATTGGATAAACTGTTATACGAATCCCTACTATTTGTCCTCCTGTCTCACTGGATTCGTTTTCTTTAAGATATTTTTCATCATCTTCAGTCCTAAATGATGATATTACTAAATATCTTTGGCCTGTATTGCAAAGATGTATGATTACCTGATGAATATCTTTGGCCTGTAGTGCAAAGATGAACAGGTGTTGAGATGAACATGACCGACTGGTGATACAAATGAATATCTTTGGCCTGTAGTGCAAAGATGAATATTTGGTTAAAGATGATTATTAATTAATATTACAGGGATAAAATATTGATGATGGACTTTTAAATCTTAGAAGATAGTAGAATTCATTCTCTACTTGACTCTTCTAATGGTTTGCTGTTTCCGCTGCAGTTGTTGATCTAAAACCTGTTATCGATTATATTCTATCAGATTTTTCCCTGTTGAATACTAATGATAATTTGTTGTATATTATCTTAGTCATAATATTCTTTACTGGGCTAGTTGAGCTCACCATTTTCCTTTTTGTTCCATTTTTCTTCTCAGGAGGTGAGAACATAGCAGGATCTAGTCGGGGTATGGAGTGATGGTTCTAGAAAGATGTTTTAGCAGTCCTCACTATTTCTGTAAAATAGTGTTTGAATAATTGTAATGAAGACTTATTTGAGTATCGATATTGTCTAGAAGACAATATTTGTATTTAAACTCACAGTATGTGTTATCGTATTTTACACGATAATTGTATTATTGAAGTTATAGTTTGCTTTTTGTACCATTTGGCGACTCAGAATGGGTGTTGTATACCTATTTTGGGGGCGTCACATAAAATATTTGATTTGGAACCCAGACAAGTATGAACATCCCTACACGGGAAAACTTTTATGCGCCCAAGGCGGACAGAGTGAACGATACCCTCGTTCTTGCATGTAGTATTGATCAATGCAGGATACAATGGGCTGATCACCCCCGTGCCCGTAAGTTATGACGGTTTGCAGATGAATTTCTGTTTAACCTTTTCGAAAATGAAAACAATGTTCATAGTATGCCCCTAAACCCTATTTATAGTCATTACGTAGTTTCAAAAATTTGAAAAAAAAGGTTGTTATGTTATTATTATCGGTATAGATACTTCACAACTATTGATCTGTTGTAGAAGGGAAGTATAAAGAGAACATTTAAATTCTTTCAGCTTATATATATAATTGCTATTACTTGCGAGGCACTCAAATGCTCATCCTTGCTTAATTTAAATGTTTTCAGCTAAGTGTGAAGAACCAAAAAGCTCATGCAGAAACAAAGGGAAAGGAAAGCTAACCAAATAAGATTTGTGGTAGTTTATGTATTAGTTTGATATTATTAAGACAAGTATGATATTAATTATCTATCATGGATTGTAATGAATGTTTAAAGGTTACGTACTTGGGATTCAGACTCTGATGAATATGTAAATTAAGTTGATTTTTATATTATTGTTATTATTATTAGTATTATTCCGCTCATAGAAATGGTATCGTGAAGCACTGAATTCGGGTTTCAAGTACCCGGATTTGGGGGCGTCACATCATGGTATCAGAGCTTAGGGTTAAAAACCATAGGTGGGTTAGACCTTAGGCTATAACCTTAGAACAGAGGAAAACGCTGAAAATATAAATAACTCATATAGAGTTTAAAAAGAGGTGAATTGAATAAATTCATCGTCGATAACTTATATAAAACTCTTATTTGCTGTGTGTATATACTATATGCTAATCAGGATAATTTATATGTGTAGATGTCTGGTGGAAAAGGCTTGTTATATGCTTATAGCATGAAGAAGGATCAAACCCATACACCTGAGCTGATATCGAAGCCAATAGCTGAAATAGAGGCTCACGATGAAAACAACTCAGACGATGTGGTTATCGTAGAAAATGTAGTACAAGATCCGGGAATGGTGGAGCTGACAGATAGTGATTCGAACACTAAAGTTGAAACTGATCAAGCATCAACGGAGGTGCAGAATCTGAGGAACAAGGTTTCTTCTCTGGAAAGGCTGTGGGAGATAGAAAAGCTGTTGAATATTCAATTGCGTCAAGTGTTAATAGAAACAATGGAAGAACAAGATAAGCTTAAAATCCAAATTGATCAGATGAGAGCCTCAAATAACACATCGTGTGCAGCTCCGAGCAAGAAGGGGAAAAGAAAGATAGAAGATCATGACTTAAAAAAATCCGATAACAACCAAGAGGACGCTAACAAAATAGAAAACTGTACAAATTGTGACAAGAAACATGAAGGCGTATGCAGGAAAGGGAGAAAGATATGTTACATTTGCGGACATGAGGGACATACCTCTCATCATTGTCCCGGATTTAAGTTAGGAGCATGTTTTATCTGTGGGATGGAAGGTCATCGAGCGAACGGTTGTCCAAGGAAAAGACTTAGTAAATAGGTAGTATAGGTCCTGTTGTGTAGGTGTATTTAATGTAATATGTGTGTTTAGTATGTCTGTGTAATGTAATATTCTAAGAACTTTTGTGCAAGTAGTAGAAGTGAATCCCGACTTTTGTAGTCACAAAGGGATAGCTGATGTTTAAAGCATTATGTGCTATGCTATGTAAAATATTCGTTAAATGAATATGAAGCTATGTTTAATAAATTAAACAAGTTTAAAATATTAAACTTATATGATAAGGTTTCGAATGTAAGTTAAATTTATGATTTTATCTAATCAGATAATGCCGCCAAGACGTCGAACTCGAAATCAAAGGGCAGAAGAATCTGTCAACAACGTTGAAGGACAATAACAAGCAGACCCGATGCAGAACTTTGCAAATATGATAGCTCAGGCTATGCAACAAGAAATTCCAGCCGTAGGGAACCAGCCAGACAACCGCTTGGCAAACTTTAAAGATTTCAATGATATGGGACCGCCGGAATTCAAAGGTGCCACTGACCCTGTTGAAGCCCAAACTTTGGTTAAGGAGATTGAGAAGGTGTTCGTAATAGCTAGGATAATTGAGAGGCAAAAGACCGCTTTTGCCACCTACATGATGAAGGATGAGGCAAATTTTTGGTGGGAGGCGAATCAGGCGAGGGCAGGAGAAGGTGTAGTCACATGGGAGAGGTTCAAAACTTTATTTTTCGAAAATTATTTTTCACCTAGTATGAAGGCGAGGATGGAGGTAAAATTTTTAGATTTGAAGCAGGAGAATATGACAGTGTCAGAATACGCCGCCAAATTTAATGAGTTAGCTAGGTTTGCCTCGCATCAAGTCGATACGGAGGCTATAAAAGCTAGAAGGTTTGAGCTGGGATTAAAACCCTGGCTCTATAACAAGGTGGCAGTGTTGCAGATCCCTACATTTGCAGCACTCATGGAGAAGGCGATTATTGCTGAGGAGGGAAGTGAGGCCATGAGCCTTTACAACAAGGAGAGGAAGAATAAGGGTAAGACTGAAAGAGCTGGGAAGGTAGGAATTAATAGTGGGAATAGGGGTGATAGTAGCAAGAGGAAGGGAAACTATGTTGGGAATGTCCAGGTAAAACAAGAAGGTGCTAAGAAGCAGGTGGTGCAGTGTAATACATGTGGGAAGAACCACTCAGGGGAATATTTAAAAGGGAAGTTTGTATGCTACAAGTGCGGGCAGGAGGGCCATATCTCTCCCAACTGCCCCAATCCTAGGATGAATAGTGGATGTTTTCTGTGCGGATCGACAGAACACAGGGTGAACGATTATCCGAAGAGGAGGGTGGAGGTAGGTAGTGTGAACCCGGGCACTGGTAGCGGAACTTTAGCAATCACCGGACCGACTTCGTCAAGCAAGCCAACAAAATCAATGGCAAGGGTCTACAACATGACAGTCCAGGATACGAAAGCAACTGGCAGTGGAACTCCAGGCATTATTCGTATAACTTTTATTTTTTTATATACATGATTTTCATATATATAGTAAAGTATTTCTAAAGAAATTTTGAGGGAAAAATTTGAGTTCTTTTAGAAATCAAATTTCCGTTTAATCAGAAAGACAAGCTTTATGTGAATAGTTAAAGATAAGTTCGATCAAATTATGATCGAGATCTACTTGCACTGATTGTGTATGCTGTGTACCCTAGTATGTATAGGTTTTAAAACGATGATTCCGGGGACGGAATCTTTATAAGGGAGGGTGAATGTAACAACCCGATATTTTCTATATAAATAAATAAGAAATTTTGCATATAATTTTTTTCTTTATATTTTAAGGATGATGATTTGTACAAGATAATATGTATATGTAATTATGTGGTAAATAAAAATATATTTATTACATAAATATTTACAAATAAAGTTATTTTAGAATTATTGATTTTTATAAAGTATATTTTTATAATAATTAATTTTATAGTGCAAATGTTTTTATTAACTATTTTCCATGAAAATATATTCATATATTATTTAAATAATATATGGAGTGATTTTTAGAATAATTATAACAATTATTTTATTATATGAATTTTAGAATAGATTATTAAGTTAATTATTTTATGTTAATTATTAAGGTTAAATATGAAGAATAAATCAGATATGGAATCCAAACCCTAATTTTAGATTATTGTCAAGGTATGAGAATAATAATATAATATTAATTATATTTTGATTTTTTAGTACTATAAATATGTATTGTATGTACGTACTGATGATGATTGGTCAATTATGGTGTTTAATTTTAAAACCCTTTTATTAATTGATTAAACCCTAATTTTATTGGGGGAAACCCTAATTGGAAAATCAACTGTGAGTTTAAGACCGTTATATAACTATGTTATATGCTTTATGTTGTGTATTAAGTGATTGATTAGGTAAACCCTAATTAAAATTCTAGAAACCCTAAATAAATTTTTTGAAAACCCTAATTATTTAAAAACCCTAAATTTTAATTAGTAAGTTTTAATTAAAATTTTATTGAACTTTAAACTTAAATTTTTAAACTTTAGAAATTATTTGGGAAACCTTAAGGATTAAGATCTATTGATTTTAACCTAGATTCAAGTGTCATGGACAAGAATACCCATAAAATGTTTTGTTAGTTTACTAAAATACCCTTTTGAATTTATTTTAATAGATTTCTTGCAAATCTTCCCATATCTTGCAAAGTCATCACTCTAGATTTATAGCACATGCCTAAAAATCATTCAAGCTTATCCACTTTGACACCTTGCATGTTAGATTCATTCCATCTATGTTCTATAAATAGATTGAAGGAGAGAGAAAATTATTTGCTAGCCATTTTTATACACAACACCCAAGCCTTCTTTCACAACCCAAACCCACGAAAATTTCGAGGAATCACAGTCACAAGACCAGCCCCTCGATCACCTTGAACAGATTCAGAAGCTAGAATCAAAACTTGTTCATATAAGGTATAAACCTAATTTGAAAAATCTGATCTTAGTTACTATGTTAGATGTTAGTTTTTATTGTTAAAATATGTTAGTTATAATCTATTTTAATGATCTGGGTTGGTATTATACAAATCCATAACATCTAAGTTTTCAAATTGATGATTTTCAAAAATCTGGAAAAACTTGGTTCTGTGGTCTGACAACGAATGTCAGTGGCCACAGATCCTTGCTCGTTTATGATTTGTGTTGTTTTTAAGTTGGTATTGGTAGCTTGTAATGTGGTCTTTAATCTTCAAAAAGAATCAGGGTCATTTGATGTTTAGAATGGAAGTTATTAACGGTCAAATACCGTTGACCGACATTGACCGAAAGTAATCTGGGCAGTCAAGAACATGCCCAGATCATTCTGACAAGAAGTTCGTGGCCCTTGATCTTTCTGGTTGTTAGTTGTTTGTTGTTTTTGTTGCATCTATGTTGTAGTCTTGTATATGAACTCCAATATTATGCTTTAAAATCTCCTTTTTATCAAACAGACAAATGGTAATCGATGGTCAAACCAAGCCGGACGAGCATGAAAAGCTGTTTTCTGGGTAACCCAGAAAACGCTTGAACATGTCGTCTGACATGGTTTGACCGAGTCGAATCTGGCTATTCTGTTGTTGTTTTGTTGATGTTAAGTAATAGATATGTAGTAGTACATATTGTCTACAATCTGGTACCCTTAGATCACTTAAACATCACACAAATCACAAGTTGTGGAAGCCCAAAGTAGGCTACATGAACTGTTCTTCATTTCTGGGTAACCCAGAAATGAAGAACAACCTCTGACAGTTACTTTACTGGGTTAGATCTCTTTGGTTATGTGTGGTATGAACTTGATTGTTGTTGGATCTTGTAGTATTGTATTAGTACTACATGATCTGACAAACAACATCTCCAAAAACACAACACACACGAAGTTAGACTTGGTCAAACCTGGTCACTCGGCAATGGGCTTGATGTTCTGGGTTTCCTGAAGAACACCTTAAGAACACCTATAGCGACAATTTCGTCGCTATAGGGCCCTTTAGCTACAATTTTCTTATAAAATTAATTAATTATATTAAATAAATAGAAAAAATAGTTTTTAATTATTAAAAATACCAAATAAATTATTAAAAATTATTTTGAGGTCTGAAAATTAGTATTTAATTATTTTGAATATATTTCATAAATATTTAATATTTTTGAAATATTAAAAGTATTTAATTTATTTAATTATTATATTAAATAAATTATTTAAAAATGATTTTAATACATAAAAAATTATTTAAAATTATATTATGATATAAGAAAATATTTTAAGTTATTTTTAATGACTTTTAATATTTTATGATGAAATTCATTAATAAATTAATGTTAATGATAATTAAGTTATTTACTAAATAAATTAAATAAAATAATTAAAAAATGATTTTATTATATTAAAAAACATTTTAAATAATAATAAGGTATTTAAAAATATTTTAAGTTATAAAATATAACTTTCAATATTTAAAGGCAAAATTTCATTAATTAATTATTATTAATGATATTAAGGTTATTTAATAATTATATTAAATAAATTAGTTTAAAAATAATTTTAATATTATAAAAATTATTTTAAATGTAAATAAAGTGTTTAAAGATATTTTAAGTTATAAAATATAACTTTTAATATTTAAAGAATAATTTCATTAATAATTTAATATTAATGATATTAATTTAATACGAAATAATATTAAATTTATTTAATAATTATATTAAATAAATAGTTTAAAAATGATTTTATTAATTTAAAAATTATTTAAAAAGGATATAAATGAATTAAAAATATTTTAAGTTATACTTAATGACTTTTAATATTTAGATAAATAAAGCATTAATACTTTAATATTAATGGTAATTATTTAAGAATGATTTTAAATGTTTTAAAAATCATTTAAGGGTAATATTAATACTTTAAAAATATTCTAAGTTATTATAAATAACTTTAATATTTTGAAAATAATTTCATTAATAGTTTAATATTAATTAAATATTAATGATAATAGAATTTATTAATATTTAAATCATTTAATAATGATTTCGATGTTTGAAAATTCATGATAAGTTATAATAAATGTTTTAAAATTATATTAAGTCATTTAAAAATAATATGACTGATACTAAGTTATAGGACAGAGTCTTAGACTCGATAATTACTCGATAAAATCGTCGGTACACCGACATGTTTTAGAAATTGATCTGGACTTAGATATTTTGATTAGATATGTATTTATTTGTGATTCAATGGTTGTTAAACATGGGTAATAATGTGATTAGGTTATGCGCTGACTGCGAAATACAGTACTATGTGTTGATATATATTATTCTAATCAGTAAAACGATCTTATTAATGATAGGTCGTGAGATAAAAGATAAAACTAAGTTACAATTTGTAAGCAGCGCATCAGGCAAGTATCTTACCTTTGCATTTTCTTTATGCAATAGACATGAGTAAGAATATTTATGAATTATATTATTACTATACAGATTATTAGCTTTAAATTATATACGCTCATTGATTATCAATATGTTAGTATATGATAATTCAGATTTATATTCTGTTCGTTAATTTCTATAAATGGTTATACAAGTGTCTCCACTTGGATAATCATTGTATTTAATCACCCGTTGATATATTTATCAATATATATATATATATATATATATATATATATATATATATGTTGAATTATAGATTATTGTTGAACAAGATAAAACCTTTGATTTGGAATCCAGACAAGTATGAAAATCCCTACACGGGAAAACTTTTATGCGCCCAAGGTGGACAGAGTGAACGATACCTTCGTTCTTGCATGTAGTATTGATCAACCCGTGCCCGTAAGTTATGATGGTTTGCAGATGAATTTCTGTTTAACCTTTTCGAAAATAAAAATAATGTTCATAGTATGTCCCTAAACCCTATTTATAGTCATTACGTAGTTTCAAAAATTTGAAAAAAAAGGTTGTTATGTTATTATTATCGGTATAGATACTTCACAACTATTGATCTGTTGTAGAAGGGTAGTATAAAGAGAACATTTAAATTCTTTCAGCTTATATATATAATTGCTATTACTTGCGGGGCACTTAAATGCTCATCCTTGCTTAATTTAAATATTTTCAGCTAAGTGTGAAGAACCAAAAAGCTCATACAGAAACAAAGGGAAATGAAAGCTAACCAAATAAGATTTGTGGTAGTTTATGTATTAGTTTGATATTAATTATCTATCATAGGTTGTAATGAATGTTTAAAGGTTACGTACTTGGGATTCAGATTCTGATGAATATGTAAATTAAGTTGATTTTTATATTATTGTTATTATTATTAGTATTATTCCGCTCATAGAAATGGTATCGTGAAGCACTGAGTTTGGGTTTCAAGTACCCGAATTTGGGGGCGTCACACCATGTCTGGAAATAATTTCCTTAACATACAGTGCAGCTAACTGATCTAGGTTTTACTTAACTCGAATTGGCAAAAAGTGAGCCGACTTCGTCAACCGGTCCACTATTACCCAAATCGCATCATATCTCTTCTGAGTCATCGGAAGTCCCACCACAAAGTCCATCGTGATATACTCCCACTTCCACTTCGGAATCTCCAATGACTGTAACAAGCCACTTGGTCGTTGATGTTCAGCTTTAACTCTTTGACAAGTCAAGCACTTACTCACATACTCGGCTATTTCTCTTTTCATGTTCGGCCACCAAAAACTCTGTCGAAGGTCTTGATACATCTTAGTGCTACCAGGATGAATCGAGTACCTTGAACTGTGAGCCTCTTGTAAAGTTTGCTCCTTTAATTCCGTCTCATTTGGAACCCAAATTCTTCCCTCAAATCTTAATAATCCCTCATTATCGAGACTAAACTTAATATCTTTTCAGTGGTCAACCGCTTCTTCATTTGGTCACACTCATCAATTTTGAGTTGCACCTCCTTCACTCTCTCTACAATGGTAGATTGTATCTCCGTTGCAAACAGTCTCTGATCCGCTTCTCTCGGTAACTTCACCTCTAATTCCATCCTAGCCATCTCTGTTATTAACTCAGCTTGAGCTGTTAACATAAACAACTTCTCTCCATCCTTTCTACTTAAGGCATCGACAACTACATTAGCTTTTCCAGGGTGATATAGGATTTCACAGTCATAATCCTTTATCAATTCCAGTCATCTCCTCTGTCTCATATTCAACTCCTTCTGTGTGAAGATATATTTTAGACTCTTATGGTCCGTGTATATCTCACACTTTTCCCCATAAAGATAATATCGCCATATCTTTAAGGCAAACACCACCGCAGCCAGTTCCAGATCATGAGTAGGGCAAACTTTCTCATAATCCTTCAACTGCCTAGATGCATACGCAATAACTTTGCCATGCTGCAGGAGCACGCAACCAAGTCCTCTATGCGAAGCATCGCTATAAACTACAAAATTTTATGTGTCATCGGGCAATGACAAAATATGCGTTTCACTCAACCTTTTCTTCAGTTCTTGAAAACTTTCCTCGCACTTCTCAGTCCACACATATTTCACCGTCATTCTTGCCAAATTAGTCAACGGAGTAGCTATCTTCGAAAAATCCTAGATGAATCTCCGATAGTAACCCGTTAACCCTAGGAAACTCCGCACCTTAGTCGGCATTTTTGGTTTTTCTTAATTCATCACGGCTTCAACCTTCCCTGGATCTACTGAAATTCCCTCGTGGTCAATGACATGTCCTAAAAATTGTACCCTCTCTAGCCAAAATTCACACTTAGTGAACTTCGCATATAACTTCTCCTTCCTTAGTGTCTCCAACACTATTCTTAGGTGTTCATCATGATCTTTTGGCGTCTTAGAATAGACTAGAATATCATCGATAAACACCACGACAAACTTGTCCAAATATTATTTGAACACTCTGTTCATCATATCCATAAATGCAGCAGGTGCATTAGTCAACCCAAATGACATCACTAGAAACTCGTAATGACCATAACGGGTACTGAATGCTGTCTTTAGCACGTCTTCACTCCTAACCTTCAGCTAATGATACCCCATCTGTAAATCTATTTTAGAAAAATACTTTGCCCCTTTCAACTGATCAAAAAGATCATCAATCCTGGGCAATGGATACTTATTCTTTATTGTTAACTTATTCAACTCTCGGTAGTCGATACAAAGTCTTAACGATCCGTCTTTCTTTTTGACAAACAGTACCGGTGCTCCCCACGACAAAACACTCGGTTGTATGTACTTTCTGTCCAACAGTTCTTGCAACTGCACCATCAACTCCTTTATCTCTACTGGCGCAATAAGATACGGTGCCCTAGAAATTGGTGCCGCTCCTGGCATAATGTCTATCACAAACTCGGTCTCTCTATCTAGTGGAAGACTCGGCAACTCACTCAGAAATACATCTATGAATTCACTCACTATAGGTATTTGTTCCATGGTCGCTACCACTCTCTAGGTATCGACAACATGGCACAAATAACCTACACACCCCTTCCTCAATAGTTTTCTAGTTTGTGTCATGGTAAGACAACACGAACGTCTCGGCGATTTATTACCGTAAAATATTACCTGAGGTTGTCTTAACATTTTAATATTTACGCATTTCTTTTGATAATCTATTATCGCCCCATGGTTAACCAACCAATCCATTCCGAGGATTACGTCGAATTCCCCTAACTTTATCAGTATCAAATCTACCGATAATTTACAACCTCGAATGTCTACGCAACAACTCTTACGAATATCTTCAACAGGAATTATCTCTTTGTTTGCTACCTTAATGTTTAAAGGTATGGGCAATTTTTCGGGAAGTAATCCTAATCGTCTAGCAAAATCACATGCGATAAATGAACAAGTAGCACCCGAGTCAAATAGCACGTATGCATTAATATCGTTGATCGAAAAAATTCCTGTGACTACGTCCCCCAAGGCCATCGCGTCTTGGACAGCCATATTGAAGGTACGGGCCATCGGCCTACCCGACTGCGCTAGACACCCAATAGTTAACTTACCACTATTGGTGCCCTTATTCCCATCCATCTCCTTCTTCGGGCAGTTCTTTGCCATGTGGTCAGTTGACCCACACACAAAGCATCCATGATTTTTCTTCGGACTCGGACAGTTAGGCGAAATATGCCCCTCCTGTCCGCAGTTATAACACACGGCCTTACCTTTGAGATAAACTCCTAAGTGAGTCTTCCCACAGGTTTTGCAGGCCTCCATCCTCCTCTTAGGGTCTCCTTGTTTCACTTCGATATTCCCAGAGCTAACTACCTTCCTCTTATAACCCTCGCCATTCCCACTGGCACCTTCAATCTTTACTCCTCCATCCACCTTCCCCTTGTTTTTCTTATCCTTGTGGTATTGGCTCGACGCCTCGCTACCACCTTAGGCAATTATTGCCTTCTCTAAAATGAATCCAAAGGAAGTACTTTGGAATACAGAAATACGGTTATAGAGCCAGGGTTTTAAGCTCTGCTTGAACTGTCGAGCTTTTCTCACCTCAGTATCCACTTGGTGTGGAGCGAACCTTGCCAGTTCATTAAACTTGGCTGCATATTGGGGAATCGTCATGTCCCCTTATTTCAACTCTAGAAACCGCATCTCCATCCTTCCCTGCATACTCGTGGGAAAGTGGTTCTCGTAAAATATTTCCTTGAACCTCACCCACGTTATAACATCTATTCCGACCCTCGCCTGATTGGCCTCCCACCAAAAGTTGGCCTCTCCCTTCATCATGTAGGTTGCAAAGGCAACCTTTTGGGCCTCGTCGATATTTGCTATCACAAATGCCTTCTCGATCTCTTTCACCCACGTTTGGGCTTCGATAGGGTCCGTAGTTCCTTTTAACTCCGACGGACCCACACTCTTAAAGTCCTTGAATGTAGTAGCTCGTACTATACCAGGATTTACGGGGATATTAGCCCCAGTTTGATTAAACGCTACGGTTAAAAGGTTCAAAAATTCCTGCATGGGGTTAGCCGGACCTCCCTCCGGTTGATTTACGCTCGCACCTTGATTACGCGGTACTCTTCTTGGCGGCATTTTGCTGTTACAACAAACAACACATTTCGTTATTATTCATTTTCTGTTAGTTAGTTATTATTCAATTTTAAACAATAACTCCAACATTCATTATTCCACATGTTTTAAAAAAATAACTTATATTGATTCATGGTAGTATAACACTACCTCAGTTACATTACACAGCCTAATCAGATTACATTACTTTCCCGTAATTACCTTCCAAAAATTGGGATTTATAAAAGACTACCTTTGATTATACAAAAGAGGGTTTTACATCACTACTAGATACAAAATATTTACATTTCTAACTACTCTGGCCACTAATAGATCACATCTGCCTTAAGGCATTCTCGAAATCCGCCTTGGCAAGATCGACAATAATATCACGACTGATAGTATGCCGCGTCTGCCCTGCCTCTATGGGATAACCAGCTACCTGCAACTGGAAGTTCTCATGAGAACTCCTATGAATATAGGACATTCTCCCTATTTTCTGCTTTTTGGTCTTTAGCTCACTCCTAAGCTCAAAGACCTCCTGTTTCAGCTCATGGACCTTGTCCTTAGCCAAAACCCTTTCATCATGTTCCTGTTCCCATATGGATTCCAAGTCCGTCTTGTCTTCTATCACAGCCTGAAGCTCCGCCTTCAGCTCCTTAACCTCCTGACAGTAGTGAATGTTTCTATCCAACACTGTCATAAAGAGTGACATTATTGACTCCCCAAAGCCATCTCTACTGCTATAGCTACTGGGTTGAAGGATACTACCTCCACCTCTTCCTCCAGCATGCCATCAAACATGGACATATAGTCCCGGCTCTCTGAGTCTTCAGACTCAACCACTACTATCTTGGGATCTGCTGCTATGGGGTTCGGTATGATTTCTATCTGGTTTACCGACCCTTCACTGACTACCTGCACTTCTCTGTTTTCTCCTGACATCTACAACAACACAAAAGTTTGATTAGTAAACGTCAGTAGAATAAAACACATAACATATATAATGCATTTTATAAGGTTAACTTCCATCTTTTATTCTTTGACTTTTCTTAAGGTTATGACTTAAGGTTTTATTTCCCCCCTTAAGTTTTATAACCTAAGGCTCTGATACCAACCTGTGACGCCCCCAAATCCGGGTATCTTCCAACTCGGCAGATGGTGCTACACGGTGCTACAGTTCACATAAATATTCAATTGAAATGCCTTAAAAGAACGGATATGTCTTATATATATATATATATATATATATATATATATATATCAAAAGAATATTTACATTCCCCAGGTTCTTTACAACCAATACATTGTCTTTGTCATAATATCAATATTATTCCTTACAAAACCTATACTATTACATATGTAATCTACGGGTTTGCCTTCGCCTTCCCTTTATCCTTACCGGATCCATCGGTGCGTCCGGTCTTAGCTGCATTTATATGGTTCAAGCAAGAATGAGCCTAACTAGCTCAGCAAGTACAACAATTCTAGGAAAATAGCATGCTTGAAACATAGAAATCGTATATCTTCAATAACTGAACAATAGTTACGAAGTACTATCGATAATTCAAAATAGCACTTCTTTTCATTCAAAACGTTTTACAACAACGATATTCAGTAAAACATCAACTCCGGTTCAAGATCGTAAGCATTTCATGAGTACTTTGAAAAGGACATCCTGGCACGAAGTCCGTAAGTCTGGCATAGCTTACGAGCACGTCTAGGTGATCAGCCTAAAGTACTCTATGTTGATCAACACTACATTCATTAAACGTGTATACACTTAAGTTGTGGCAACCTCACATGCCTGTCGTTTTACGACAAAACCATTTGAGCGTACTCAGTCTATTTTTGAAAACCACAATATTATTAGTTTGGTAAATCCTTATCAATACTTGATAGAATAACATAGTATACGTCTAGAAGAAAGGATTGGCTTTGACTTCCTCAGATACTAACTCATGCGAAGAATACATGAATCACAAAGACTCGTTCAGATCAAACTGGAACAAGGGTTAGAGTACTTACCTTTAACGTCTGCTTATAGATATAACACGCGCATTGTAGGTCTTTAAGGTCTCTACAGTAGATGATAATATCACATAGTACGTTAGGTCATGAATAACATACATAATTCCTATAGAATCTTACCCTTCTTCTCAATCTAATTTTGTATTAGATTTGTTATTTATTGGTTCTGTCTTTCCGTTACGTCGTTCTTACGTTCATATGTAATTAACTTTCTTTAACCCTAAGTGATCATGTTTAAGGCTCAAATATGTCTTAACAAAGTTACATTAAGATCTTTAGTTAGGTGTTCATCATTTACTCTTCATGCTCAACATGTAAACAATTTTTATTGTCTATGTTTTAGAACTGGTGTTGTGGCGCCGGCTTTTACACTCTGTGCCGCGCTGCGGCGTCATATGTTATGCCTAGAAATCGGACTCGGCGCTGCGGCGCGAGTCCCTTCGTTATGGGTCGCGCTACGGCGCCAATTAGCAGAAGTTGAGCCTCACTTTGGCGCTGCGGCGCCAGGATTTTGGCTTAGAGTCGCGCCGCTGCCCGGACTCTGTGCCACAGATAATTTTGACAATTTTTAAAATTTTGTGAAACTCCCGGACTCGTAACTTCTTCGTTATAAGTCCGAATTGGTTCGTTCAAGAGCCTACAGTTCACAAATTACGTGCTCTATGCGTTCATGCAAGAATTTTATCTATTTTACTTCGTTTACTAAAATTTCACCTATTAGTTCATTTTAACGAAAACGATAAACGTTCGTGAATGTTCAACGCTCGTTCATTCGTTCTAAGTCGGAATCCGGCCATTTTTGAGTCTGCAACTCTATAATGCCAAACATGACTTGTCTCCATCGAAAACTAACGTTTACGACATCAAACACAAAATACAACTTTCATTTCGAGAATTTCACGAATTCGACGATTATCGTCCAATCGTGTAAATTCTGGCGAAACCTCATTACTAATCATTCTAGGTGGATTTTAATCAACATATAGACATTTCAAGTTACTTATTACACCAACTTATTATCAAAGTAGGTTTTGACTTATTCTCACAAGTCAATGACTTATTCAACTTATTAACTATAAATTCTCATGCTTATGACCTACTATGAACTTAAGTCCATCAACTTAAATTAGATTCAAGTTGCTTATTCAACTTATTCGGATTAAGTTCATTCATCAATAACTTATTACATGTTATCATCAAACCATCCCACTTCTCTATCAATTCTATCATAAAAGAGATGAAGATAATAGATATGAGTCTTACCCTTAAAGACTATTACTTCACTTCACTTTGGAAAATCTAGCAAAAGTTAAAATGGCTTATAAGTGCTTATATGGCTTATTCTCTCTACCAAGTAAGTTGTTTATCTTGAGAGGAGTTGGATGAAATTTGAACAACCAACTTATGAAATGAAGCTTGGTATTTATAGGCAACTCAAAGTGAGGGCAACTTAGTTATTTGGACCTTCCACCTCCTTATTACACCTCCTTACTATTCATTGCTTATCAACCAAGACTACTTGCTACCCACTTCTATTACTTGGCCATCACAACACTTGGTCATCACACAAAATGTTTGCCAATCAAGTCTACCCACTTACACTTGGATTGCCCCATGGATCATGTCCAATTCTTTGGGCTTGCTAATTAATCTAGCTAATTTCCTTGTTGGGCTTGCATTATAACAAATCACTTGGGCTTAATATAAATCCCACATAGGTTCACACCTTTAAGCTTATGGACTTATATTTTATACCAAGTTACATTAATTCATTTCATCAAGTTTTAATACATACATTCTCCATTTAAGTCCGCATGCGAAATTTTGCGTTTTCCATACTTAGATTATTATTACGTAATCAATCTTGTTTCAATATTCTAACGTTACGTATTTCTCGGAAGTTCAAAAAAAATTCCTGAGCGATAAACGATGAATAGTATTTTTCAGAAAATTTCTCGAAAAACTTTTATTTTCGTCTTGGAAATTCAAACACTATAATTCATTCACGGGGTTCAAATACTACGATCTTCCGTCGTTTCTAGGTTATAGAACGACATACATCTTATTAACACATATAATAACAAATAATATTATTTTATTCCTTATTTAATTCTTTCAAGTATTTTTATAAAGGATCTGAATTTCTCGGTCGTTACAAATAAGCTCTATTATAATCTTAAACAAAAGATTTAGTTCATGATTAATGAATTAAAATCAAGAATTCACAATTGAATAAACATTAAAAGACAAAAATAATAGTAGAGTGAAGAATAGATCTATTGTTTGCAGATTTGATGCTCCTTCTTGCTCTTGATCTTCAATGGTCTCCAGGTTGCTTCAGTCTCCAAATATAATAAGAACTAGGGTTTTGTCCTAATCTTCTCTATTCTAATCTAATGGAATTCTCTCTTTAATCCTTGTGATTCTCCTCCTTTTATATATCTCTTCATGTGTCTTTTAGAGTCCTTAAAGTCCTTGAAATAAGCAGCTCGAACCAATCCTCCTTGAACTCAAATTCTGAAAACTTTTTTTCCTACCCGACACCCCCGCCCTGACGGGCTTTTTACACTAGGAAACCCCTGCCTCGACAGGGGTACTTTTTCAGAAATTACGAAAATACCACGAAGCTCCAGTTTTCATGTTTTGACCTTTCGAAGCCGTTTCCTACAACACAAACACAAAAACAAGTAACATGACACTAAAAATACTTAAAGTTAACAAATAATTAAGCCTTAAAGATGTCCAAATCATAGGTATAAAAACTCACTCATCAAATACCCCCAAACTTAAGACTTTGCTCGTCCTCAAGCAAAAACACAAAAGAACTAAAAATAAACAAACTAACTCAAGTACATGAATGCGTATGCATGATCTACTTCCTAATATACCTACGAATCTAGTAATAAATCAGTATTATGTATAGCACAGGCCTCAAAGATACCAATGATACTTAAATAATATATCCAATCAAGTCAAAGTCCATAACTCTAACCAGTTAGTCAATCCAAACCTGTCATCACTCATGTTGTGCATGTGTGGTCGCTAACCATTCTAACCACCAAAGTTCAAGATAATCACATAACAAACTTCTTAAAAGAAAATTTTCAGTTCCAATTTAATTACTTTTGTGAACATGACAACTCCGGTTAAAACTAAGCAATTACCAAGTTTAAGGGTAAATACAAGATTTATTTATATCTTTATTCAACCACGAGGGCATTTTTGCTCTTTCTCGTATTTACAATTGACTGTGCAATGTATAGTTCTCTTAGGCTTTTCAAAGATACCCATTAATGAGCTTTCGACCAATGACTCCCAAACCAAATAACTTTAGGGTGCTAGGTGTAGAGACATCCCCTAGGGCTTACTTACTCAAGTAACAAAGGTCATAGAACTAAACTAGTCAATGCATTTATTTATATATTTTTTCCTTTTTCTTGATTTTCTTTTTTTTTCTAATATATATCCCATAGATTCCCCCAAACTCAAGCTTTTACATCATTTCAACCTTTACTGCCAGTTCACTAATTTTCTTAAATTTTAACTAAGATTGTTCCCTAAAAACAAATTATGAAACCCTTGAACCAAGTGGATTAAAGAAATTAAACTTTATGTGCTAACCGATTACATAAGTTTCAGACAGGCTCATATTTTCTACATGATTAAAATTAGAACTCATCATCAATTATCAACACTGTTCAAGTTAACATGCAAAACCAATCTTATCATAGACCGAGCTAAATTTAAACCAACCCATTGCCTAGATTCATACAAACATTCTATATGCAAACACTAAATACAAAAGAAAATATTTTTATGATTTTTTAAATTTTAACCTATTTTTTTTTAAATATGCCTACAATATGCAAAAATAAAAATAACTAACCAATGCAATGTATGTGAACTAAACAATTATGCAATGCAATATGATCCACCCCCAAACTCAAAGTGAAAATGTCCTCATTGTTTAAATAGAAAGAATTTAAGAGTTAAGGACTTCCCTGAACGGTCAAGCGTCGCGCTCGACCTCCGCATCATCGATGTCTGGTGGTGGAAAAATTGACAACGACTAAGGCTCGGTAACTGATTCGAGTTAATGACAAATCCGTGCAATTCATGAATTTGATGGACAAATTCTTGCCCAACATACCAAATGTGATGAATCCGTTCAATTACTTGGACAACCACTTCTTGAATGTGATCATGTTGTATGTATGTGGCTTTATCCGATAAAAGAATAGAAGTGAGAACTTGTAGAGAACAAGGTAATTTGGGTGTACTGAGTTCAGCCGATAAAAGATGTGTGAAGGTGTGGATGCATGTGGGGTATAGAACTTAATGAATTAGGTTGAGAGGAATGACTACCAAGAGAATGGATGAGAGTGGGTAGAGCTAAGCTTAAAGGGTTTCTAGGACTGAATTTTGTAGTAAGGCTTTGGTAATCGAAGTTAGGATGGAGAGGAAATGGCGTTGTTTGACTAATATTGGGATTTTTAGTTAAAAGTTTCAGTTCCAGGATGACCCGCTGGGGCGGGTAATTTTTGGTCGTGAAGACTCGTTTGGGCGGGCGTGGACAGATAGCACCCCCGCCGGGGCGGGGGTTTGTAGGCTAAATCTGCCCGCTGGGGCGGGCATGCTCTGTTCTGAAAAAAATTTCCTCGATTTCTATGCTGTCCTAATACTTTGCTTCCCTTTCTATAATCTTTTACCTATCCATTAAACCTCCAATACCTACAATGAAAAGAGACAATATGGATTAGAATAGCACTTTGGATCATAAGAGAACTTATAAAGCAAATAACTCCTAAAATTTTACAAACTAAAGCACTAATTGATTAAAATTTTGAGGATTTGAAAAATGGACATTCTGTAATTAGGCTCATGAGTGCTTGGCTTTCAGGGGGCGCTGCCCCCTTACAACCCCTGCCAGCTCACTAGCGAGCTGGGCAGCCGTTCGCTCACCGATGAGCGAGACCCCCGACTGGGTAGTCATTGTGGTCATTAGTCGAACCCATCAAATATAACAACTTAATTCCTATCTACTAAATAAACTAGTAAAACAAATAAATATAAAAAGTCTGGGTTGCCTCCCAGTTAGCGCTTGATTTACAGTCTTTCAGCTTGACTTTGTCTGGTTAACGCTATCCAATTCCTCTTCGATAATTGAGGAACCCTCCATCCATCAGTAACAATGTAGCTTTTGGCAAGCTCCCTAGAGTGATATCCATTACATTAAAGTTACCTAGCATGCTTTGTTTAGATAAGATCCTATTCAAGAACGTCCAACATCTAGATGTTTTCTCTATTGTGGTTGTGATCACATTGGGGCATGGAAGCTTGTCAAACACAACAGGCTCTTCTTCTATCTTCTCCAACTCATTGCACCATGGCTTTGAAGTTGTACTCGCTCTTACGTCACAAGGAGCTTTGCCGACAACATGACTACCAATCGAGCACGATTTTGTAAATCTAACCAAATCTTTGAACTTTAGTGGAGAAGGCACTTGGGACACTAATAACATCGACTCATCATCATTGATACGCACAGTTAGTTCTTCACCGACCTTGTTTTCATTATCCCCACTTGTCTCCTCTTTTTCAACATCTAGTGGCTCATCCAGATGTTGATTTGGTTCGGACACTTCATTAATCTCGGAATCCATGTCATAACACCAATTGTTTTGAGGAGGCTTTGAACATATGATCTATCTGGTTCTGAAGATTTTGAATTGACATCTCTTGATTAATCCTCATCTCCTTATTTTATGCTACGAACTTGGACAACAATTCATCCAATCTTGAATTATCTGTTTCAGTTTTGGAATCTATGTATTGTGGACCATTGGTTGAGGTAGTAATGAGTTGTTCCATCTGGTTTTGAAAATTTTGGCTCGATATTTCTTGACTCATCACCATCTCCTCTTAGTTTGCTATGAGCTTCGACATGAATTCCTTCAAATTTAACTTTTCTTCTTGTGGCAATGGAGGTGGACATGAGAATTCCGATGTTGGATTTGGAGCGTAGTATTGGTCTTCATAATTGTAGCTCCATGAAGAATCTGGGTTGATACCCCCAATCTCGATGATAATTGGCATATGCATACTGGTTAAGGTAATTACCACCATACTGTACCGGCCCAAGACTGATGGTGCATTGATGACTCGGATGATTGTCAGCACAATAATTACAAACTAATGCTATCCTTCGAATACGTTGGGCTGCAACAACATCCAACCTCCTCGAAAGTGTCTCAAGCTGTGCTGATAATACAGAAATTCCATTGAGTTCATCAATCCATGTGTCCCTTGGTTGAGTCATACTCGAATATGGCTATTGATAATTGCATCTAATCATGGTACCTAAAAAGAAGGAAAAATAAGAAGAGAATTAAGTAAAAAAATGTTTAAATTAAGACTAATTTGATTGAAGCTAATACTGGCAAAAAATATTAAACTAATTCCCCGACAATTGTGCTAAAAACTTGTTGGGTGTAAAATCTAGTTATGCACAATGCGCAAGTATATGTAGTCAACAAGTAATAAAATGAAAGTAGAGTATCGTTCCCACGAGAAATTATTAATACAAATTACCAAATATTAACTCTCAACCAAACTAATTTTATTTAACAATCAATTTAAAGTTATGAATTAAATTAATTAATTAAACTAATTCCAATTTCTACTAGTTAAAAATCAGATTATGAAGATTTAAGATCACAATTTCACTTATTACTTCATTTAAATTAATACACTTCTTATCAATTATCTTACTATTCTGAATTGTTAATCAATACTACATAAGTAAATATGACCATCTCTCAATGCATCATACTCAAATCAACTTAAATTCACAGATGATAGAATTAAGAAGAACACCCTAATTAACTAATTCACTATATCTCTATGTAAATTATAATTAAAGAGAATTTTAAGCACAAGTTCTCTATCAGATAACATGCGATGTATAGGTATATCTATATCCTAGACATAAATTATGAATTCCAATGCCATGCAGAAAACACAATCACATGCTATTATGATCAGATCCAAATCTATAATCCATCTCTCAAGTTCATATAGATTATCACGGTAATTGTTAGCTAGGCAATTAAACAATAAACATAAATCATAATAGACAATCCATGAATAATCACAATAATTAATATAAAAGCATACTAAAAGTAAACTATGCAATAAGCTCCATTGTAATCTTAAACAAAAAATTTAGTTCATGATTAATGAGTTAAAACCAAGAATCCACAATTGAATAAACATTGAAAGCCAAAAATAATAGTAGAGTGAAGAATAAATCTGTTGTCTGCAGATTTAATTTGATGCTTTTTCTTGCTTCTGCTCTTGATCTTCAATGGTCTCCAAGTTGCTTCATTCTCCAAATATAATAAGAACTAGGGTTTTGTCTTAATCTACTCTACTCTAATCTAATGGAATCCTCTTTTTAATCCTTGTTACTCTCCTCCTTTTATATGTCTCTTCATGTGTCTTTTAGAGTCCTTAAAGTCCTGAAACAAGTAGCTCAAACCAATTCTCCTTTGTGACGCCCCCAAAATAGGTATACAACACCCACTCTGAGTCGCCAAATATATCGTACAGAAAGTAAACTACAACTTCAATAATACAATTGTCGTGCAAAATACGACAACACATACTGTGAGTTTAAATACAAATATTGTCTTCTAGACAATATCCACACTCAAATAAATTCTCATTACAATTATTCAAACACTATTTTACAGAAATAGTGAGGACTGCTAAAACATCTTTCTAGAACCATCACTCCATACCCCGACTAGATCCTGCTATGTTCTCACCTCCTGAGAAGAAAAATGGAACAAAAAAGAAAAGGGTGAGCTCAACTAGCCCAGTAAAGAATATTATGACTAAGATAATATACAACAAATTATCGTTAGTCTTCAACAGGAAAAAATCCCATAGAATATAATCGACAACAAGTTTTAGATCAACAACTGTAGCGAAAATATCAAACCATTAAAAGAGTCAAGTAGAGAATGAATTCTACTATCTTCTAAGATTTAAAAGTCCATCATCAATATTTTATCCCTGTAACATCAATTAATAATCATCTTTATCCAAATATTCATCTTTGCACTACAGGCTAAAGATATTCATTTGTATCACCTGTCAGTCATGTTCATCTCAACACTTGTTCATCTTTGCACTACAGGCCAAAGATATTCATCAAGTAATCATACATCTTTGCACTACAGGCCAAAAATATTCAGTAATATCATAATTTAGGACTGAGGATGATGAAAAATATCTTAAAGAGAACGAATTCAGTAAGACAAAAGGACAAATAGTAGGGATTCGTATAACAGCTTATCCAAGATTAATAATACTTCATAATAATCAATTGTGAAGCAGAATTCAAAAATAAAGATCAAAACATGGATACAATCAAAGATAGTAACCATAATAGACATCTTGGACAAAAAGGAAAAATTTTATTTTTCGGTGAATAGTGTCGTATTCGTGAATAGTGCCGTATACGTGAATAGTAACGTATACGTGAATAGTAACCCCGACACAAAAAGTTTCAAATTTGATAAAAACTCATATCAATATTTCAGCATAATGATATTGAGAAAATAATATCATTAAGAAGAAAATAATATCCCTTACCTCAAAATATCAGTACTTCTGGTCGGAATACCTGTATAAGGCTGAAAGAAAATTGCTCTGATGAATAGAAACTCTCAAAGTATCTAAATACTCACAAAATACACTCAATAATCTAGAGAGAGAAAGAGAGAAAACTTATTTCTGGTGTGATTTTCAATTCTAACTTAGCCCTCTATTTATAGGAAAATGTTAGCACGCCGAAGCAGACTTAACCTGCAACCTAATGGCTTTACCTGCTACTATTCTCACCCACCACATTTGAATAAAAATCTCAGCACATTTCTTTACCAACCAAGAGTGGGGCCCACCAATTTTAGAATTTTCTACCAAAATGATTAACTCCGAAAATTCAACAATTTCTGAACCAGTCATCTCGTAAAATTCATAATAAATCATACGTTCATTTTTAACGGTTCAAAATTTGTGGACATATACTCAACTTATATATGTATAACATATCCAAAAATTACCACGATCCAACGGTCGGATTAAAAATTATAACACCCGCAATATTTCTCAAAAACCCTGATTTGATTTTTAATACCTTCACTCCGATAAAAATACTGATAAAACACCTCAACATTAACTCCTTTATTTTTAACCACAATAAATATATCCCTCATTTATATCCACATAAAATAAATATTTTCTTATCATATGAATCAATAATTAATTATTCACAAATAATATTACAGAATCACATTTATGACAACCAGGCCGTTCCCAAGAAAGAGGGGGCTTTCCAATATGGATTTCTCCTTACTGGCGCGCAATTAGATGACCAAACCTCTCCTTAGACAGAACTTTCTAGACATTGCAAATAATGTTATCTAATAATATTATTCAAATAATATGAATTATTGATCTGATAATGGAAAATATTGTGCAGTGACAATTATTGAAACAACAATAATATAAAATATCAATGCAGCAATTATTGAATCAATAAAATAAAATATTGAACAGTAACTACTGTAACAATTATTGAGTAGTGCCTTCCTTCGTAAGAATCAATAATTGGTGCAATACCGTGTACAACTGTATTTTAACCACTGGGTATTCCAACAGTATCAACGGTAACAACTACGCCGTTATTTATAAATAACTTATACTTGTCATTTTCTTCATCCAATCGCTTTTCGTTATGGGGCCCACACAAGGCTGCGCCGTCGTACGAATATTCCCCGACAGCAAGAATATTCCACGACCAAACGAATATTCCCCGACAAAATGAATATTTTATAACAACTTGCTTATTTTGCAAAATTTGCACATTTCACCCATAACCAAAGTATTATATCAAATTAACCCCTTATTATTCACAATAATATTTAGAGAAAATTTGATTTTATTCATTAATAAGTTGGGGTCTTACAACCTCCCCTCCTTATGAAATTTCGTCCTCGAAATTGACGTACGTACCTGATGTTTCAAAAAGGTAAGGATACCTCGCTTTTATTTCTGATTCCAACTCCCAGGTCATTTCTTCAATAGCATGGTTTCTCCACAAAACCTTAACTTGTGGTATAACCTTTGTGCGTAGGACATGCTCTTTCCTATCCAAGATCTTAACAGGTACCTCCTCGTACGTTAAATCTTCAGCTATCTCGTCTGGTTCTAACTCAATAATGTGGTTCGGGTCTTTAACATATTTACGAAGCATAGATATGTGAAAAACATTATGAACACGAGACATGCTTGGAGGTAATGCGAGTCTATATGCCACATTTCTTATTCGCTCAAGAATCTCAAATGGACCAACAAATCTTGGATTGAGCTTTCCTCTCTTCCCAAATCTTGTAACTCCCTTCCATGGTGCAACACGTAACAATACATGATCCCCAATATTAAATTCCACGTCCTTCCGATGAAGATCCGCATAACTCTTTTGTCGATCCTGTGCCGTTTGTATACGTTGTCGAATCGTTTGAATCTTCTCTGTAATAATGCGTACCAACTCTGGTCCCAACAATGTTGCTTCACCCACCTCGTCCCAGCATACTGGAGAACGACATTTTCTTCCATACAACGCCTCGAATGGAGCCACACCTATGCTCGCCTGATAACTGTTGTTGTAGGAGAATTCCACCAATGGTAGGTACTTATCCCAACTCCCTTTGAGATCTAGGACACAAAGTCTTAATAGATCTTCAAGAGTTTGAATAGTCCTCTCTGATTGTCCGTCCGTTTGAGGATGGTATGTCGAACTGAATCGTAAATCCGTGCCCATAGCTTTCTGCAAGCTAACCCAAAATCGTGAAGTGAATCTTGGGTCACGATCCGAAACTATGGATACTGGCATGCCATGCAATCTCACAATCTCGTTCACGTACATACTAGCAAGACGTTCAAGGGAATAAGTCTCACGTATCGGCAAGAAATGAGCGGACTTGGTTAATCTATCAACAATAACCCAAATCGCATCTATGCCTTGAGAAACCTTGGGAAGACCTGTAACAAAATCCATAGTAATGTGTTCCCACTTCCATTTCGGAATCTCAAGTGGTTGCAATGGACCCTTTGGTACTTGATGCTCCGCTTTTACACGTTGACAAGTTAAACATCTCGAGATAAACTCCGCGATCTCTCTTTTCATATTGCTCCACCAAAATGTATGTCGAAGATCGTGATACATTTTGGTACTCCCAGGATGGATTGCAAACGGTGTGTTGTGTGCCTCCATCATTATTCTATGCTTCAAGTCAAAATCGTTAGGAACACAAAGTCTGGAGTTGACTCGAAGTATTCCTTCTTCATCGATTCTTGCTTCTGGAATAGCACCTTCTTGCACTTTCTTCTTCATACGCATCAGCTCCATGTCCGTAGCTTGAGCAGCTTTAACTTTATCGATTAAAGTCGGTTCTACTCGTATATTTGATATCATCATGTGGGTACTTGGAGCCTTCATCTCTATCTCCATCCTTTGCAAGTCATACAAAATGGGCCTTTGTGTTAACAACATTGCACTCGTACCCGCATATGATCTTCTACTCAATGCGTCAGCTACTACGTTTGCTTTTTCAGGATGATATTGGATGGTATGATCGTAATCTTTCAACAGCTCGAGCCAACGTCGCTGCCGCATGTTGAGTTCCTTTTGGGTGAAGAAATATTTGAGGCTTTTATGATCTGTATAGATCTCCACTTTCTCCCCATACAGGTAGTGTCTCCAGATCTTCAACGCAAAAACGACTGCTGCCAACTCCAAATCATGAGTAGGATAATTCCTCTCATATTCTTTGAGTTGTCGTGAGGCATAGGCTATGACTTTCCCATGTTGCATGAGAACACATCCTAACCCTTTGCCTGAAGCATCGCTGTAGATAACAAATCCATCCGAACCAGATGGTATTGTCAGAACAGGTGCCGAAATGAGTCTCCTCTTGAGTTCTTGGAAACTCTTCTCGCATTCCTCACTCCATACGAATTTTGTATCTTTCCGAGTCAGCTGAGTTAACGGAGTAGCGATTCGAGAAAATCCTTCCACAAATCTCCGATAATAACCAGCTAAGCCCAGAAAGCTACGTACTTCGGTTACCGACTTCGGTTGCTCCCAACTTTGTATGGCTTCAATCTTCGCCGGGTCGACAGATACTCCATGTTTTGACACCACGTGCCCAAGGAATGCTACTTCCTCAAGCCAGAACTCGCATTTCTTCAGTTTGGCATATAGCTTGTTTTCACGAAGCCTTTGCAGTACCAGCTTCAAATGGCGCTCATGATCTTCACGGCTTTTGGAATAGATGAGGATGTCATCAATAAAGACAACAACGAACTGATCCAAATATTCTTTGAATACACGGTTCATCATATCCATGAAGGCAGCAGGAGCATTAGTCAATCCAAAAGACATACTAAGAATTCATAATGCCCGTACCGAGTTCTGAAGGCAGTCTTTGGAATATCCTCAGTTTTAATCTTCAGCTGATGATATCCAGAACGAAGATCGATCTTTGAAAAGAATTGTGCTCCTTGCAACTGGTCAAACAGGTCATCAATGCGAGGTAGCGGATACCTATTCTTGATGGTGACATGGTTCAATTCTCGATAGTCAATACAAAGTCGCATACTCCCGTCTTTCTTCTTTACGAATAAAACAGGAGCACCCCAAGGAGACGTACTAGGACGAATAAAACCGATGTCCAACAACTCCTGTAGTTGGACTTTTAACTCCTGAAGTTCAATAGGAGCCATTCGATATGGGGTTTTAGAAATGGGCTTTGTACCGGGTTCAAGGTCAATAAAGAATTCAACTTCACGTTCTGGGGGTAGACCAGGAAGTTCTTCAGGAAATACATCGGAAAATTCTCTAACAATAGAAATATTATTCAAATCTGACTTGTCTTTGTTCAAATCCATAACATGGGCTAAGAAAGCTTGACATCCGTTTTTCAATAAACGAATAGCTTTGTGGCTTGATATGACAGTGACTGATTTTAGTGGTTTAGTAGTTTGAATTCGTATGACAGGTTGGTTAGGAATATGAAAACTAACAACCTTACGAAAACAATCAATTTTAGCATGATGAGTGGTTAACCAATCAATTCCTAAAATCACATCAAAAGCAAGTATCTTTAAAGAGATAAGATCAACAGGTAATGTGATAGTGCCAACTTGGATCATGCAAGATTTATAAACTGTAGATGTAACGAAGGTTTCACCCAACGGAGTTTCAACAGATAAGTTAAAGTCCAATTTCTCCGGAGTCAAGTTTAAACGTTGAGCACAAGCAGGAGAGATAAAAGAATGGGTAGAACCGGTATCTAGTAAAGTATAAACTTCGCAAGAATTCAAGATTAGCTTACCCGTGATCACCTCGTTCGGGTTTCTCGCGTTTTGGCCAGTCACGACAAACGCTCTTCCAGGAACCGCTGATTTCGACTTATCCGGGACAACTTTTGGAGTCACCATCCCCGCTGAACTTGGTTTTGCTACAGAACACTCTCGAGCTATATGACCCTCCTTTCCACAGTTATAACATACCTTGGATTGTTGTGGGCAGTTTGGGCTGATATGTCCCTCTTTCCCACATTTGTAACATACGACCGGTGGTCGTTCTCCTCCCCTAGAAACAGTTGATGTTTGTGCTGACGTCTTCACGTTATCATTGTTGTACCTTCTCTTCTTGAAATCTCCTCCCGACTCGCTCCTTCTATTATCACGACCACGATTACCACCAGAGTGGTTACCGCTTTTGTCCGAATGTTTTCCTCCCTGCTGGTTTTCATTGCTTCGATGACTGCCGCCACCGGTATGACCCTGGTTGTGGTCCCTCGGTTGCACATACTCATTATCTCGCTCTAATAATTGAGCCCTGTTTACAACATCTGAATATAAAGAAAATTTATGAGAGATAAGATATTGCCGAATCTCGGGTTTTAGACCTCTCAGAAACATCCTTGTCATTCGTTCCTCATTTTCGACCAAATGAGGTGCAAACCTGGATAACTCTGCAAACTTCGCCTCGTACTGGGACACCGTCATGTTGTTTTGTTCCAGTCTGATAAACTCCACCTCCTTCTTCGAATACTTTCAGGAAAGTACTTGTCATTGAACAGTTTTTGAAATGTTTCCCAGGACATGTTGAGTGCGTCAGGCTGGGTACGCTTCACAGACTCCCACCAGTAGTCTGCCTCACCGCGGAACATAAAGGTGGCGAATGGAACCTTCTGTTCTCCGTGCATCCCAAGACATCGAATATCTTGGTAATTTGCTTGACCCACGTTTCCGCCATGATCGGATCCGGCTTTCCCTTAAATTCTGGTGGTCCCAATTCTTTGAACTGCTTAGCTGTGACAAACCGCGCGTTGTTATCATTTCCACCCGTATTCTGCACACGAGTCTCCCTCGTCTGATTTTGCATGAACTGCAAAAAGCTCCTAAACATTCCATCATTCATCGTTTGCTCGGTAACGTTGTTTACAGGAGGAATATTGCCTTCCTGTTGCACGTTCCCCTGGGTGGTGATCAAAGGTGTCTCCACGGTCTGATTTACTCCATTATTAACGTTCTCAGCTGCCATTCTTAAATACTGCCATAAAACAAGGGTTAATAGTCATGTCATATATTATCCCTATACTCTGACCGACCAAATAAACACCAAATAAACTTAGTCAGGTCATACTAGCGAAGGAATTCCCCGTCTCTCCCCTCCTAGTTCTTGTCTCACATCTCAGCCAGGGATCATATCCCTAAGCTCTGATACCAACTGTGACGCCCCCAAAAATAGGTATACAACACCCATTCTGAGTCGCCAAATACATGGTACAGAAAGCAAACTACAACTTCAATAATACAATTGTCGTGCAAAATACGACAACACATACTGTGAGTTTAAATACAAATATTATCTTCTAGACAATATCCACACTCAAATAAATCTTCATTACAATTATTCAAACACTATTTTACAGAAATAGTGAGGACTGCTAAAACAACTTTCTAGAACCATCACTCCATACCCCGACTAGATCCTGCTATGTTCTCACCTCCTGAGAAGAAAAATGGAACAAAAAGGAAAAGGGTGAGCTCAACTAGCCCAGTAAAGAATATTATGACTAAGATAATATACAACAAATTATCGTTAGTCTTCAACAGGGAAAAATCTGATAGAATATAATCGACAACAAGTTTTAGATCAACAACTGCAGCAAAAACAGCAAACCATTAGAAGAGTCAAGTAGAGAAAGAATTCTACTATCTTCTAAGATTTAAAAGTCCATCATCAATATTTTATCCCTGTAACATCAATTAATAATCATCTTTATCCAAATATTCATCTTTGCACTACAGGCCAAAGATATTCATTTGTATCACCTGTCAGTCATGTTCATCTCAACACCTGTTCATCTTTGCACTACAGGCCAAAGATATTCAAAATATCATAATTTAGGACTGAGGATGATGAAAAATATCTTAAAGAGAACGAATCCAATGAGACAGAAGGACAAATAGTAGGGATTCGTATAACAGTTTATCCAAGATCAATAATACTTCATAATAATCAATTGTGAAGCAGAATTCAAAAATAAAGATCAAAACATGGATACAATCAAAGATAGTAACCATAATAGACATCTTGGACAAAAAGGGAAAATTTTATTTTTCGGTGAATAGTGCCGTATTCGTGAATAGTGCCGTATACGTGAATAGTACGTATACGTGAATAGTAACCCCGACACAAAAAGTTCCAAATTTGATAAAAACTCATATCAATATTTCAGCATAATGATATTGAAGAAAATAATATCATTAAGAAGAAAATAATATCCCTTACCTCAAAATATCAGTACTTCTGGTCGGAATACCGGTATAAGGCTGAAAGAAACTTGCTCTGATGAATAGAAACTCTCAAAGTATCTAAATACTCACAAAATACACTCAATAATCTAGAGAGAGAAAGAGAGAAAACTTGTTTCTGGTGTGATTTTCAATTCTAACTTAGCCCTCTATTTATAGGAAAATTTAGGGAAGTTTGACCTGCAACCTGATGGCTTTACCTGCTACTATTCCCACCCAACATTTGAAATATAATTCAGCACATTTCTTCACCAACCAAAGTGGGGCCCACCAATTCTAGAATTTTCCATCAAAATGATAAACTCCGAAAATTCAACAATTTCTGAACCAGTCATCTCGTATAAAATTCATAATAAATCATACGTTCATTTTTAACGGTTCAAAATTTGTGGACATATACTCAACTTATATATGTATAACATATCCAAAAATTACCACGATCCAACGGTCGGATTAAAAATTATAACACCCGCAATATTTCAAAAACCTGATTTTTTAATACCTCCATTCCGACAAAAATACTGATAAAAACCTCAACATTAACTCCTTCATTTTTAACCACAAAAATATATCCCTCATTTATATCCACATAAAATAAATATTTCCTTATCATATGAATCAATAATTAATTATTCACAAATAATATTACAGAATCACATTTATGACAACCAGGCCGTTCCCAGGAAAGAGGGGGCTTTCCAATAAGGATTTCTCCTTACTGGCGCGCAATTAGATGACCAAACCTCTCCTTAGACAGAACTTTCTAGACATTGCCAATAATGTTATCTAATAATATTATTCAAATAATATGAATTATTGATCTGATAATGGAAAATACTGTGCAGCAACAATTATTGAAACAACAATAATATAAAATATCAACGCAGCAATTATTGAATCAATAAAATAAAATATTGAACAATAACTACTGTAACAATTATTGAGTAGTGCCTTCTTACGTAAGAATCAATAATTGGTGCAATACGTGTGCTACTGTATTTTAACCACCGGGTATTCCAACAGTATTAACGGTAACAACTACGCCGTTATTTATAAATAACTTATACTTGTCGTTTTCTTCATCCAATCGCTTTCCGTTATGGGGCCCACACAAGGCTGCGTCGTCGTACGAATATTCCCCGACAGCAAGAATATTCACGACCAAACGAAATATCCCGAAAAATAAATATTTTATAACCACTTGCTTATTTTGCAAATTTGCACATTTCACCCATAACCAAAGTATTATATCAAATTAACCCCTTATTATTCACAATAATATTTAGAGAAAATTTGATTTTATTCATTAATAAGTTGGGGTCTTACATCCATGAATATCAAATTCGAAACTTCTTTCCCGGACACCCCCACCCCGGTGGCTTTTTAACACTAGGAAACCCCCTCCCCGGTGGGGGTTACTTTTTCAAATTACAAAAATGCCACTAAACTCCAATTTTCATGTTTAGACCCTTCCGAAAACCGTTACCTACACATAAACACAAAAATAATTAACATGCCTAATAATACTTAAAGTTAACAAAGAATAAGCCCTAAAGACGTCCAAATCA
>CM029016.1:35115996-35220455 GCA_016801055.1 Panax notoginseng | reverse complement strand
GCTGTTTCCGCTGCAGTTATTGATTTAAAACTTGTTGTCTATTGTATTCTAATTAGATTTTTCCTGTTGAAGACGAACGATAATTTGTTTTATATTATCTTAGTCATAATATTTTTTACTGGCTAGTTGAGCTCACCTTTTCCTTGTTGTTCCATCTTTCTTCTCAGGAGGCGAGAATGTAGCGAGTACTAGTCGGGGTGTGGAATGATGGTTCAAGACAGTTGTTTTAGTAGTCCTCACTATTTTATAAAATAGTGTATCAATAAATATAATGAGTTCTTAATCGAGTATGAATACTGTCTAGATGACAATATTTGTATTTAAACTCATAGTATATGTGTTGTCGTATTTTGCACGACAAATGTATTAATAAAGTTGTAGTTATTTTCTGTACCATGTATTTGGCGACTCAGAATGGGTTGGATGGATTGGACCTGTTTTGGGGGGCGTCACATCTAGCATGTTAGCTTGAATTAAATATGCATGAAAATAGGCATGACATATAGTTAAGGTTACCTTACTTATAATGGATTTCTTTAGCCTGATTTAGCACGTGTTTCGAAAAGAAACTTGAAGATTTTCAAAAACAAACCTTGACGAACTTCGAGTCATTTAAGTTCTGACCTTGATATCATGTATATGAAGTTTTAGTTATGCATGATATAAGATTCAAAGTTGTTTCGTATGTGTTAGATTGCTTTGATTTGGTTTTAAAACGATTTCAAAGGCAAACTCGGATATTTTTGCAAACTAAGTTTTATAAACATGGGAGTGATTATATTTTGACCTTGTAAGCATGTGTAGAAAACATGTACAAATGAGTATGACATGTGATTCGAAGTTGCCTTGCATGAATAGTTTGACCTAGTTATGCATGGAAATAGGTATGACGTGGTTTTAAGCCCCTTTGAATACCATGAACCTCTTAGTCTCTTTAGTGTATATTTCTAAAGAAAGCTTGAAACTTTGAGAACGAACTTAAAGAAACTTGTTTACTTAAAGTTCTAAACGTGATAACATACGTACATGGCTTAGGTAGCTATGAAATGAGATTTAAAGTTGTTTTACATGCACTAAGTTTCTTTAATTTGGCCTAGAATGACTTTTAAAGGCAAACTTGGACGCCTTGAAAACTAATACCTATGATCATTGTGTTGCCTACCCTTTGAACTTGTAGGATGGCAAGGTCGTACTATTTATGTCATTAAACATGGCCTATAAGTGCACTTATCTAGTTTGACACAATAAAAGTCATTAGAGCATGATTTTAAAGTAAGTTTTCAAGTGATAAACCATGTTAGTCATATGAATACATGTGAGCATGCATATAAAAAGTTGTTTAATGCAATTTCTATTAATGGTAGATGATCATCCTAACTACCCTTGAAATCCACGACGCAAGATCTCAACATATCTTCTAACGTCTGAATTGTCCTCTCAATCTATCCATCGGTTTGTGGATGATATGCCGTACTCAACTTCAACTGCGTCCCCAACTGCTCTTGAAGACTTCTCCAAAAGTTCGATGTGAATCGTGGGTCACGATCTGACACTATCGAAACAGGTTCTCCATGTGTAACAACCAGATATTTTCTATATAAATAAATAAGAAATTTTGCGTATAATTTTTTTTTTATATTTTAAGGATGAGGATTTGTACAAGATAATGTGTATATGTAATTATGTGGTAAATAAAAATATATTTATTACATAAATATTTACAAATAAAGTTATTTTAGAATTATTGATTTTTATAAAGTATATTTTTATAATAATTAATTTTATAGTGCAAATGTTTTTATTAACTATTTTCCATGAAAATATATTCATATATTATTTAAATAATATATGGAGTGATTATTAGAATAATTATAACAATTATTTTATTATATGAATTTTAAAACAGATTAGTAAGTTAATTATTTTATCTTAATTATTAAGGTTTAATATGAAGAATAAATCAGATATGGAATCCAAACCTTAATTTTGGATTATTGTCAAGGTATGAGAATAATAATATAATATTAATTATATTTTAATTTTTCAGTGCTATAAATATGTACAGTATGTACGTATTGATGATGATTGGTCAATTATGGTGTTTAATTTTAAAACCCTTTTATTAATTGATTAAACCCTAATTTTACTAGGGGAAACCCTAATTAGAAAATTAACTGTGAGTTTAAGACTGTTATATAACTGTGTTATATGTTTTATGTTGTGTATTAAGTGATTGATTAGGTAAACCCTAATTAAAATTCTAGAAACCCTAAATAAATTTTTTAAAAACCCTAATTATTTAAAAATCCTAAATTTTAATTAGTAAGTTCTAATTAAAATTTTATTGAACTTTAAACTTAAATTTTTAAACCCTAGAAATTATTTGGGAAACCTTAAGGTTTAAGATCTATTGCTTTTAACCTAGATTCAAGTGTCATGGACAAGAATACCCTTAAAATATTTTGTTAGTTTACTAAAATATCATTTTGAATTTATTTTAATAGATTTCTTGCAAATCTTCCCATATCTTGCAAAGTCATCACTCTAGATTTATAGCACATGCCTAAAAATCATTCAAGCTTATCCACTTTAACACCTTGCATGTTAGATTCATTGCATCTATGTTCTATAAATAGATTGAAGGAGAGAGAAAATCATTTGCTAGCCATTTTTATACACAACACCCAAGCCTTCTCTCACAACCCAAACCCACAAAAATTTCAAGGAATCTCAGTCACAAGACCAGCTCCACGATCACCTTGAACAGATTCAGAAGCTAGAATCAAAACTTGTTCATATAAGGTATAAACCTAATTTGAAACATCTGATCTTAGTTACTATGTTAGATGTTAGTTTTTATTGTTAAAATATGTTAGTTATAATCTATTTTGATGATCTGGAGTGGTATTATACAGATCCATAACATCTAAGTCTTCAAATTGATGATTTTCAAAAATCTGAAAAAACTTGGTTCTGTGGTCTGACAACGAATGTCAGTGGCCACAGATCCTTGCTCGTTTATGATTTGTGTTGTTTTTAAGTTGGTATTGGTAGCTTGTAATGTGCTCTTTAATCTTCAAAAAGAATTAGGGTCATTTGATGTTTAGAATGGAAGTTATTAACGGTTAAATACCGTTGACCGACATTGACCGAAAGTAATCTGGGCAGTCAAGAACATGCCCAGATCGTTCTGACAAGAAGTTCGCGGCCTTTGATCTTTCTGGTTGTTAGTTGTCTGTTGTTTTTGTTGCGTCTATGTTGTAGTCTTGTATATGAACTCCAATATTATGCCTTAAAATCTCCTTTTTATCAAACAGACAAATGGTAATCGATGGTCAAACCAAGCCGGACGAGCATGAAAAGCTGTTTTCTGGGTAACCCAGAAAACGCTTGAACATGTCATCTGACATGGTTTGACCGAGTCGAATCTGGCTATTCTGTTGTTGTTTTGTTGATGTTAAGTAATAGATATGTAGTAGTACATATTGTCTACAATCTGGTACCCTTAGATCACTTAAACATCACACAAATCACAAGTTGTGGAAGCCCAAAGTAGGCTACATGAACTGTTCTTCATTTCTGGGTAACCCAGAAATGAAGAACAGCCTCTGACAGCTACTTTACTGGGTTAGATCTCTTTGGTTATGTGTGGTATGAACTTGATTGTTGTTGGATCTTGTAGTATTGTATTAGTACTACATGATCTGACAAACATATCCAAAAATACAACACACACGAAGTTAGACCTAGTCAAACCTGGTCACTCGGCAATGGGCTTAATGTTCTAGGTTTCATGAAGAACACCTCAAGAACACCTATAGCGACAGTTTCGTCGCTATAGGGCCCTTTAGCGACAGTTTCCTTATAAAATTAATTAATTATATTAAATAAATAGAAAAAACAGTTTTTAATTATTAAAAATACCAAATAAATTATTAAAAATTATTTTAAGGTCCAAAAATTTGTATTTAATTATTTTGAATATATTTCATAAATATTTAATATTTTTGAAATATTAAAAGTATTTAATTTATTTAATTATTATATTAAATAAAATATTTAAAAATAATTTTAATACATAAAAAATCATTTAAAATTATATTATGATATAAGAAAATATTTTAAGTTATTTTTAATAACTTTTAATATTTTGTGATGAAATTCATTAATAAATTAATATTAATGATAATTAAGTTATTTACTAAATGAATTAAATAAAATAATTAAAAAATGATTTTATTATATTAAAAATCATTTTAAATAATAATAAGGTATTTAAAAATACTTTAAGTTATAAAATACAACTTTCAATATTTAAAGGCAAAATTTCATTAATTAATTATTATTATTAATGATATTAAGGTTATTTAATAATTATATTAAATAAATTAGTTTAAAAATGATTTTAATATTATAAAAATCATTTTAATGTAAATAAAGTGTTTAAAGATATTTTAAGTTATAAAATATAACTTTTAATATTTAAAAAATAATTTTATTAATAATTTAATATTAATGATATTAATTTAATACTAAATAATATTAAATTTATTTAATAATTATATTAAATAAATAGTTTAAAAATGATTTTAATTAATTTAAAAATCATTTAAAAAGGATATAAATGAATTAAAAATATTTTAAGCTATACTTAATGACTTTTAATATTTGGATAAATAAAGCATTAATACTTTAATATTAATGGTAATTATTTAAGAATGATTTTAAATGTTTTAAAAATTATTTAAGGGTAATATTAATACTTTAAAAATATTCTAAGTTATTATAAATAACTTTAATATTTTGAAAATAATTTCATTAATAGTTTAATATTAATTAAATATTAATGATAATAGAATTGATTAGTATTTAAATTATTTAATAATGATTCCGATGTTTAAACATTCATGATAAATTATAATAAATGTTTTAAAATTATATTAAGTCATTTAAAATAATATGACTGATACTAAGTTATAGGACAGTGTCTTAGACTCGATAATTACCCGATAAAGCTGTCGGTACACCGATATATTTTAAAATTGATCTGGACTTAGATATTTTGATTAGATATGTATTTATTTGTATTCAATGGTTGCTAAACATGGGTAATAATGTGATTAGGTTATGTGTTGACTGCGAAATGCAGTACTATGTGTTGATATATATTATTATAATCAGTAAAACGATCTTATTAATGATAGGTCGTGAGATAAATGATAAAACTAAGTTGCAATTTGTAAGCAGCGCATCAGGCAAGTATCTTACCTTTACATTTTCTTTATGCAATGGACATGAGTAAGAATATTTATGAATTATATTATTACTATACATATTATTAACTTTATATTATATACGCTCATTGATAATCAACATGTTAGTATATGATAATTCAGATTTATATTCTGTTTGTTAATTTCTATAAATGGTTATACAAGTGTTCCCACTTGAATAATCATTATATTTAATCACATGTTGATATACCTTTGTCAATTATCCGTATATATATATATATATATATATATTATATATATATATATATATATATATATATGTTGAATTATAGATTATGTGAACAAGATAAATGTAAGACCCGAATTTTATGAAATAAAAATATTCAATTTTTCTTATAATTACAATTCAGTAAATGGTTAAATTGATAAAAAGTTAAAGTTATGGGTGAAATGTGAAAACTTTTCAAAATACGCAAGTGATTATAAAATATTCATTGTTGTCGGGGAATATTCGTTTGGTCGTGGAATATTCTTTCTGTCAGGGAATATTCGTACGACGGCGCAGAGATATTTATGGGCCCCATAAAAGAATAACTGTCGGATGAAGACAATGACAAAAATTAAGTTTTTATAATTAACGGCGTAGTTGTTACCATTAACACTGTTAGAACACCGGTGGTTAAAATACAGTAATACGCGTTATTGCACAATAGCACACGGTATTGCACAATATTTTTGAAATTATTGATTCTTACGTAAGAAGGCACAACTGAATAATTGTTACAGTAATTACTGTTCAATATTTTATTTTATTGATTCAATAATTGATGCGTTGATATTTTATATTATTGTTGTTTCAATAATTGTTACTGCACAGTATTTCTCATTATTAGATCAATAATTTATATTATTTGAATAATATTATTAGATAGCATTATTGGCAATGTCTAGAAAGTTCTATCTAAGGAGAGGTTTGGTCATCTAATTGCGCGCCAATAAGGAGAAATCCTTATTGGAAAGCCCCCTCCTTCTTGGGAACAGTCTGGTTATCAGTATTTTTGTCGGAATGGAGGTATTAAAAATCAGGGTTTTGAGATATTTTGCGAGAGTTATAATTTTTAATCCGACCGTTGGATCGTGGTAATTTTTGGATATGTTATACATATATAAGTTGAGTATATGTCCACAAATTTTGAACCGTTAAAAATGAACGTATGATTTATTATGAATTTTACGAGATGACTGGTTCAGAAATTATTAAATTTTTAGAGTTAATTATTTTGGTGAAAAATTCTAGAATTGGTGGGCCCCACTCTTGGTTGGTGAAGAAATATGTTGAGATTTTTATTCAAATGTGGTAGGCTTGAATAGTAGCAGGTAAAGCCATCAGGTTGTAGGTTAAGTCTGCTTCGGCATGCTAACATTTTTTTATAAATAGGTGCTTAAGTTAGAATTGAAAATCACACCAGAAATAAGTTCTCTCTTTCTCTCTCTAGATTATTGAGTGTATTTTGTGAGTATTTAGATACTTTGGGAGTTTCTATTCATCAGAGCAAGTTTCTTTCAGCCTTATACCGGTATTCCGACCAGAAGTACTGATATTTTGAGGTAAGGGATATTATCTTCTATTTAAATGATATTTTCTTCAATATCATTATGCCGAAATATTGATATGAACTTTTTATCAAATTTAAAACTTTTTGTGTCGAGGTTACTATTCACGTATACGTTACTATTCATGTATACGGCACTATTCACGAATACGACACTATTCACCGAAAAATAAAATTTTTCCTTTTTGTCCAAGATATCTATTATGGTTACTATCTTTGATTGTATCCATGTTTTGATCTTTATTTTTGAATTCTGCTTCACAATTGATTATTATGAAGTATTATTGATATTGGATAAACTGTTATACGAATCCCTACTATTTGTCCTCCTGTCTCACTGGATTCGTTTTCTTTAAGATATTTTTCATCATCTTCAGTCCTAAATGATGATATTACTAAATATCTTTGGCCTGTATTGCAAAGATGTATGATTACCTGATGAATATCTTTGGCCTGTAGTGCAAAGATGAACAGGTGTTGAGATGAACATGACCGACTGGTGATACAAATGAATATCTTTGGCCTGTAGTGCAAAGATGAATATTTGGTTAAAGATGATTAGTAATTGATATTACAGGGATAAAATATTGATGATGGACTTTTAAATCTTAGAAGATAGTAGAATTCATTCTCTACTTGACTCTTCTAATGGTTTGCTGTTTCCGCTGCAGTTGTTGATCTAAAATCTGTTATCGATTATATTCTATCAGATTTTTCCCTGTTGAATACTAATGATAATTTGTTGTATATTATCTTAGTCATAATATTCTTTACTGGGCTAGTTGAGCTCACCCTTTTCCTTTTTATTCTATTTTTCTTCTCAGGAGGTGAGAACATAGCAGGATCTAGTCGGGGTATGGAGTGATGGTTCTAAAAAGATATTTTAGCAGTCCTCACTATTTCTGTAAAATAATGTTTGAATCATTATAATGAAGACTTATTTGAGTATGGATATTGTCTAGAAGATAATATTTGTATTTGAACTCACAGTATGTGTTGTCGTATTTTGCACGATAATTGTATTATTGAAGTTGTAGTTTGCTTTTTGTACCATGTATTTGGCGACTCAGAATGGGTGTTGTATACCTATTTTGGGGGCGTCACAGTTGGTATCAGAGCTTAGGGATATGATCTCTAGCGGAGATCGGGGAATATAACTAGGAGGGGAGAGATGAGTAAATTCTTTGCTAGTGTGTCCTACCTAAGGTTAATTGTTGGTTGGTCATAATATATGGATATTATGTGATACGTTAATTTGCTTAATTAACCCTTATTTTATGGCAGTATTTGAGAATGGCAGTTGAGAATGCTAACAATGGAGTAAATGAGACTGTGGGGATACCTCTAATCACTAACCATGATAATGTGATGTCAGATGAAGAAGGAATTAGAGAAATTCATGTGGTGAGTGAAAAATTGATAGTTGCACCCGAAATGGTCGCATAGGTAACAGCTGAGAGTGAGGAAGAAGATGAAGAAGAGGTACCTGAGGAGAGTTTGTTAGAGGTATTATATGATCAAAATGTAGAATTATAAAATCGTATTCATGAGTTAGAAGAGCAGGCTGAAGAACGACAGGCGGTCGTGGAGCAAAATGATGCAACAATTCAAGCTTGTGTTACCCGGTATGTGATGTTTGAACAGAAGCATTCTTTGGCAGAGTATAAGATGATAAAGATGGAATCTGAGCTGAAAGAAGAAAAAATTGAACGAGTGAGAATAAGTGATGCATGGGCAAAAGCTGCACGACACGTGGATATTGTGGAAAGAGATGTCGATCTAAGAAAGCTAAAATAGATGATACGAATTTCTCTTTTTGGAAAGAAATTGTGAGAACCCAACATCGAGTTTTGAATTACCCTGTACAGAGCGGTCAACCTGAATTCGATATGGATCGAAGATTGATGATTCGGATCATGAATCAGGAGTACGACGAGGCAGTTGAGGGAGGAATATGTCCTATAGAAAAGTATATTCCTACGGTAGTGATGACGCCAAATGCTGCCCTAGACAAGTCAAAGCCGGGTAGTTCGAGGGATGGCGGTTGTCATGACTTCCCAACAAATGAGGAACCCAAATGAAGTTATCATGGGAGATGAGCAATGGAGAAATCATGATGATCTGAGAGATAGAATCTGAAATGAATGCAAGGTATTCTCAACTCTTCGAAATACCAGGCACGTAAATTTCGGGGACGAAATTTCATAAGGAGGGGAGATTGTAAGACCCCGAATTTTATGAAATAAAAGTATTCAATTTTTCTTATAATTACAATTCAGTAAATGGTTAAATTGACAAAAAGTTAAAGTTATGGGTGAAATGTGAAAACTTTTCAAAATACGCAAGTGGTTATAAAATATTCATTGTTGTCGGGGAATATTCGTTTGGTCGTGAAATATTCTTTCTGTCGGGGAATATTTGTACGACAGCGCAGACATTTGTGGGCCCCAGAACAGAATAACTGTCGGATGAAGATAACGATAAAAATTAAGTTTTTATAATTAACGGCGTAGTTGTTACCGTTAACACTGTTGGAATACCCGGTGGTTAAAATACAGTAATACGCGTTATTGCACAGTAGCACGCGGTATTGCACAGTATTTTTGAAATTATTGATTCTTACGTAAGAAGGCACAACTGAATAATTGTTACAGTAATTACTGTTCAATATTTTATTTTATTAATTCAATAATTGATGCGTTGATATTTTATATTATTGTTGTTTCAATAATTGTTACTGCACAGTATTTCCCATTATCAGATCAATAATTTATATTATTTGAATAATATTATTAGATAGCATTATTGACAATGTCTAGAAAGTTCTGTCTAAGGAGAGGTTTGGTCATCTAATTGCGCGCCAATAAGGAGAAATCCTTATTGGAAAGCCCCCTCTTTCTTGGGAACAGTCTGGTTGTCATAAATGTGATTCTGCAATATTATTTGTGAATAATTAATTATTGATTCATATGATAAGGAAATATTTATTTTATGTGGATATAAATGAGGGATATATTTTTGTGGTTAAAAATGAAGGAGTTAATGTTGAGGTTTTTATCAGTATTTTTGTCAGAATGGAGGTATTAAAAATCAGGATTTTTGAGATATTTTACGGGGGTTATAATATTTAATCCGACCGTTGGATCGTGGTAATTTTTGGATATGTTATACATATATAAGTTGAGTATATGTCCACAAATTTTGAACCGTTAAAAATGAACGCATGATTTATTATGAATTTTACGAGATGACTGGTTCAGAAATTATTAAATTTTTAGAGTTAATTATTTTGGTGAAAAATTCTAGAATTGGTGGGCCCCACTCTTGGTTGGTGAAAAAATATGTTGAGATTTTTATTCAAATGTGGTAGGCTTGAATAGTAGCAGGTAAAGCCATCAGGTTGTAGGTTAAGTATGCTTCGGCATGCTAACATTTTTTTATAAATAGGTGCTTAAGTTAGAATTGAAAATCACACCAGAAATAAGTTCTCTCTTTCTCTCTCTAGATTATTGAGTGTATTTTGTGAGTATTTAGATACTTTGGGAGTTTCTATTCATCAGAGCAAGTTTCTTTCAGCCTTATACCGGTATTCCGACCAGAAGTACTGATATTTTGAGGTAAGGGATATTATCTTCTATTTAAATGATATTTTCTTCAATATCATTATGCCGAAATATTGATATGAACTTTTTATCAAATTTAAAACTTTTTATGTCGAGGTTACTATTCACGTATACGTTACTATTCACGTATACGGCACTATTCACGAATACGACACTATTCACCGAAAAATAAAATTTTTCTTTTTTGTCCAAAATATCTATTATGGTTACTATCTTTGATTGTATCCATGTTTTGATCTTTATTTTTGAATTCTGCTTCACAATTGATTATTATGAAGTATTATTGATATTGGATAAACTGTTATACGAATCCCTACTATTTGTCCTCCTGTCTCACTGGATTCGTTTTCTTTAAGATATTTTTCATCATCTTCAGTCCTAAATGATGATATTACTAAATATCTTTGGCCTGTATTGCAAAGATGTATGATTATCTGATGAATATCTTTGGCCTGTAGTGCAAAGATGAATGTTGAGATGAACATGACCGACTAGTGATACAAATAAATATCTTTGGCCTGTAGTGCAAAGATGAATATTTGGTTAAAGATGATTATTAATTGATATTACAGGGATAAAATATTGATGATGGACTTTTAAATCTTAGAAGATAGTAGAATTCATTCTCTACTTGACTCTTCTAATGGTTTGCTGTTTCCGCTGCAGTTGTTGATCTAAAATCTGTTATCGATTATATTCTATCAGATTTTTCCCTGTTGAATACTAATGATAATTTTTTGTATATTATCTTAGTCATAATATTCTTTACTGGGCTAGTTGAGCTCACCATTTTCCTTTTTGTTCCATTTTTCTTCTCAGGAGGTGAGAACATAGCAGGATCTAGTCGAGGTATGGAGTGATGGTTCTAGAAAGATGTTTTAGCCGTCCTCACTATTTCTGTAAAATAGTGTTTGAATAATTGTAATGAAGACTTATTTGAGTATCGATATTGTCTAGAAGACAATATTTGTATTTAAACTCACAGTATGTGTTGTCGTATTTTACACGATAATTGTATTATTGAAGTTATAGTTTGCTTTTTGTACCATTTGGCGACTCAGAATGGGTGTTGTATACCTATTTTGGGGGCGTCACATAAAACATTTGATTTGGAACCCAGACAAGTATGAACATCCCTACACGGGAAAACTTTTATGCGCCCAAGGCGGACAGAGTGAACGATACCCTCGTTCTTGCATGTAGTATTGATCAATGCAGGATACAATGGGCTGATCACCCCCGTGCCCGTAAGTTATGACGGTTTGCAGATGAATTTCTGTTTAACCTTTTCAAAAATGAAAACAATGTTCATAGTATGCCCCTAAACCCTATTTATAGTCATTACGTAGTTTCAAAAATTTAAAAAAAAAGGTTGTTATGTTATTATTATCGGTATAGATACTTCACAACTATTGATCTGTTGTAGAAGGGAAGTATAAAGAGAACATTTAAATTCTTTCAGCTTATATATATAATTGCTATTACTTGCGAGGCACTCAAATGATCATCCTTGCTTAATTTAAATGTTTTCAGCTAAGTGTGAAGAACCAAAAAGCTCATGCAGAAACAAAGGGAAAGGAAAGCTAACCAAATAAGATTTGTGGTAGTTTATGTATTAGTTTGATATTATTAAGACAAGTATGATATTAATTATCTATCATGGGTTGTAATGAATGTTTAAAGGTTACGTACTTGGGATTCAGACTCTGATGAATATGTAAATTAAGTTGATTTTTATATTATTGTTATTATTATTAGTATTATTCCGCTCATAGAAATGGTATCGTGAAGCACTGAGTTCGGGTTTCAAGTACCCGAATTTGGGGGCGTCACATCATGGTATCAGAGCTTAGGGTTAAAAACCATAGGTGGGTTAGACCTTAGGCTATAACCTTAGAACAGAGGAAAACGCTGAAAATATAAATAACTCATATAGAGTTTAAAAAGAGGTGAATTGAATAAATTCATCATCGATAACTTATATAAAACTCTTATTTGCTGTGTGTATATACTATATGCTAATCAGGATAATTTATATGTGTAGATGTCTGGTGGAAAAGGCTTGTTATATGCTTATAGCATGAAGAAGGATCGAACCCATACACCTGAGCTGATATCGAAGCCAATAGCTGAAATAGAGGCTCACGATGAAAACAACTCAGACGATGTGGTTATCGTAGAAAATGTAGTACAAGATCCGGAGATGGTGGAGCTGACAGATAGTGATTCGAACACTAAAGTTGAAACTGATCAAGCATCAACGGAGGTGCAGAATCTGAGGAACAAGGTTTCTTCTCTGGAAAGGCTGTGGGAGATAGAAAAGCTGTTGAATATTCAATTGCGTCAAGTGTTAATAGAAACAATGGAAGAACAAGATAAGCTTAAAATCCAAATTGATCAGATGGGAGCCTCAAATAACACATCGTGTGCAGCTTCGAGCAAGAAGGGGAAAAGAAAGATAGAAGATCATGACTTAAAAAAATCCGATAACAACCAAGAGGACGCTAACAAAATAGAAAAGTGTACAAATTGTGACAAGAAACATGAAGGCGTATGCAGGAAAGGGAGAAAGATATGTTACATTTGCGGACATGAGGGACATACCTCTCATCATTGTCCCGAATTTAAGTTAGGAGCATGTTTTATCTGTGGGATGGAAGGTCATCGAGCGAACGGTTGTCCAAGGAAAAGACTTAGTAAATAGGTAGTATAGGTCCTGTTGTGTAGGTGTATTTAATGTAATATGTGTGTTTAGTATGTCTGTGTAATGTAATATTCTAAGAACTTTTGTGCAAGTAGTAGAAGTGAATCCCGACTTTTGTAGTCACAAAGGGATAGCTGATGTTTAAAGCATTATGTGCTTTGCTATGTAAAATATTCGTTAAATGAATATGAAGCTATGTTTAATAAATTAAACAAGTTTAAAATATTAAACTTATATGATAAGGTTTCGAATGTAAGTTAAATTTATGATTTTATCTAATCAGATAATGCCGCCAAGACGTCGAACTCGAAATCAAAGGGCAGAAGAATCTGTCAACAACGTTGAAGGACAATAACAAGCAGACGATGATGCAGAACTTTGCAAATATGATAGCTCAGGCTATGCAACAAGAAATTCCAGCCGTAGGGAACCAGCCAGACAGCCGCTTGGCAAACTTTAAAGATTTCAAAGCTATGGGACCGCCGGAATTCAAAGCTGCCACTGACCCTGTTGAAGCCCAAACTTTGGTTAAGGAGATTGAGAAGGTGTTCGTAATAGCTAGGATAACTGAGAGGCAAAAGACCGCTTTTGCCACCTACATGATGAAGGGTGAGGCAAATTTTTGGTGGGAGGCGAATCAGGCGAGGGCAGGAGAAGGTGTAGTCACATGGGAGAGGTTCAAAACTTTATTTTTTGAAAATTATTTTTCACCTAGTATGCAGGCGAGGATGGAGGTAAAATTTTTAGATTTGAAGCAGGAGAATATGACAGTGTCAGAATACGCCGCCAAATTTAATGAGTTAGCTAGGTTTGCCTCGCATCAAGTCGATACGGAGGCTATAAAAGCTAGAAGGTTTGAGCTGGGATTAAAACCCTGGCTCTACAACAAGGTGGCAGTGTTGCAGATCCCTACATTTGCAGCACTCATGGAGAAGGCGATTATTGCTGAGGAGGGAAGTGAGGCCATGAGCCTTTACAACAAGGAGAGGAAGAATAAGGGTAAGACTGAAAGAGCTGGGAAGGTAGGAATTAATAGTGGGAATAGGGGTGATAGTAGCAAGAGGAAGGGAAACTATGTTGGGAATGTCCAGGTAAAACAAGAAGGTGCTAAGAAGCAGGTGGTGCAGTGTAATACATGTGGGAAGAACCACTCAGGGGAATATTTAAAAGGGAAGTTTGTATGCTACAAGTGCGGGCAGGAGGGCCATATCTCTCCCAACTGCCCCAATCCTAGGATGAATAGTGGATGTTTTCTGTGCGGATCGATAGAACACAGGGTGAACGATTATCCGAAGAGGAGGGTGGAGGTAGGTAGTGTGAACCCGGGCACTAGTAGGGGAACTTTAGCAATCACCGGACCGACTTCGTCAAGCAAGCCAACAAAATCAATGGCAAGGGTCTACAACATGACAGTCCAGGATACGAAAGCAACTGGCAGTGGAACTCCAGGCATTATTCGTATAACTTTTATTTTTTTATATACATGATTTTCATATATATAGTAAAGTATTTCTAAAGAAATTTTGAGGGAAAATTTGAGTTCTTTTAGAAATCAAATTTCCGTTTAATCAGAAAGACAAGCTTTATGTGAATAGTTAAAGATAAGTTCGATCAAATTATGATCGAGATCTACTTGCACTGATTGTGTATGCTGTGTACCCTAGTATGTATAGGTTTTAAAACGATGATTCCGGGGACGGAATCTTTATAAGGGAGGGTGAATGTAACAACCCGATATTTTCTATATAAATAAATAAGAAATTTTGCGTATAATTTTTTTCTTTATATTTTAAGGATGATGATTTGTACAAGATAATATGTATATGTAATTATGTGGTAAATAAAAATATATTTATTACATAAATATTTACAAATAAAGTTATTTTAGAATTATTGATTTTTATAAAGTATATTTTTATAATAATTAATTTTATAGTGCAAATGTTTTTATTAACTATTTTCCATGAAAATATATTCATATATTATTTAAATAATATATGGAGTAATTTTTAGAATAATTATAACAATTATTTTATTATATGAATTTTAGAATAGATTATTAAGTTAATTATTTTATGTTAATTATTAAGGTTAAATATGAAGAATAAATCAGATATGGAATCCAAACCCTAATTTTAGATTATTGTCAAGGTATGAGAATAATAATATAATATTAATTATATTTTGATTTTTTAGTACTATAAATATGTATTGTATGTACGTACTGATGATGATTGGTCAATTATGGTGTTTAATTTTAAAACCCTTTTATTAATTGATTAAACCCTAATTTTATTGGGGGAAACCCTAATTGGAAAATCAACTGTGAGTTTAAGACCGTTATATAACTATGTTATATGCTTTATGTTGTGTATTAAGTGATTGATTAGGTAAACCCTAATTAAAATTCTAGAAACCCTAAATAAATTTTTTGAAAACCCTAATTATTTAAAAACCCTAAATTTTAATTAGTAAGTTCTAATTAAAATTTTATTGAACTTTAAACTTAAATTTTTAAACTCTAGAAATTATTTGGGAAACCTTAAGGATTAAGATCTATTGATTTTAACCTAGATTCAAGTGTCATGGACAAGAATACCCATAAAATGTTTTGTTAGTTTACTAAAATACCCTTTTGAGTTTATTTTAATAGATTTCTTGCAAATCTTCCCATATCTTGCAAAGTCATCACTCTAGATTTATAGCACATGCCTAAAAATCATTCAAGCTTATCCACTTTGACACCTTGCATGTTAGATTCATTCCATCTATGTTCTATAAATAGATTGAAGGAGAGAGAAAATTATTTGCTAGCCATTTTTATACACAAACCCAAGCCTTCTTTCACAACCCAAACCCACGAAAATTTCGAGGAATCACAGTCACAAGACCAGCCCCACGATCAACTTGAACAGATTCAGAAGCTAGAATCAAAACTTGTTCATATAAGGTATAAACCTAATTTGAAAAATCTGATCTTAGTTACTATGTTAGATGTTAGTTTTTATTGTTAAAATATGTTAGTTATAATCTATTTTAATGATCTGGGTTGGTATTATACAAATCCATAACATCTAAGTTTTCAAATTGATGATTTTCAAAAATCTGGAAAAACTTGGTTCTGTGGTCTGACAACGAATGTCAGTGGCCACAGATCCTTGCTCGTTTATGATTTGTGTTGTTTTTAAGTTGGTATTGGTAGCTTGTAATGTGGTCTTTAATCTTCAAAAAGAATCAGGGTCATTTGATGTTTAGAATGGAAGTTATTAACGGTCAAATACCGTTGACCGACATTGACCGAAAGTAATCTGGGCAGTCAAGAACATGCCCAGATCATTCTGACAAGAAGTTCGTGGCCCTTGATCTTTCTGGTTGTTAGTTGTTTGTTGTTTTTGTTGCATCTATGTTGTAGTCTTGTATATGAACTCCAATATTATGCCTTAAAATCTCCTTTTTATCAAACAGACAAATGGTAATCGATGGTCAAACCAAGCCGGACGAGCATGAAAAGCTGTTTTCTGGGTAACCCAGAAAACGCTTGAAATGTCGTCTGACATGGTTTGACCGAGTCGAATCTGGCTATTCTGTTGTTGTTTTGTTGATGTTAAGTAATAGATATGTAGTAGTACATATTGTCTACAATCTGGTACCCTTAGATCACTTAAACATCACACAAATCACAAGTTGTGGAAGCCCAAAGTAGGCTACATGAACTGTTCTTCATTTCTGGGTAACCCAGAAATGAAGAACAGCCTCTGACAGTTACTTTACTGGGTTAGATCTCTTTGGTTATGTGTGGTATGAACTTGATTGTTGTTGGATCTTGTAGTATTGTATTAGTACTACATGATCTGACAAACAACATCTCCAAAACACAACACACACGAAGTTAGACTTGGTCAAACCTGGTCACTCGGCAATGGGCTTGATGTTCTGGGTTTCCTGAAGAACACCTCAAGAACACCTATAGCGACAATTTCGTCGCTATAGGGCCCTTTAGCTACAATTTTCTTATAAAATTAATTAATTATATTAAATAAATAGAAAAAATAGTTTTTAATTATTAAAAATACCAAATAAATTATTAAAAATTATTTTGAGGTCTGAAAATTAGTATTTAATTATTTTGAATATATTTCATAAATATTTAATATTTTTGAAATATTAAAAGTATTTAATTTATTTAATTATTATATTAAATAAATTATTTAAAAATGATTTTAATACATAAAAAATTATTTAAAATTATATTATGATATAAGAAAATATTTTAAGTTATTTTTAATGACTTTTAATATTTTATGATGAAATTCATTAATAAATTAATATTAATGATAATTAAGTTATTTACTAAATAAATTAAATAAAATAATTAAAAAATGATTTTATTATATTAAAAAACATTTTAAATAATAATAAGGTATTTAAAAATATTTTAAGTTATAAAATATAACTTTCAATATTTAAAGGCAAAATTTCATTAATTAATTATTATTAATGATATTAAGGTTATTTAATAATTATATTAAATAAATTAGTTTAAAAATAATTTTAATATTATAAAAATTATTTTAAATGTAAATAAAGTGTTTAAAGATATTTTAAGTTATAAAATATAACTTTTAATATTTAAAGAATAATTTCATTAATAATTTAATATTAATGATATTAATTTAATACGAAATAATATTAAATTTATTTAATAATTATATTAAATAAATAGTTTAAAAATGATTTTATTAATTTAAAAATTATTTAAAAAGGATATAAATGAATTAAAAATATTTTAAGTTATACTTAATGACTTTTAATATTTAGATAAATAAAGCATTAATACTTTAATATTAATGGTAATTATTTAAGAATGATTTTAAATGTTTTAAAAATCATTTAAGGGTAATATTAATACTTTAAAAATATTCTAAGTTATTATAAATAACTTTAATATTTTGAAAATGATTTTATTAATAGTTTAATATTAATTAAATATTAATGATAATAGAATTTATTAATATTTAAATCATTTAATAATGATTTCGATGTTTGAAAATTCATGATAAGTTATAATAAATGTTTTAAAATTATATTAAGTCATTTAAAAATAATATGACTGATACTAAGTTATAGGACAGAGTCTTAGACTCGATAATTACTCGATAAAATCGTCGGTACACCGACATGTTTTAGAAATTGATCTGGACTTAGATATTTTGATTAGATATGTATTTATTTGTGATTCAATGGTTGTTAAACATGGGTAATAATGTGATTAGGTTATGCGCTGACTGCGAAATACAGTACTATGTGTTGATATATATTATTCTAATCAGTAAAACGATCTTATTAATGATAGGTCGTGAGATAAAAGATAAAACTAAGTTACAATTTGTAAGCAGCGCATCAGGCAAGTATCTTACCTTTGCATTTTCTTTATGCAATAGACATGAGTAAGAATATTTATGAATTATATTATTACTATACAGATTATTAGCTTTAAATTATATACGCTCATTGATTATCAATATGTTAGTATATGATAATTCAGATTTATATTCTGTTCGTTAATTTCTATAAATGGTTATACAAGTGTCTCCACTTGGATAATCATTGTATTTAATCACATGTTGATATACCTTTGTCAATTACCCGTATATATATATATATATATATATATATATATATATGAATTATAGATTATTGTTGAAACAAGATAAAAACCTTTGATTTGGAATCCAGACAAGTATGAAAATCCCTACACGGGAAAACTTTTATGCGCCCAAGGTGGACAGAGTGAACGATACCTTCGTTCTTGCATGTAGTATTGATCAACCCGTGCCCGTAAGTTATGATGGTTTGCAGATGAATTTCTGTTTACCTTTTCGAAAATAAAAATAATGTTCATAGTATGTCCCTAAACCCTATTTATAGTCATTACGTAGTTTCAAAAATTTGAAAAAAAAGGTTGTTATGTTATTATTATCGGTATAGATACTTCACAACTATTGATCTGTTGTAGAAGGGTAGTATAAAGAGAACATTTAAATTCTTTCAGCTTATATATATAATTGCTATTACTTGCGGGGCACTTAAATGCTCATCCTTGCTTAATTTAAATATTTTCAGCTAAGTGTGAAGAACCAAAAAGCTCATACAGAAACAAAGGGAAATGAAAGCTAACCAAATAAGATTTGTGGTAGTTTATGTATTAGTTTGATATTAATTATCTATCATAGGTTGTAATGAATGTTTAAAGGTTACGTACTTGGGATTCAGATTCTGATGAATATGTAAATTAAGTTGATTTTTATATTATTGTTATTATTATTAGTATTATTCCGCTCATAGAAATGGTATCGTGAAGCACTGAGTTTGGGTTTCAAGTACCCGAATTTGGGGGCGTCACACCATGTCTGGAAATAATTTCCTTAACATACAGTGCAGCTAACTGATCTAGGTTTTACTTAACTCGAATTGGCAAAAAGTGAGCCGACTTCGTCAACCGGTCCACTATTACCCAAATCGCATCATATCTCTTCTAAGTCGTCGGACGTCCCACCACAAAGTCCATCGTGATATACTCCCACTTCCACTTTGGAATCTCCAATGACTGTAACAAGCCACTTGGTCGTTGATGTTCAGCTTTAACTCTTTGACAAGTCAAGCACTTACTCACATACTCGGCTATTTCTCTTTTCATGTTCGGCCACCAAAAACTCTGTCGAAGGTCTTGATACATCTTAGTGCTACCAGGATGAATCGAGTACCTTGAACTGTGAGCCTCTTGTAAAGTTTGCTCCTTTAATTCCGTCTCATTTGGAACCCAAATTCTTCCCTCAAATCTTAATAATCTCTCATTATCGAGACTAAACTTAATATCTTTTTCAGTGGTCAACCGCTTCTTCATTTGGTCACACTCATCAATTTTGAGTTGCACCTCCTTCACTCTCTCTACAATGGTAGATTGTATCTCCGTTGCAAACAGTCTCTGATCCGCTTCTCTCGATAACTTCACCTCTAATTCCATCCTAGCCATCTCTGTTATTAACTCAGCTTGAGCTGTTAACATAAACAACTTCTCTCGATCCTTTCTACTTAAGGCATCGGTAACTACATTAGCTTTTCCAGGGTGATATAGGATTTCACAGTCATAATCCTTTATCAATTCCAGCCATCTCCTCTGTCTCATATTCAACTCCTTCTGTGTGAAGATATATTTTAGACTCTTATGGTCCGTGTATATCTCACACTTTTCCCCATAAAGATAATATCGCCATATCTTTAAGGCAAACACCACCGCAGCCAGTTCCAGATCATGAGTAGGGCAAACTTTCTCATAATCCTTCAACTGCCTAGATGCATACGCAATAACTTTGCCATGCTGCATGAGCACGCAACCAAGTCCTTTATGCGAAGCATCGCTATAAACTACAAAATTTTATGTGTCATCGGGCAATGACAAAATATGCGTTTCACTCAACCTTTTCTTCAGTTCTTGAAAACTTTCCTCGCACTTCTCAGTCCACACATATTTCACCGTTCTTGCCAAATTAGTCAACGGAGTAGCTATCTTCGAAAAATCCTAGATGAATCTCCGATAGTAACCCGTTAACCCTAGGAAACTCCGCACCTTAGTCGGCATTTTTGGTTTTTCTTAATTCATCACGGCTTCAACCTTCCCTGGATCTACTGAAATTCCCTCGTGGTCAATGACATGTCCTAAAAATTGTACCCTCTCTAGCCAAAATTCACACTTAGTGAACTTCGCATATAACTTCTCCTTCCTTAGTGTCTCCAACACTATTCTTAGGTGTTCATCATGATCTTTTGGCGTCTTAGAATAGACTAGAATATCATCGATAAACACCACGACAAACTTGTCCAAATATTATTTGAACACTCTGTTCATCATATCCATAAATGCAGCAGGTGCATTAGTCAACCCAAATGACATCACTAGAAACTCGTAATGACCATAACGGGTACTGAATGCTGTCTTTAGCACGTCTTCACTCCTAACCTTCAGCTAATGATACCCCATCTGCAAATCTATTTTAGAAAAATACTTTGCCCCTTTCAACTGATCAAAAAGATCATCAATCCTGGGCAATGGATACTTATTCTTTATTGTTAACTTATTCAACTCTCGGTAGTCGATACAAAATCTTAACGATCCGTCTTTCTTTTTGACAAACAGTACCGGTGCTCCCCACGACAAAACACTCGGTTGTATGTACTTCCTGTCCAACAGTTCTTGCAACTGCACCATCAACTCCTTTATCTCTACTGGCGCAATAAGATACGGTGCCCTAGAAATTGGTGCCGCTCCTGGCATAATGTCTATCACAAACTCGGTCTCTCTATCTAGTGGAAGACTCGGCAACTCACTCAGAAATACATCTATGAATTCACTCACTATAAGTATTTGTTCCATGGTCGCTACCACTCTCTAGGTATCGACAACATGGCACAAATAACCTACACACCCCTTCCTCAATAGTTTTCTAGTTTGTGTCATGGTAAGACAACACGAACGTCTCAGCGATTTATTACCGTAAAATATTACCTGAGGTTGTCTTAACATTTTAATATTTACACATTTCTTTTGATAATCTATTATCGCCCCATGGTTAACCAACCAATCCATTCCGAGGATTACGTCGAATTCCCCTAACTTTATCGGTATCAAATCTACCGATAATTTACAACCTCGAATGTCTACGCAACAACTCTTATGAATATCTTCAACAGGAATTATCTCTTTGTTTGCTACCTTAATGTTTAAAGGTATGGGCAATTTTTCGGGAAGTAATCCTAATCGTCTAGCAAAATCACATGCGATAAATGAACAAGTAGCACCCGAGTCAAATAGCACGTATGCATTAATATCGTTGATCGAAATAATTCCTGTGACTACGTCCCCCAAGGCCATCGCGTCTTGGACAGCCATATTGAAGGTACGGGCCATCGGCCTACCCGACTGCGCTAGACACCCAATAGTTAACTTACCACTATTGGTGCCCTTATTCCCATCCATCTCCTTCTTCGGGCAGTTCTTTGCCATGTGGTCAGTTGACCCACACACAAAGCATCCATGATTTTTCTTCGGACTCGGACAGTTAGGCGAAATATGCCCCTCCTGTCCGCAGTTATAACACACGGCCTTACCTTTGAGATAAACTCCTAAGTGAGTCTTCCCACAGGTTTTGCAGGCCTCCATCCTCCTCTTAGGGTCTCCTTGTTTCACTTCGATATTCCCAGAGCTAACTACCTTCCTCTTATAACCCTCGCCATTCCCACTGGCACCTTCAATCTTTACTCCTCCATCCACCTTCCCCTTGTTTTTCTTATCCTTGTGGTATTGGCTCGACGCCTCGCTACCACCTTAGGCAATTATTGCCTTCTCTAAAATGACTCCAAAGGAAGTACTTTGGAATACAGAAATACGGTTATAGAGCCAGGGTTTTAAGCTCTGCTTGAACTGTCGAGCTTTTCTCACCTCAGTATCCACTTGGTGTGGAGCGAACCTTGCCAGTTCATTAAACTTGGCTGCATATTGGGGAATCGTCATGTCCCCTTATTTCAACTCTAGAAACCGCATCTCCATCCTTCCCTGCATACTCGTGGGAAAGTGGTTCTCGTAAAATATTTCCTTGAACCTCACCCACGTTATAACATCTATTCCGACCCTCGCCTGATTGGCCTCCCACCAAAAGTTGGCCTCTCCCTTCATCATGTAGGTTGCAAAGGCAACCTTTTGGGCCTCGTCGATATTTGCTATCACAAATGCCTTCTCGATCTCTTTCACCCACGTTTGGGCTTCGATAGGGTCCGTAGTTTCTTTTAACTCCGACGGACCCACACTCTTAAAGTCCTTGAATGTAGTAGCTCGTACTATACCAGGATTTACGGGGATATTAGCCCCAGTTTGATTAAACGCTACGGTTAAAAGGTTCAAAAATTCCTGCATGGGGTTAGCCGGACCTCCCTCCGTTGATTTACGCTCGCACCTTGATTACGCGGTACTCTTCTTGGCGGCATTTTGCTGTTACAACAAACAACACATTTCGTTATTATTCATTTTCTGTTAGTTAGTTATTATTCAATTTTAAACAATAACTCCAACATTCATTATTCCACATGTTTTAAAAAAATAACTTATATTGATTCATGGTAGTATAACACTACCTCAGTTACATTACACAGCCTAATCAGATTACATTACTTTCCCGTAATTACCTTCCAAAAATTGGGATTTATAAAAGACTACCTTTGATTATACAAAAGAGGGTTTTACATCACTACTAGATACAAAATATTTACATTTCTAACTACTCTAGCCACTAATAGATCACATCTGCCTTAAGGCATTCTCGAAATCCGCCTTGGCAAGATCGACAATAATATCACGACTGATAGTATGCCGCGTCTGCCCTGCCTCTATGGGATAACCAGCTACCTGCAACTGGAAGTTCTCATGAGAACTCCTATGAATATAGGACATTCTCCCTATTTTCTGCTTTTTGGTCTTTAGCTCACTCCTAAGCTCAAAGACCTCCTGTTTTAGCTCATGGACCTTGTCCTTAGCCAAAACCCTTTCATCATGTTCCTGTTCCCATATGGATTCCAAGTCCGTCTTGTCTTCTATCACAGCCTGAAGCTCCGCCTTCAGCTCCTTAACCTCCTGACAGTAGTGAATGTTTCTATCCAACACTGTCATAAAGAGTGACATTATTGACTCCCCAAAGCCATCTCTGCTGCTATAGCTACTGGGTTGAAGGATACTACCTCCACCTCTTCCTCCAGCATGCCATCAAACATGGACATATAGTCCCGGCTCTCTGAGTCTTCAGACTCAACCACTACTATCTTGGGATCTGCTGCTATGGGGTTCGGTATGATTTCTATCTGGTTTACCGACCCTTCACTGACTACCTGCACTTCTCTGTTTTCTCCTGACATCTACAACAACACAAAAGTTTGATTAGTAAACGTCAGTAGAATAAAACACATAACATATATAATGCATTTTATAAGGTTAACTTCCATCTTTTATTCTTTGACTTTTCTTAAGGTTATGACTTAAGGTTTTATTTCCCCCCCTTAAGTTTTATAACCTAAGGCTCTGATACCAACCTGTGACGCTCCCAAATCCGGGTATCTTCCAACTCGACAGATGGTGCTACACGGTGCTACAGTTCACATAAATATTCAATTGAAATGCCTTAAAAGAACGGATATGTCTTATATATATATATATATATATATATATATATATATCAAAAGAATATTTACATTCCCCAGGTTCTTTACAACCAATACATTGTCTTTGCCATAATATCAATATTATTCCTTACAAAACCTATACTATTACATATGTAATCTACGGGTTTGCCTTCGCCTTCCCTTTATCCTTACCGGATCCATCGGTGCGTCCGGTCTTAGCTGCATTTATATGGTTCAAGCAAGAATGAGCCTAACTAGCTCAGCAAGTACAACAATTCTAGGAAAATAGCATGCTTGAAACATAGAAATCGTATATCTTCAATAACTGAACAATAGTTACTAAGTACTATCGATAATTCAAAATAGCACTTCTTTTCATTCAAAACGTTTTACAACAACGATATTCAGTAAAACATCAACTCCGGTTCAAGATCGTAAGCATTTCATGAGTACTTTGAAAAGGACATCCCGGCACGAAGTCCGTAAGTCTGGCATAGCTTACGAGCACGTCTAGGTGATCAGCCTAAAGTACTCTATGTTGATCAACACTACATTCATTAAACGTGTATACACTTAAGTTGTGGCAACCTCACATGCCTGTCGTTTTACGACAAAACCATTTGAGCGTACTCAGTCTATTTTTGAAAACCACAATATTATTAGTTTGGTAAATCCTTATCAATACTTGATAGAATAACATAGTATACGTCTAGAAGAAAGGATTGGCTTTGACTTCCTCAGATACTAACTCATGCGAAGAATACATGAATCACAAAGACTCGTTCAGATCGAACTGGAACAAGGGTTAGAGTACTTACCTTTAACGTCTGCTTATAGATATAACACGCGCATTGTAGGTCTTTAAGGTCTCTACAGTAGATGATAATATCACATAGTACGTTAGGTCATGAATAACATACATAATTCCTATAGAATCTTACCCTTCTTCTCAATCTAATTTTGTATTAGATTTGTTATTTATTGGTTCTGTCTTTCCGTTACGTCGTTCTTACGTTCATATGTAATTGACTTTCTTTAACCCTAAGTGATCATGTTTAAGGCTCAAATATGTCTTAACAAAGTTACATTAAGATCTTTAGTTAGGTGTTCATCATTTACTCTTCATGCTCAACATGTAAACAATTTTTATTGTCTATGTTTTAGAACTGGTGTTGTGGCGCCGGCTTTTACACTCTGTGCCGCGCTGCGGCGTCATATGTTATGCCTAGAAACCGGACTCGGCGCTGCGGCGCGAGTCCCTTCGTTATGGGTCGCGCTACGGCGCCAATTAGCAGAAGTTGAGCCTCACTTTGGCACTGCGGCGCCAGGATTTTGGCTTAGAGTCGCGCCGCTGCCCGGACTCTGTGCCACAGATAATTTTGACAATTTTTAAAATTTTGTGAAACTCCCGGACTCGTAACTTCTTCGTTATAAGTCCGAATTGGTTCGTTCAAGAGCCTACAGTTCACAAATTACGTGCTCTATGCGTTCATGCAAGAATTTTATCTATTTTACTTCGTTTGCTAAAATTTCACCTATTAGTTCATTTTAACGAAAACGATAAACGTTCGTGAATGTTCAACGCTCGTTCATTCGTTCTAAGTCGGAATCCGGCCATTTTTGAGTCTGCAACTCTATAATGCCAAACATGACTTGTCTCCATCGAAAACTAACGTTTACGACATCAAACACAAAATACGACTTTCATTTCGAGAATTTCACGAATTCGACGATTATCGTCCAATCGTGTAAATTCTGGCGAAACCTCATTACTAATCATTCTAGGTGGATTTTAATCAACATATAGACATTTCAAGTTACTTATTACACCAACTTATTATCAAAGTAGGTTTTGACTTATTCTCACAAGTCAATGACTTATTCAACTTATTAACTATAAATTCTCATGCTTATGACCTACTATGAACTTAAGTCCATCAACTTAAATTAGATTCAAGTTGCTTATTCAACTTATTCGGATTAAGTTCATTCATCAATAACTTATTACATGTTATCATCAAACCATCCCACTTCTCTATCAATTCTATCATAAAAGAGATGAAGATAATAGATATGAGTCTTACCCTTAAAGACTATTACTTCACTTCACTTTGGAAAATCTAGCAAAAGTTAAAATGGCTTATAAGTGCTTATGTGGCTTATTCTCTCTACCAAGTAAGTTGTTTATCTTGAGAGGAGTTGGATGAAATTTGAACAACCAACTTATGAAATGAAGCTTGGTATTTATAGGCAACTCAAAGTGAGGGCAACTTAGTTATTTGGACCTTCCACCTCCTTATTACACCTCCTTACTATTCATTGCTTATCAACCAAGACTACTTGCTACCCACTTCTATTACTTGGCCATCACAACACTTGGTCATCACACAAAATATTTGCCAATCAAGTCTACCCACTTACACTTGGATTGCCCCATGGATCATGTCCAATTCATTGGGCTTGCTAATTAATCTAGCTAATTTCCTTGTTGGGCTTGCATTATAATAAATCACTTGGGCTTAATATAAATCCCACATAGGTTCACACCTTTAAGCTTATGGACTTATATTTTATACCAAGTTACATTAATTCATTTCATCAAGTTTTAATACATACATTCTCCATTTAAGTCTGCATGCGAAATTTTGCGTTTTTCATACTTAGATTATTATTACGTAATCAATCTTGTTTCAATATTCTAACGTTACGTATTTCTCGGAAGTTCAAAAAAAATTCCTGAGCGATAAACGATGAATAGTATTTTTCAGAAAATTTCTCGAAAAACTTTTATTTTCGTCTTGGAAATTCAAACACTATAATTCATTCACGGGGTTCAAATACTACGATCTTCCGTCGTTTCTAGGTTATAGAACGACATACATCTTATTAACACATATAATAACAAATAATATTATTTTATTCCTTATTTAATTCTTTCAAGTATTTTTATAAAGGATCTGAATTTCTCGGTCGTTACAAATAAGCTCTATTGTAATCTTAAACAAAAGATTTAGTTCATGATTAATGAATTAAAATCAAGAATTCACAATTGAATAAACATTAAAAGACAAAAATAATAGTAGAGTGAAGAATAGATCTATTGTTTGCAGATTTGATGCTCCTTCTTGCTCTTGATCTTCAATGGTCTCCAAGTTGCTTCAGTCTCCAAATATAATAAGAACTAGGGTTTTGTCCTAATCTTCTCTATTCTAATCTAATGGAATTCTCTCTTTAATCCTTGTGATTCTCCTCCTTTTATATATCTCTTCATGTGTCTTTTAGAGTCCTTAAAGTCCTTGAAATAAGCAGCTCGAACCAATCCTCCTTGAACTCAAATTCTGAAAACTTTTTTTCCTACCCGACACCCCCGCCCTGACGGACTTTTTACACTAGGAAACCCCTGCCTCGACAGGGGTACTTTTTCAGAAATTACGAAAATACCACGAAGCTCCAGTTTTCATGTTTTGACCTTTCGAAGCCGTTTCCTACAACACAAACACAAAAACAAGTAACATGACACTAAAAATACTTAAAGTTAACAAATAATTAAGCCTTAAAGATGTCCAAATCATAGGTATAAAAACTCACTCATCAAATACCCCCAAACTTAAGACTTTGCTCGTCCTCAAGCAAAAACACAAAAGAACTAAAAATAAACAAACTAACTCAAGTACATGAATGCATATGCATGATCTACTTCCTAATATACCTACGAATCTAGTAATAAATCAGTATTATGTATAGCATAGGCCTCAAAGATACCAATGATACTTAAATAATATATCCAATCAAGTCAAAGTCCATAACTCTAACCAGTTAGTCAATCCAAACCTGTCATCACTCATGTTGTGCATGTGTGGTCGCTAACCATTCTAACCACCAAAGTTCAAGATAATCACATAACAAACTTCTTAAAAGAAAATTTTCAGTTCCAATTTAATTACTTTTGTGAACATGACAACTCCGGTTAAAACTAAGCAATTACCAAGTCTAAGGGTAAATACAAGATTTATTTATATCTTTATTCAACCACGAGGGCATTTTTGCTCTTTCTCGTATTTACAATTGACTGTGCAATGTATAGTTCTCTTAGGCTTTTCAAAGATACCCATTAATGAGCTTTCGACCAATGACTCCCAAACCAAATAACTTTAGGGTGCTAGGTGTAGAGACATCCCCTAGGGCTTACTTACTCAAGTAACAAAGGTCATAGAACTAAACTAGTCAATGTATTTATTTATATATTTTTTCCTTTTTCTTGATTTTCTTTTTTTTTCTAATATATATCCCATAGATTCCCCCAAACTCAAGCTTTTACATCATTTCAACCTTTACTGCCAGTTCACTAATTTTCTTAAATTTTAACTAAGATTGTTCCCTAAAAACAAATTATGAAACCCTTGAACCAAGTGGATTAAAGAAATTAAACTTTATGTGCTAACCGATTACATAAGTTTCAAACAGGCTCATATTTTCTACATGATTAAAATTAGAACTCATCATCAATTATCAACACTGTTCAAGTTAACATGCAAAACCAATCTTATCATAGACCGAGCTAAATTTAAACCAACCCATTGCCTAGATTCATACAAACATTCTATATGCAAACACTAAATACAAAAGAAAATATTTTTATGATTTTTTAAATTTTAACCTATTTTTTTTTAAATATGCCTACAATATGCAAAAATAAAAATAACTAACCAATGCAATGTATGTGAACTAAACAATTATGCAATGCAATATGATCCACCCCCAAACTCAAAGTGAAAATGTCCTCATTGTTTAAATAGAAAGAATTTAAGAGTTAAGGACTTCCCTGAACGGTCAAGCGTCGCGCTCGACCTCCGCATCATCGATGTCTGGTGGTGGAAAAATTGACAACGACTAAGGCTCGGTAACTGATTCGAGTTAATGACAAATCCGTGCAATTCATGAATTTGATGGACAAATTCTTGCCCAACATACCAAATGTGATGAATCCATTCAATTACTTGGACAACCACTTCTTGAATGTGATCATGTTGTATGTATGTGGCTTTATCCGATAAAAGAATAGAAGTGAGAACTTGTAGAGAACAAGGTGATTTGGGTGTACTGAGTTCAGCCGATAAAAGATGTGTGAAGGTGTGGATGCATATGGGGTATAGAACTTAATGAATTAGGTTGAGAGGAATGACTACCAAGAGAATGGATGAGAGTGGGTAGAGCTAAGCTTAAAGGGTTTCTATGACTGAATTTTGTAGTAAGGCTTTGGTAATCGAAGTTAGGATGGAGAGGAAATGGCGTTGTTTGACTAATATTGGGATTTTTAGTTAAAAGTTTCAGTTCCAGGATGACCCACTGGGGCGGGTAGTTTTTGGTCGTGAAGACTCGTTTGGGCGGGCGTGGACAGATAGCACCCCCGCCGGGGCGGGGGTTTGTAGGCTAAATCTGCCCGCTGGGGCGGGCATGCTCTGTTCTGAAAAAAATTTCCTCGATTTCTATGCTGTCCTAATACTTTGCTTCCCTTTCTATAATCTTTTACCTATCCATTAAACCTCCAATACCTACAATGAAAAGAGACAATATGGATTAGAATAGCACTTTGGATCATAAGAGAACTTATAAAGCAAATAACTCCTAAAATTATACAAACTAAAGCACTAATTGATTAAAAATTTGAGGATTTGAAAAATGGACATTCTGTAATTAGGCTCATGAGTGCTTGGCTTTCAGGGGGCGCTGCCCCCTTACAACCCCTGCCAGCTCACTAGCGAGCTGGGCAGCCGTTCGCTCACCGATGAGCGAGACCCCCGACTGGGTAGTCATTGTGGTCATTAGTCGAACCCATCAAATATAACAACTTAATTCCTATCTACTAAATAAACTAGTAAAACAAATAAATATAAAAAGTCTGGGTTGCCTCCCAGTTAGCGCTTGATTAACAGTCTTTCAGCTTGACTTTGTCTGGTTAACGCTATCCAATTCCTCTTCGATAATTGAGGAACCCTCCATCCATCAGTAACAATGTAGCTTTTGGCAAGCTCCCTAGAGTGATATCCATTACATTAAAGTTACCTAGCATGCTTTGTTTAGATAAGATCCTATTCAAGAACGTCCAACATCTAGATGTTTTCTCTATTGTGGTTGTGATCACATTGGGGCATGGAAGCTTGTCAAACACAACAGGCTCTTCTTCTATCTTCTCCAACTCATTGCACCATGGCTTTGAAGTTGTACTCGCTCTTACGTCACAAGGAGCTTTGCCGACAACATGACTACCAATCGAGCACGATTTTGTAAATCTAACCAAATCTTTGAACTTTAGTGGAGAAGGCACTTGGGACACTAATAACATCGACTCATCATCGTTGATACACACAGTTAGTTCTTCACCGACCTTGTTTTCATTATCCTCACTTGTCTCCTCTTTTTCAACATCTAGTGGCTCATCCAGATGTTGATTTGGTTCGGACACTTCATTAATCTCGGAATCCATGTCATAACACCAATTGTTTTGAGGACAGTTGTTCAAGGCTTTGAACATATGATCTATCTGGTTCTGAAGATTTTGAATTGACATCTCTTGATTAATCCTCATCTCCTTATTTTATGCTACGAACTTGGACAACAATTCATCCAATCTTGAATTATCTGTTTCAGTTTTGGAATCTATGTATTGTGGACCATTGGTTGAGGTAGTAATGAGTTGTTCCATCTGGTTTTGAAAATTTTGGCTCGATATTTCTTGACTCATCACCATCTCCTCTTAGTTTGCTATGAGCTTCGACATGAATTCCTTCAAATTTAACTTTTCTTCTTGTGGCAATGGAGGTGGACATGAGAATTCCGATGTTGGATTTGGAGCGTAGTATTGGTCTTCATAATTGTAGCTCCATGAAGAATCTGGGTTGATATCCCCAATCTCGATGATAATTGGCATATGCATACTGGTTAAGGTAATTACCACCATACTGTACCGGCCCAAGACTGATGGTGCATTGATGACTCGGATGATTGTCAGCACAATAATTATAAACTAATGCTATCCTTCGAATACGTTGGGCTGCAACAACATCCAACCTCCTCGAAAGTGTCTCAAGCTGTGCTGATAATACAGAAATTCCATTGAGTTCATCAATCCATGTGTCCCTTGGTTGAGTCATACTCGAATATGGCTATTGATAATTGCATCTAATCATGGTACCTAAAAAGAAGGAAAAATAAGAAGAGAATTAAGTAAAAAAAATGTTTAAATTAAGACTAATTTGATTGAAGCTAATACTGGCAAAAAATATTAAACTAATTCCCCGACAATTGTGCTAAAAACTTGTTGGGTGTAAAATCTAGTTATGCACAATGCGCAAGTATATGTAGTCAACAAGTAATAAAATGAAAGTAGAGTATCGTTCCCACGAGAAATTATTAATACAAATTACCAAATATTAACTCTCAACCAAACTAATTTTATTTAACAATCAATTTAAAGTTATGAATTAAATTAATTAATTAAACTAATTCCAATTTCTACTAGTTAAAAATCAGATTATGGAGATTTAAGATCACAATTTCACTTATTACTTCATTTAAATTAATACACTTCTTATCAATTATCTTACTATTCTGAATTGTTAATCAATAATACATAAGTAAATATGACCATCTCTCAATGCATCATACTCAAATCAACTTAAATTCACAGATGATAGAATTAAGAAGAACACCCTAATTAACTAATTCACTATATCTCTATGTAAATTATAATTAAAGAGAATTTTAAGCACAAGTTCTCTATCAGATAACATGCGATGTATAGGTATATCTATATCCTAGACATAAATTATGAATTCCAATGCCATGCAGAAAACACAATCACATGCTATTATGATCAGATCCAAATCTATAATCCATCTCTCAAGTTCATATAGATTATCACGGTAATTGTTAGCTAGGCAATTAAACAATAAACATAAATCATAATAGACAATCCATGAATAATCACAATAATTAATATAAAAGCATACTAAAAGTAAACTATGCAATAAGCTCCATTGTAATCTTAAACAAAAAATTTAGTTCATGATTAATGAGTTAAAACCAAGAATCCACAATTGAATAAACATTGAAAGCCAAAAATAATAGTAGAGTGAAGAATAAATCTGTTGTCTGCAGATTTAATTTGATGCTTTTTCTTGCTTCTGCTCTTGATCTTCAATGGTCTCCAAGTTGCTTCATTCTCCAAATATAATAAGAACTAGGGTTTTGTCTTAATCTACTCTACTCTAATCTAATGGAATCCTCTTTTTAATCCTTGTTACTCTCCTCCTTTTATATGTCTCTTCATGTGTCTTTTAGAGTCCTTAAAGTCCTGAAACAAGTAGCTCAAACCAATTCTCCTTTGTGACGCCCCCAAAATAGGTATACAACAACCACTCTGAGTCGCCAAATATATCGTACAGAAAGTAAACTACAACTTCAATAATACAATTGTCGTGCAAAATACGACAACACATACTGTGAGTTTAAATACAAATATTGTCTTCTAGACAATATCCACACTCAAATAAATCCTCATTACAATTATTCAAACACTATTTTACAGAAATAGTGAGGACTGCTAAAACATCTTTCTAGAACCATCACTCCATACCCCGACTAGATCCTGCTATGTTCTCACCTCCTGAGAAGAAAAATGGAACAAAAAAGAAAAGGGTGAGCTCAACTAGCCCAGTAAAGAATATTATGACTAAGATAATATACAACAAATTATCGTTAGTCTTCAACAGGAAAAAATCCTATCGAATATAATCGACAACAAGTTTTAGATCAACAACTGCAGCGAAAATATCAAACCATTAAAAGAGTCAAGTAGAGAATGAATTCTACTATCTTCTAAGATTTAAAAGTCCATCATCAATATTTTATCCCTGTAACATCAATTAATAATCATCTTTATCCAAATATTCATCTTTGCACTACAGGCCAAAGATATTCATTTGTATCACCTGTCAGTCATGTTCATCTCAACACCTGTTCATCTTTGCACTACAGGCCAAAGATATTCATCAAGTAATCATACATCTTTGCACTACAGGCCAAAAATATTCAGTAATATCATCATTTAGGACTGAAGATGATGAAAAATATCTTAAAGAGAACGAATCCAGTGAGACAAAAGGACAAATAGTAGGGATTCGTATAACAGTTTATCCAAGATCAATAATACTTCATAATAATCAATTGTGAAGCAGAATTCAAAAATAAAGATCAAAACATGGATACAATCAAAGATAGTAACCATAATAGACATCTTGGACAAAAAGGAAAAATTTTATTTTTCGGTGAATAGTGTCGTATTCGTGAATAGTGCCGTATACGTGAATAGTAACGTATACGTGAATAGTAACCCCGACACAAAAAGTTTCAAATTTGATAAAAACTCATATCAATATTTCAGCATAATGATATTGAGAAAATAATATCATTAAGAAGAAAATAATATCCCTTACCTCAAAATATCAGTACTTCTGGTCGGAATACCTGTATAAGGCTGAAAGAAACTTGCTCTGATGAATAGAAACTCTCAAAGTATCTAAATACTCACAAAATACACTCAATAATCTAGAGAGAGAAAGAGAGAAAACTTGTTTCTGGTGTGATTTTCAATTCTAACTTAGCCCTCTATTTATAGGAAAATGTTAGCACGCCGAAGCAGACTTAACCTGCAACCTGATGGCTTTACCTGCTACTATTCTCACCCACCACATTTGAATAAAAATCTCAGCACATTTCTTTACCAACCAAGAGTGGGGCCCACCAATTTAGAATTTTCTACCAAAATGATTAACTCCGAAAATTCAACAATTTCTGAACCAGTCATCTTGTAAAATTCATAATAAATCATACGTTCATTTTTAACGGTTCAAAATTTGTGGACATATACTCAACTTATATATGTATAACATATCCAAAAATTACCACGATCCAACGGTCGGATTAAAAATTATAACACCCGCAATATTTCTCAAAAACCCTGATTTGATTTTTAATACCTTCATTCCGATAAAAATACTGATAAAACACCTCAACATTAACTCCTTCATTTTTAACCACAAAAATATATCCCTCATTTATATCCACATAAAATAAATATTTTCTTATCATATGAATCAATAATTAATTATTCACAAATAATATTACAGAATCACATTTATGACAACCAGGCCGTTCCCAGGAAAGAGGGGGCTTTCCAATAAGGATTTCTCCTTACTGGCGCGCAATTAGATGACCAAACCTCTCCTTAGACAGAACTTTCTAGACATTGCAAATAATGTTATCTAATAATATTATTCAAATAATATGAATTATTGATCTGATAATGGAAAATACTGTGCAGCAACAATTATTGAAACAACAATAATATAAAATATCAATGCAGCAATTATTGAATCAATAAAATAAAATATTGAACAGTAACTACTGTAACAATTATTGAGTAGTGCCTTCTTACGTAAGAATCAATAATTGGTGCAATACCGTGTGCTACTGTATTTTAACCACCGGGTATTCCAACAGTATTAACGGTAACAACTACGCCGTTATTTATAAATAACTTATACTTGTCGTTTTCTTCATCCAATCGCTTTTCGTTATGGGGCCCACACAAGGCTGCGTCGTCGTACGAATATTCCCCGACAGCAAGAATATTCCACGACCAAACGAATATTCCCCGACAAAATGAATATTTTATAACCACTTGCTTATTTTGCAAAATTTGCACATTTCACCCATAACCAAAGTATTATATCAAATTAACCCCTTATTATTCACAATAATATTTAGAGAAAATTTGATTTTATTCATTAATAAGTTGGGGTCTTACAACCTCCCCTCCTTATGAAATTTCGTCCTCGAAATTGACGTACGTACCTGATGTTTCAAAAAGGTGAGGATACCTCGCTTTCATTTCTGATTCCAACTCCCAGGTCATTTCTTCAATAGCATGGTTTCTCCACAAAACCTTAACTTGTGGTATAACCTTCGTGCGTAGGACATGCTCTTTCCTATCCAAGATCTTAACAGGTACCTCCTCGTACGTTAAATCTTCAGCTATCTCGTCTGGTTCTAACTCAATAATGTGGTTCGGGTCTTTAACATATTTACGAAGCATAGATATGTGAAAAACATTATGAACACGAGACATGCTTGGAGGTAATGCGAGTCTATATGCCACATTTCCTATTCGCTCAAGAATCTCAAATGGACCAACAAATCTTGGATTGAGCTTTCCTCTCTTCCCAAATCTTGTAACTCCCTTCCATGGTGCAACACGTAACAATACATGATCCCCAATATTAAATTCCACGTCCTTCCGATGAAGATCCGCATAACTCTTTTGTCGATCCTGTGCCGTTTGTATACGTTGTCGAATCGTTTGGATCTTCTCTGTAGTAATGCGTACCAACTCTGGTCCCAACAATGTTGCTTCACCCACCTCGTCCCAGCATACTGGAGAACGACATTTTCTTCCATACAACGCCTCGAATGGAGCCACACCTATGCTCGCCTGATAACTGTTGTTGTAGGAGAATTCCACCAATGGTAGGTACTTATCCCAACTCCCTTTGAGATCTAGGACACAAAGTCTTAATAGATCTTCAAGAGTTTGAATAGTCCTCTCTGATTGTCCGTCCGTTTGAGGATGGTATGCCGAACTGAATCGTAAATCCGTGCCCATAGCTTTCTGCAAGCTAACCCAAAATCGTGAAGTGAATCTTGGGTCACGATCCGAAACTATGGATACTGGCATGCCATGCAATCTCACAATCTCGTTCACGTACATACTAGCAAGACGTTCAAGGGAATAAGTCTCACGTATCGGCAAGAAATGAGCGGACTTGGTTAATCTATCAACAATAACCCAAATCGCATCTATGCCTTGAGAAACCTTGGGAAGACCTGTAACAAAATCCATAGTAATGTGTTCCCACTTCCATTTCGGAATCTCAAGTGGTTGCAATGGACCCTTTGGTACTTGATGCTCCGCTTTTACACGTTGACAAGTTAAACATCTCGAGATAAACTCCGCGATCTCTCTTTTCATATTGCTCCACCAAAATGTATGTCGAAGATCGTGATACATTTTGGTACTCCCAGGATGGATTGCAAACGGTGTGTTGTGTGCCTCCATCATTATTCTATGCTTCAAGTCAAAATCGTTAGGAACACAAAGTCTGGAGTTGACTCGAAGTATTCCTTCTTCATCGATTCTTGCTTCTGGAATAGCACCTTCTTGCACTTTCTTCTTCATACGCATCAGCTCCATGTCCGTAGCTTGAGCAGCTTTAACTTTATCGATTAAAGTCGGTTCTACTCGTATATTTGATATCATCATGTGGGTACTTGGAGCCTTCATCTCTATCTCCATCCTTTGCAAGTCATACAAAATGGGCCTTTGTGTTAACAACATTGCACTCGTACCCGCATATGATCTTCTACTCAATGCGTCAGCTACTACGTTTGCTTTTCCAGGATGATATTGGATGGTATGATCGTAATCTTTCAACAGCTCGAGCCAATGTCGCTGCCGCATGTTGAGTTCCTTTTGGGTGAAGAAATATTTGAGGCTTTTATGATCTGTATAGATCTCCACTTTCTCCCCATACAGGTAGTGTCTCCAGATCTTCAACGCAAAAACGACTGCTGCCAACTCCAAATCATGAGTAGGATAATTCCTCTCATATTCTTTGAGTTGTCGTGAGGCATAGGCTATGACTTTCCCATGTTGCATGAGAACACATCCTAACCCTTTGCCTGAAGCATCGTTGTAGATAACAAATCCATCCGAACCAGATGGTATTGTCAGAACAGGTGCCGAAATGAGTCTCCTCTTGAGTTCTTGGAAACTCTTCTCGCATTCCTCACTCCATACGAATTTTGTATCTTTCCGAGTCAGCTGAGTTAACGGAGTAGCGATTCGAGAAAATCCTTCCACAAATCTCCGATAATAACCAGCTAAGCCCAGAAAGCTACGTACTTCGGTTACCGACTTCGGTTGCTCCCAACTTTGTATGGCTTCAATCTTTGCCGGGTCGACAGATACTCCATGTTTTGACACCACGTGCCCAAGGAATGCTACTTCCTCAAGCCAGAACTCGCATTTCTTCAATTTGGCATATAGCTTATTTTCACGAAGCCTTTGCAGTACCAGCTTCAAATGGCGCTCATGATCTTCACGGCTTTTGGAATAGATGAGGATGTCATCAATAAAGACAACAACGAACTGATCTAAATATTCTTTGAATACACAGTTCATCATATCCATGAAGGCAACAGGAGCATTAGTCAATCCAAAAGACATGACTAAAAATTCATAATGCCCGTACCGAGTTCTGAAGGCAGTCTTTGGAATATCCTCAGTTTTAATCTTCAGCTGATGATATCCAGAACGAAGATCGATCTTTGAAAAGAATTGTGTTCCTTGTAACTGGTCAAACAGGTCATCAATGCGAGGTAGCGGATACCTATTCTTGATGGTGACATGGTTCAATTCTCGATAGTCAGTACAAAGTCGCATACTCCCGTCTTTCTTCTTTACGAATAAAACAGGAGCACCCCAAGGAGACGTACTAGGACGAATAAAACCGATGTCCAACAACTCCTGTAGTTGGACTTTTAACTCCTGAAGTTCAATAGGAGCCATTCGATATAGAGTTTTAGAAATGGTCTTTGTACCGGGTTCAAGGTCAATAAAGAATTCAACTTCACGTTCTGGGGGTAGACCAGGAAGTTCTTCAGGAAATACATCGAGAAATTCTCTAACAATAGAAATATTATTCAAATCTGACTTGTCTTTGTTCAAATCCATAACATGGGCTAAGAAAGCTTGACATCCGTTTTTGAATAAACGAATAACTTTGTGGCTTGATATGACAGTGACTGATTTTAGTGGTTTAGTAGTTTGAATTCGTATGACAGGTTGGTTAGGAATATGAAAACTAACAACCTTACGAAAACAATCAATTTTAGCATGATGAGTGGTTAACCAATCAATTCCTAAAATCACATCAAAAGCAAGTATCTTTAAAGAGATAAGATCAACATGTAATGTGATAGTGCCAACTTGGATCATGCAAGATTTATAAACTGTAGATGTAAAGAAAGTTTCACCCAACGGAGTTTCAACAGATAAGTTAAAGTCCAATTTCTTCGGAGTCAAGTTTAAACGTTGAGCACAAGCAGAAGAGATAAAAGAATGGGTAGAACCGGTATCTAGTAAAGTATAAACTTCGCAAGAATTCAAGATTAGCTTACCCGTGATCACCTCGTTCGGGTTTCTCGCGTTTTGGCCAGTCACGACAAACGCTCTTCCAGGAACCGCTGATTTTGACTTATCCGGGACAACTTTTGGAGTCACCATCCCCGCTGAACTTGGTTTTGCTACAAAACACTCTCGAGCTATATGACCCTCCTTTCCACAGTTATAACATACCTTGGATTGTTGTGGGCAGTTTGGGCTGATATGTCCCTCTTTCCCACATTTGTAACATACGACCGGTGGTCGTTCTCCTCCCCTAGAAACAGTTGATGTTTGTGCTGACGTCTTCACGTTATCATTGTTGTACCTTCTCTTCTTGAAATCTCCTCCTGACTCGCTCCTTCTATTATCACGACCACGATTACCACCAGAGTGGTTACCGCTTTTGTCCGAATGTTTTCCTCCCTGCTGGTTTTCATTGCTTCGATGATTGCCGCTACCGGTGTGACCCTGGTTGTGGTCCCTCGGTTGCACATACTCATTATCTCGCTCTAATAATTGAGCCCTGTTTACAACATCTGAATATAAAGAAAATTTATGAGAGATAAGATATTGCCGAATCTCGGGTTTTAGACCTCTCAGAAACATCTTTTGTCATTCGTTCCTCATTTTCGACCAAATGAGGTGTAAACCTGGATAACTCTGCAAACTTCGCTTCATACTGGGACACCGTCATGTTGTTTTGTTCCAGTCTGATAAACTCCACCTCCTTCGAATACTTTCAGGAAAGTACTTGCCATTGAACAGTTTTTGAAATGTTTCCTAGGACATGTTGAGTGCGTCAGGCTGGGTACGCTTCACAGACTCCCACCAGTAGTCTGCCTCACCGCGGAACATAAAGGCGGCGAATGGAACCTTCTGTTCTTCCGTGCATCCCAAGACATCGAATATCTTGGTAATTTGCTTGACCCACGTTTCCGCCATGATCGGATCCGGCTTTCCCTTAAATTCTGGTGGTCCCAATTCTTTGAACTACTTAGCTGTGATAAACCGCGCGTTGTTATCATTTCCACCCGTATTCTGCACACAAGTCTCCCTCGTGTGATTTTACATGAACTGTAAAAAGCTCCTAAACATTCCATCATTCATTGTTTGCTCGGTAACGTTATTTACAGGAGGAATATTGCCTTCCTGTTGAACGTTCCCCCGGGTGGTGATCAAAGGTGTCTCCACGGTCTGATTTACTCCATTATTAACGTTCTCAGCTGCCATTCTTAAATACTGCCATAAAACAAGGGTTAATAGTCATGTCATATATTATCCCTATACTCTGACCGACCAAATAAACACCAAATAACTTAGTCAGGTCATACTAGCGAAGGAATTCCCCGTCTCTACCCTCCTAGTTCTTGCCTCACATCTCAGCCAGGGATGATATCCCTAAGCTCTGATACCAACTGTGACGCCCCCAAAATAGGTATACAACACTCATTCTGAGTCGCCAAATATATGGTACAGAAAGTAAACTACAACTTCAATAATTCAATTGTCGTGCAAAATACGACAACACATACTGTGAGTTTAAATACAAATATTGTCTTCTGGACAATATCCACACTCAAATAAATACTCGTTACAATTATTCAAATACTATTTTACAGAAATAGTGAGGACTGCTAAAATATCTTTCTAGAACCATCACTCCATATCCCGACTAGATCCTGCTATGTTCTCACCTCTTGAGAAGAAAAATGGAACAAAAAGGAAAAGGGTGAGCTCAACTAGCCCAGTAAAGAATATTATGACTAAGATAATATACAACAAATTATCGTTAGTCTTCAACAGGGAAAAATCTGATATAATATAATCGACAACAAGTTTTAGATCAACAACTGCAGCAAAAATATCAAACCATTAGAAGAGTCAAGTAGAGAATGAATTATACTATCTTCTAAGATTTAAAAGTTCATCATCAATATTTTATCCCTGTAACATCAATTAATAATCATCTTTATCCAAATATTCATCTTTGCACTACAGGCCAAAGATATTCATTTGTATCACCTGTCAGTCATGTTCATCTCAACACCTGTTCATCTTTGCACTACAGGCCAAAGATATTCAACAATATCATAATTTAGGACTGAGGATGATGAAAAATATCTTAAAGAGAACGAATCCAGTAAGACAGAATGACAAATAGTAGGGATTCGTAACAGTTTATCCAAGATTAATAATACTTCATAATAATCAATTGTGAAGCAGAATTTAAAAATAAAGATCAAAACATGGATTCAATCAAAGATAGTAACCATAATAGACATCTTGGACAAAAAGGGAAAATTTTATTTTTCGGTGAATAGTGCCATATTCGTGAATAGTGCCGTATACGTGAATAGTAACGTATACGTGAATAGTAACCCCGACACAAAAAGTTTTAAATTTGATAAAAACTCATATCAATATTTCAGCATAATGATATTGAGAAAATAATATCATTAAGAAGAAAATAATATCCCTTACCTCAAAATATCAGTACTTCTGGTCGGAATACCTGTATAAGGCTGAAAGAAAATTGCTCTGATGAATAGAAACTCTCAAAGTATCTAAATACTCACAAAATACACTCAATAATCTAGAGAGACAAAGAGAGAAAACTTGTTTCTGGTGTGATTTTTAATTCTAACTTAGCCCTCTATTTATAGGAAAATGTTAGCACGCCGAAGTAAACTTAACCTGCAACCTAATGGCTTTACCTGCTACTATTCCCACCCACCACATTTGAATAAAAATCTCAGCACATTTCTTCACCAACCAAGAGTGGGGCCCACCAATTCTAGAATTTTTCACCAAAATGATTAACTCCGAAAATTCAACAATTTCTGAACCAGTCATCTCGTAAAATTCATAATAAATCATACGTTCATTTTTAACGGTTCAAAATTTGTGGACATATACTCAACTTATATATGTATAGCATATCCAAAAATTACCACGATCCAACGGTCGGATTAAAAATTATAACACCCGCAATATTTCTCAAAAACCCTGATTTGATTTTTAATACCTCCATTCCGATAAAAATACTGATAAAACACCTCAATATTAACTCCTTTATTTTTAACCACAATAAATATATCCCTCATTTATATCCACATAAAATAAATATTTTCTTATCATATGAATCAATAATTAATTATTCACAAATAATATTACAGAATCACATTTATGACAACCAAGCCGTTCCCAGGAAAGAGGGGGCTTTCCAATAAGAATTTCTCCTTACTGGCGCGCAATTAGATGACCAAACCTCTCCTTAGACAGAACTTTCTAGACATTGCCAATAATGTTATCTAATAATATTATTCAAATAATATGAATTATTGATCTGATAATGGAAAATACTGTGCAGTGACAATTATTGAAACAACAATAATATAAAATATCAATGCAGCAATTATTGAATCAATAAAATAAAATATTGAACAGTAACTACTGTAACAATTATTGAGTAGTGCCTTCCTTCGTAAGAATCAATAATTGGTGCAATACCGTGTGCTACTGTATTTTAACCACCGGGTATTCCAACAGTATTAACGGTAACAACTACGCCGTTATTTATTAATAACTTATACTTGTCGTTTTCTTCATCCAATCGCTTTCCGTTATGGGGCCCACACAAGGCTGCGCCGTCGTACGAATATTCCCCGACAGCAAGAATATTCCACGACCAAACGAATATTCCCCGATAAAATGAATATTTTATAACCACTTGCTTATTTTGTAAAATTTGCACATTTCACCCATAACCAAAGTATTATATCAAATTAACCCCTTATTATTCACAATAATATTTAGAGAAAATTTGATTTTATTCATTAATAAGTTGGGGTCTTACATCCTTGAACTCAAATTCTGAACTTCTTCCCGACACCCCCACCCCGGCTGGCTTTTTACACTAGGAAACCCCCACCCCGGTGGGGGTACTTTTTCAAAAATTACAAAAATGCCACTAAACTCCAATTTTCATGTTTTGACCTTCCGAAACCGTTTCCTACAACATAAACACAAAAATAAGTAACATGACACTAAAAATACTTAAAGTTAACAAAGAATTAAGCCCTAAAGACGTCCAAATCATAGGTAGAAAAACCCACTCATCGTATAGTTAGACCCTTGTTGTATGAACTCGCTTAACCATGAAATAAATGGCAATAAGTCTATAAAGTATGAATATAGCTTAAAGTAAACACAAGAGGAATCAAACTTGGACCAAGTGTAAGACCCCGAATTTTATGAAATAAAAGTATTCAATTTTTCTTATAATTACTATTTAGTAAATGGTTAAATTGATAAAAGTTTAAAGTTATGGGTGAAATGTAATTTTTTTTCCAAAATAAGCAAGTGGTTAAAAAATAATCATTGTTGTCGGGGAATATTCGTTTGGTCGTGGAATATTCTTTCTGTCGGGGAATATTCGTACGACGGCGCAGCCATTTGTGGGCCCCATAACAGAATTACTGTCGGGTGAAGAAAACGATAAATTTGAGTTTTTACAAATAACGGCGTAGTTGTTACCGTTAACACTGTTGGAATACCCGGTGGTTAAAATACAGTAATACGCGTTATTGCACAGTAGCACACGGTATTGCATAGTATTTTTGAAATTATTGATTCTTACGTAAGAAGGCACTACTCAATAATTGTTACAGTAGTTACTGTTCAATATTTTATTTTATTGTTTCAATAATTGTTGCTGCACAGTATTTTCCTTTATCAGATCAATGATTCATATTATTTGAATAATATTATTAGATAACATTATTGTCAATGTCTAGAAAGTTCTGTCTAAGGAGAGGTTTGGTCATCTAATTGCGCGCCAGTAAGGAGAAATTCTTATTGGAAAGCCCCCTCTTTCCTGGGAACGGCCTGGTTGTCATAAATGTGATTCTGTAATATTATTTGTGAATAATTAATTATTGATTCATATGATAAGGAAATATTTATATTATGTGGATATAAATGAGGGATATATTTTTGTGGTTAAAAATGAAGGAGTTAATATTGAGGTTTTTATCAGTATTTTTGTCGGAATGGAGGTATTAAAAATTAGGGTTTTTGAGATATTTTGCGAGGGTTATAATTTTTAATCCGACCGTTGGATCGTGGTAATATTTGGATATGTTATACATATATAAGTTGAGTATATGTCCACAAATTTTGAACCGTTAAAAATGAACGTATGATTTATTATGAATTTTACGAGATGACTGGTTCAGAAATTGTTGAATTTTCAGAGTTTATCATTTTGGTGGAAAATTCTAGAATTGGTGAGCCCCACTTGTGGCTGGTGAAGAAATGTGCTGAATTATATTTCAAATGTGGTGGGTGGGAATAGTAGCAGGTAAAACCATCAGGTTGCAGGTCAAACCTACCAAAATTTTCCTATAAATAGAGGGCTAAGTTAGAATTGAAAATCACACCAGAAACATAAGCTTTCTCTCTTTCTCTCTTTCTCTCTCTAGATTATTGAGTGTATTTTGTGAGTATTTAGATACTTGGTGAGTTGCTATTCATCAGTGCAAGTTTCCTTCAGCCTTATACCGATCAGAAGTACTGCTCTTTTGAGGTAAGGGATTGTAAGGGATAGTAAGGGATATTATTTTCTTCTTAAATGATATTATTTTCTTCAATATCATTATGCTGAAATATTGATATGAGTTTTTATCAAATTTGGAACTTTTTGAGTCGAGGTTACTATTCACGAGTTACTATTCACGAGTTACTATTCATGAGTTACTATTCACGACTTACTATTCACGATAAAATTGGTTTCTTTTTCTAACCAAATTATAGTTAATTTATGAATATTACTCTTGAGATTAAATCTATATGTTGATTATATTGATTTTATTATCATATATAACATCTTTATAACCCTAATGATGATATTTCTCTTTCACTAGAGTGTAAAGATGGGTAGATTATTGGTATGATCATGACTAGGGTTCTCTTTGGCCTGTAGTACAAAGTTGAATTGTGACTGGTATGATCATGACCATTGAATTTATAAGTGAATATCTTTATCTTAAGTGCAAAGGTGAATTGATCAACATGGTTATAATTATTGTTTATATAAATTCTGAAATGATTATATATTTCTTTGAGATATTAATATCTTTGGCCTATAGTGCAAAGATGAAATATTGATGAATATCTTTGGCCTGTAGTGCAAAGATGAATTGTTGATGAATATCTTTGGCCCGTAGTGCAAAGATGACATGTTGTGGAATATCTTTGGCCAGTAGTGCAAAGATGAACAGATGTTGAGATAAACATGACCAACTGATGATACAAATGAATATCTTTGGACGTAGTGCAAAGATGAAGTTATTAGTATGATTATGAACAGGAAATGTGATTTGGTGTAACCATGATCTTTGATGTTTCAGGTAAAGATAGGTGATGAAAATTATCATCGTCCTGGATGAGAAGAGGAATTTAGAACTACAGTTATGATTATGAGTTATTCATATGATTGTGGATCAGAATTGTTGATTGATGTTACAGGGATAAAACATTGTTGGTGGATTTTTAACATGGAGAAGATAATAGACTTTATAGTCTATTTGACTCTTCTAATGGATTGCTCGTTCCGCTGCAACTATGGTTGAAATTTTTATCATTTACCATATGTTCTAAATCTCTGATTTATTATTGATGAAGGCTATTGATAATTTAATTATCTTTAGTCATGATATTCTTTACTGAGCTAGTTGTGCTCACCCTTTTGCTTCACAATTCCTTTCAGGTAATAAGAGTGTAGCTGGGTCGAGCGAGGGTAACGGGGAAATAGAACGGTGGTCTCTAGTTGTGGATGTTCTCCCGAAATAGTATAGAAAAGTTCATTTAGTAGTTATATTTGGTGAATCCAATAGGGTAAGGTGTACCCAACGTTGGAAGGGTGGTTTGCCACTATAATACAAGATGTCTAACGACATACAACCTCGTGTCATCATAAGACAGGGATGTGCTCATCCACTTGCTGAGTATATATACGAGCACTACCTATATAATCTTGGTGTTTGTTTAAAGTATAATTCTCAATTAGAGACAGTAGAGATGATGATATGTTAAGAGAAGACTCACCATTGGGAAGAATATGATAGTAATCTTCTCGTTTTTCTTTGGGGTCTATTGGGTAAACCAAGGATAATTCTGTGGCCATATGATATCTATCATAACCTAGACGCATGGCCTCCCATGTACGAAGGTTTTCTTGAACACTTCCCAAAGATTCTAATTTCTAGAACAGTTTTTGACTATACCTTTATGTAAGGTGTCATTGTGAGGTGATGTCCACGGTTGGAACATGAGTCACATTTGGTATATATTTGTATCCAAACTTATGGCATATGTGTTGTTGTATTTTGCACGACAATTGTTGTAATAAAGTTACAGTTGTTTTCTATACCATGTATTTGGCGACTCAGAATAGGTTGGATGGAATGGACCTATTTTGGGGTCGTTACATTTGGTATCAGAGCTATAAGTAAAGAGCCCCGAGCCTCTCGCTGGTGACTTCCTGTTGATGGGGGATGCACCGAAGCCAGACTCTCCGTAGGGGACGCCGTTCTGCGGTGGCAAACTGATAGGTACCATTGTGAGGTGCTGTGGTTGAAGCACCATGAGAGTCACATTTGGTATCAGAGCTTAGGGATATGATCTCTGGCGGAGATCGGGGAATACAACTAGGAGGGGAGAGATGAGTAAATCCTTCGCTAGTGTGTCCTACCTAAGCTTATTTGTTGGTCAGTCATAATATTAGGATATTATGTGATATGTTAATTTGTTAAATTAACCCTTGTTTTGAAGCTATATTCTAGAATGATATTTGAAATACAGGAGATGAGCAATAGAGAAATTATGATGGCAGGGAAGATGGAATCTAAAATGAAAGGAAGGTATTCTCAATTCTTTGAAATACCAGGTACGTAAATTTCGAGGACGAAATTTCATAAGGAGGGGAGATTGTAAGACCCCGAATTTTATGAAATAAAAGTATTCAATTTTTCTTATAATTACTATTTAGTAAATGGTTAAATTGATAAAAGTTTAAAGTTATGGGTGAAATGTAATTTTTTTTCCAAAATAAGCAAGTGGTTAAAAAATAATCATTGTTGTCGGGGAATATTCGTTTGGTCGTGGAATATTCTTTCTGTCGGGGAATATTCGTACGACGGCACAACCATTTGTGGGCCCCATAACAGAATTACTGTCGGGTGAAGAAAACGATAAATTTGAGTTTTTACAAATAACGGCGTAGTTGTTACCGTTAACACTGTTGGAATACCCGGTGGTTAAAATACAGTAATACGCGTTATTGCACAGTAGCACACGGTATTGCATAGTATTTTTGAAATTATTGATTCTTACGTAAGAAGGCACTACTCAATAATTGTTACAGTAGTTACTGTTCAATATTTTATTTTATTGTTTCAATAATTGTTGCTGCACAGTATTTTCCTTTATCAGATCAATGATTCATATTATTTGAATAATATTATTAGATAACATTATTGTCAATGTCTAGAAAGTTCTGTCTAAGGAGAGGTTTGGTCATCTAATTGCGCGCCAGTAAGGAGAAATTCTTATTGGAAAGCCCCCTCTTTCCTGGGAACGGCCTGGTTGTCATAAATGTGATTCTGTAATATTATTTGTGAATAATTAATTATTGATTCATATGATAAGGAAATATTTATATTATGTGGATATAAATGAGGGATATATTTTTGTGGTTAAAAATGAAGGAGTTAATATTGAGGTTTTTATCAGTATTTTTGTCGGAATGGAGGTATTAAAAATTAGGGTTTTTGAGATATTTTGCGAGGGTTATAATTTTTAATCCGACCGTTGGATCGTGGTAATATTTGGATATGTTATACATATATAAGTTGAGTATATGTCCACAAATTTTGAACCGTTAAAAATGAACGTATGATTTATTATGAATTTTACGAGATGACTGGTTCAGAAATTGTTGAATTTTCAGAGTTTATCATTTTGGTGGAAAATTCTAGAATTGGTGAGCCCCACTTGTGGTTGGTGAAGAAATGTGCTGAATTATATTTCAAATGTGGTGGGTGGGAATAGTAGCAGGTAAAACCATCAGGTTGCAGGTCAAACCTACCAAAATTTTCCTATAAATAGAGGGCTAAGTTAGAATTGAAAATCACACCAGAAACATAAGCTTTCTCTCTTTCTCTCTCTAGATTATTGAGTGTATTTTGTGAGTATTTAGATACTTGGTGAGTTGCTATTCATCAGTGCAAGTTTCCTTCAGCCTTATACCGATCAGAAGTACTGCTCTTTTGAGGTAAGGGATTGTAAGGGATAGTAAGGGATATTATTTTCTTCTTAAATGATATTATTTTCTTCAATATCATTATGCTGAAATATTGATATGAGTTTTTATCAAATTTGGAACTTTTTGAGTCGAGGTTACTATTCACGAGTTACTATTCATGAGTTACTATTCACGACTTACTATTCACGATAAAATTGGTTTCTTTTTCTAACCAAATTATAGTTAATTTATGAATATTACTCTTGAGATTAAATCTATATGTTGATTATATTGATTTTATTATCATATATAACATCTTTATAACCCTAATGATGATATTTCTCTTTCACTAGAGTGTAAAGATGGGTAGATTATTGGTATGATCATGACTAGGGTTCTCTTTGGCCTGTAGTACAAAGTTGAATTGTGACTGGTATGATCATGACCATTGAATTTATAAGTGAATATCTTTATCTTAAGTGCAAAGGTGAATTGATCAACATGGTTATAATTATTGTTTATATAAATTCTGAAATGATTATATATTTCTTTGAGATATTAATATCTTTGGCCTATAGTGCAAAGATGAAATATTGATGAATATCTTTGGCCTGTAGTGCAAAGATGAATTGTTGATGAATATCTTTGGCCCGTAGTGCAAAGATGACATGTTGTGGAATATCTTTGGCCAGTAGTGCAAAGATGAACAGATGTTGAGATAAACATGACCAACTGATGATACAAATGAATATCTTTGGACGTAGTGCAAAGATGAAGTTATTAGTATGATTATGAACAGGAAATGTGATTTGGTGTAACCATGATCTTTGATGTTTCAGGTAAAGATAGGTGATGAAAATTATCATCGTCCTGGATGAGAAGAGGAATTTAGAACTACAGTTATGATTATGAGTTATTCATATGATTGTGGATCAGAATTGTTGATTGATGTTACAGGGATAAAACATTGTTGGTGGATTTTTAACATGGAGAAGATAATAGACTTTATAGTCTATTTGACTCTTCTAATGGATTGCTCGTTCCGCTGCAACTATGGTTGAAATTTTTATCATTTACCATATGTTCTAAATCTCTGATTTATTATTGATGAAGGCTATTGATAATTTAATTATCTTTAGTCATGATATTCTTTACTGAGCTAGTTGTGCTCACCCTTTTGCTTCACAATTCCTTTCAGGTAATAAGAGTGTAGCTGGGTCGAGCGAGGGTAACGGGGAAATAGAACGGTGGTCTCTAGTTGTGGATGTTCTCCCGAAATAGTATAGAAAAGTTCATTTAGTAGTTATATTTGGTGAATCCAATAGGGTAAGGTGTACCCAACGTTGGAAGGGTGGTTTGCCACTATAATACAAGATGTCTAACGACATACAACCTCGTGTCATCATAAGACAGGGATGTGCTCATCCACTTGCTGAGTATATATACGAGCACTACCTATATAATCTTGGTGTTTGTTTAAAGTATAATTCTCAATTAGAGACAGTAGAGATGATGATATGTTAAGAGAAGACTCACCATTGGGAAGAATATGATAGTAATCTTCTCGTTTTTCTTTGGGGTCTATTGGGTAAACCAAGGATAATTCTGTGGCCATATGATATCTATCATAACCTAGACGCATGGCCTCCCATGTACGAAGGTTTTCTTGAACACTTCCCAAAGATTCTAATTTCTAGAACAGTTTTTGACTATACCTTTATGTAAGGTGTCATTGTGAGGTGATGTCCACGGTTGGAACATGAGTCACATTTGGTATATATTTGTATCCAAACTTATGGCATATGTGTTGTTGTATTTTGCACGACAATTGTTGTAATAAAGTTACAGTTGTTTTCTATACCATGTATTTGGCGACTCAGAATAGGTTGGATGGAATGGACCTATTTTGGGGTCGTTACACCAAGACCTCTTAACGTGTGTATATATTATGTGTTAACATTCTTTTTTATTAAGAAATGAGGTGTAAATTGGGAAATGAAGATTTAATTTTGGTTTGGCCAAGGGACGGCGTAGCTGCGCCCATCCTAGGCCAAACTAAAGTGCAGCTGCGCTGCAGGGCAGTGTTGCCTGGCTATTTAAATTGTAATCTGAACTTTTAAGCATATGTGTATGAATGTCTTAAGCTTCAATGCTTGACTTAAGTGATGTTTTAAGTATATGAGCAAGTAATGGTTATATAAAACCCAAATTTGTTAAATTTTATTAAGGTTTGCAAAATGCAAGAACAATGTGAATCATGCATCTATGAGTTTTAAATGTGTAACGAACACATAGCTAGTCAAGCATATGATAAAGGTTTATGAATGTTGATGTCAAGTATGTGTGGCTACGGTATACTTATACATACATAGCTATCCAAAGAGTATGATAAGAAAGTGAAACGAAGGTTTTAAGAACCGAGTTAGAAACAAAATGTAACAATTGTTATTACATTGAGAATGTAAGGAAATGTATGACTGATGGGTATGAATCCATGATTATACAATTATGTAGGAATACACAAAGTACAGATAGCTATAAGCAGTTAAGTTGTAGTTGATAATCTACGAGCCAGGCAAGTCTTTCAGTTCCTATTTGCTCTATAATGTTGATAACTGTTGATTGATTTATGTTATGATATGGAAGTTTAAATTATATATGAAAAGCATATGAGATATGTATGAAATGAATTATGTTATACTATGAAACGTGGAAATGTCTATGAGATAGGTATGAGATTGAAAGTCAATCTACGATTATATGTTTTATAAGTTAATCTCTATACTTGTTATGTGAGAAGCAGCATGCGTATGAGTTTAAATGCTTATGATTATATAAACTATGCATGATATTATGTGCTATGTGATGCATGAAAGCTGTTAGAATTGCTGGGCTGTCAAGCTCACCCTTTCAAATAACCACTTTTGCAGTTTAAGGACTCACGGTAAAGTTACATGCTACTTGATTGATAGAGTTCAATAGTATCACAAGAAGATTGAATTGTTTACCTGAAGTTATGATTTTAAACCATGTTTTAGGTTTTAGATGATGTACTTGATAGTTGTTTAACTCTTGTGGAGTTGTAAAACTCTACTATTTGATACATAAAGAACATCGAATTGAGATGTAAATTTTATAATGTAACTTTAATGAATCGAAGCATATAATAAATTTGATTCAAAGATATGTAAATGATGAAGGTTATGATTCAGGGAAATGAATAAAGAATTCCAAAAAGTTTTAATTATTTCGCGTCTTATTAAGTATAATGTCGAATATGATGTAAAGTCAAGAATGGTTAACGACCAAGATTGGGAATTGACTTATGAAGGTTTTGGGATCGATTCATAGATATTGGAAATAAAAAGGAATTAATATATTAAATAGTATCAAAGCTAAGCTGTATTCACTAAATTATGAATGGAAGTTATTAATATTTAGAAGAAGATAGTATCGTGACGCGCCAGGTCCGAGGTAACGAATAATCGGATTTGGGGGCGTTACAGGTTGGTATCAAAGTAGTGGGTTCTAAACCATAGATAAGAGTACCTTAGGCTATAACCTTCAAGAGGGAAAGTAAGGATGATAAAGGACAAACTCAGATAGAGTTTAAGTGATAAGAAATAAAATTCATAAAGAAAAGATTAAAATATGTATGAGAAGATTCAAAGAAGAATCTTGGAATATCTAGAAGATGAGGATCAGGAGTCACCTGACTCTAGTAATGGAGATGAAAAGTGTTTTAGACAATGTCTAGACGACGAATATGCTAAAAATAAATGGGAATAAACTCAAAAAGAGTTTAGTTGATGAATTCAGAAAATTCATGTGAAACAAGTTAAGATAATATGATAGGTTCAAAGAAAAACTTAAAGAGCCAAAGGTTCAGTGAACATCTTAGTCAAATAATCAAAAGACTGTGGTTAAAAAAAAGGAAAAAAGGTCGTTAAATATGAAAACGATCGAAAATAGGAAGAATTATAAGGTAAATCGATGGTAAAATAGGAACACCATGTGTTCAGATTAAGCTATGAATTGATAGATGTTCTATAATGAATGAATTGTTATAGCTTGATGCTATAAAGAGAAAGTACTATGAAATAGTATGAGATAAACTCATGAGGAGTTGTAAATGATAAGATACAAAAAATTCGTATCGAGTAAAGAGCAAGTTAAGAGTGAGATAGAGTTAAGTGGGATTTTAATTGAGGACTCGTGTGATGACTGAGTTGTACAGACCTTTGTATGGGCGGAGGTTTGTGCTTGCACTCATTTTATTACACTAATAATCATTGGAATGTTGGTGTCGTGCTATCAATGTACATATGGCAGAAATGTGGTTCTTTTCTTATATTTATATTTATATTTATATTTATATTTAGTAGTTAGAGACTATTAAGATTAAGTTAGAGAATATTAAGATTATGCGCAAGTTCTTAAAACTCATGCTTATGGTATGTTTGTGACTCATAGTCGTATGTATGTTTTTGAGCCCCTAAGCATATGGACAGTCCCTGATTGGTTCTTGTACTAAGTATTGCTAGGACAAGCTCCTAAACTCATATTTTTGTGGTAAGTTCCTAAACTTCCAAGGTGTGGTAAGTTTGATGAACTATACTGGGAATATATATGTTATCAAAGAATTAAGAAATTTTGGTATAGTGAGCATTGATGGTGTTAAAGATTGATAGAATGAGGCAATGGAGTAAAGATTAAAGTTGATGGAGAAACATGGATTTTCTAAATCTTTTAGCTATGCTAGATTTTCAAAATTTATTGACTTCGTGCTAATATTTGCACTTCAATTTTCTTGAAAAACATTAGATCAGATGATTGAACCAATGAGCTTTAAAAATAATACCATTATTCACATGTCTATGCTATTTGTTTCAGCTAAGACAAAAATGATTTAAAAATTTTCAAAATATATTTTTGGACCATGTGCATCATTTAATATGGTGAAGAAAATGGTAAACGATGGAGTCATCAATGCAATCGAACCTAGTGTTAGATGTGATCGAAAGATCGTCAGCCCACTATGGTAAGATGTAATATGACAAAGTTATAAAATGACGGAATCCTCAACGTGCTACTAATTTGGTGCAGTATCATGACGTCATAAAAGAATTTTTGGTTTCCTTTTAAATTATGAAGAAGGTCAATTAAGTTAGCTAAATTATTTTGATTGATGTCCGAGTTGTTGAAAGTCTAACCTATTTGATTCGGCTAGACGGCTGTCGAAAAATATTTATGGAATTCAAGCATTCTCGAGTATTTATGCCAAACTAGATTGCTCTGGTGCGGATTCAGATGTTGAAAGGCTGAGGTGAACAACCCTATATAGGGGACATGTTTTCGGAGACAATGGTTCCGAAAGTGACGCATATAGGTACGATAGGTTGATCACCTAGAGTACTTGTAGAGGGTGTTTATAGTCTTTGTGATTGATAAACATTCTGTGGAAAGGGTTTACAGTGTGAAGGATTTTGTTGAAGCACTAGTAAACCTAGAGAAGAGTTCACGGTCTTGTGATCCCTCAACATAATTTGGAATCTGAGTCATTCATACTACTTCCTATATTATTGAATGATTGTGGAAGATTCTTATTCTTTTGAAGGGTGAATGTGGTAAGGAGGATATTCCTTAAAAAGAAGAAAGTGGTAGAACGTGACATGTAGTAATGAATGAGTTGAGCAAGCTATAAAAAATTCCAAGAAAGGAATAAAATTCTGAAAGAGAAAATATAAAGTTATTAAATAGAATTGGTAATCTTCATAATGGGACCAAGTAGAGAGGTTTCGGTGATTCCGAGGACAGAATCCTTATAAGGGGAGAGAATGTAATAACCTGAATTTTCAGAAATTATTAAAATAAGTATTTAGTAAATAGAATTCTTATTATAGAATGTGTCAGGTTAAATAAGAAAATATATATAAGTGTTATATATTTTGAATTTTGTGTTATGGGTGGGAAGAAATTCATAAATGAGATTTTATAGTTGGTTAAACTATTAAGGAAAGATAGAGTTTTAAAACTTGAAGTTGATCTTTAAATTATTAAAGAAAGTAGTAATCGATGATGTGAAATCAAAGAAGAGATTGATTTTAGATGAGTTAACACTTAAGAAATATGTGCAAAGTATTTAGGAATTTAGATTCTATTTCTGCTAAAGAAGAACTTGGTCGCATCTGAACTTAAGGTGGCGTAGCTGCACCACTTCCAAGCTTATGACCAGCGCAGCTGCGCCGGTCTGCAGAAAGTTCTAAGTAAGTTTGTGAAATTTAAATTTCAAGACATATATATTAAGGACTCATATGTGTAATAAAAGTCATAATTGATTATTAAGTTGTCCATGAATAGATTAAGTTAGCAAAATATGATTTGAATAAGAGTTAATTAATTAACCCGGAATAAATATTGGTTAGTTAGGTGATATTATGGAATATTATATTACAAAGCCTTGTATGGTAGTGGCGTGATAGTAAATGAAAAAGAGTTAATTCACTTACATAAGACGGTGAATTAATATATGTGTTTTACATAAGAGGATGAAAGGAATATGTTAATTAAAATTTGATATTTTAAATATATTACATAGTATTGTAATATATAAAAGGGTTAATATTTGAAAGATAAGTGATTAATAAAAGAAGAGAACCAAAATAATTATAAATAAATATTGGTTAGAGATTTATGCATTAAGTTATGGCTAACTGAAAATGTATTGGGACAATTTATAGAAGAAAAGGAATTGAAGAACTATAGTATAATAATTAGTTTTGTACATACTAATTATTTTAAGAAAATGGTTATCTTAAATAAAGGTGTTATGAGTATAAATTCATAAAGACTAGTATAATAGTTCTACATATTATAAGTGTGCAATTATTTAAAGTAAGCTAAATAATTTAGCATTAAGGTAAAGTGTGTCATACAAACTTTATATTAAATGAATATTAAATAACGTGGAATTGGAAAAAAGTTAAACGTGGCCTAGACCCCTAATATTTTATTGTTGAGATTATGAGCTTGAGTTATATAACTCTAGTAAGTGGGATAAATGAGCCTTGTGTGACATGAGTATTAAAGTTAAACAAGACTAAAGGTTTAACTGGAATTATTAAAAGAGAATTAATGGTAAGGGAATAAATGATTGATGTTAATTAATCATTGTGATATTTACGTGTGATAGGAAATAATGGGTTGAGTGTACCCAACTGAATTATATTTAGCCCAATTAAAATATTATTTGGACTAACTCCGTGTACCTGAGATACATGAATATATGTGTTGAATATATTGTATATGAATGTATTTGTGGGGGTACATATATGAAAGTGTGTGTATATGTGCCCATAACTTAATTTAATGTAGTAATGTTAAGTCATTATAATTGATTTAATAAGCTCAAAAGGAATTAATTTTAGTAGAATGGAGACCATTTTTCGAATAAGTACGGAAGAAATAGAGCTTATCCCAAATTCATTGTCCCAAATAATTATCAGCCGTGTATAGGCCATTGGCCTACCCCGAGTTAATGTTTATAACTTGGATGACATTCCGAGTCAAGTGAACCGGACGTTGTAAGATAAGAATAAGGTAATGTAAAATGCTTAATGCTATAAATGCATAGAATTAATATGGGATGATCGTTCTGAGTATACAAAAGACTGTATAACTTGGACGATAAAGAATGAATCCTGAGGTATGGCATTTAGTTGCTAGAAAGCCATAAGGAATAAGAAATTGACTTAACGAACGTTATAGTTTAATGGTTCGGATAAATTAAGATAAGTTAGGTTGTGGTATAATCGTAACCTTTGATGGTTGACATATGGGAGCTAGGCTAAACAATTCCTTCAGAGAGCGAAGGTATATACGAAACTGGCAACCGATCTAACTCACTGTGATGGCAGTGTAGATGAGACGGGAACTTGTTTGTTGGTTATTTGTGGGAAACCAATTAGAGTACCATATGGACTACTAGCAGAGACGCGATGTGTACTGAGTCCTAGAAAGGTTATAAGAAGAAGATAAGAATGTAAATCATCAAAGATTATGAATGTATGAATAAGACATCTCCGTATGTCATGAAGCCGTAAAGCGGTATGGTACAGAAACAACTACAACTTAATTATTACAATTGTCATGCAAAATACGACAACACATATACTGTTAGTTTAAATACAAATATTGTCTTCTAGATAATATTCACACTCAAATAAGTCATCGTTACAATTATTGATACACTATTTTACAAAATAGTGAGGACTGCTAAAACAACCGACTTGAAATATCACTCCACACCCCGACTAGTTTCCGCTATATTCTCGTCTCTTGAGAAGAAAAATGGAACAAAAAGGAAAAGGGTGAGCTCAACTAGTCCAATAAAGAATATTATGACTAAGATAATGTAGAACAAATTATCGTTAGCCTTCAATAAATCAGATAAAATATATTGAACAACCAGTTTTAGATCAATATTCGCAGTGGAAATAACAATTCATTAGAAGAGTTAAGTAGAGAATGAAATCTACTATCATCTATGAATTTAAAAGTTCATCATCAATATTTTTTTCCTATAACATCAATCAATATACATCTTGAATCAAATATCCATCTTTGCACTACGGGCCAAAGATATTCATTTGTATCACCAGTTGGTCATGTTCATCTCAATACACCTGTTCATCTTTGCACTACGGGCCAAAGATATTCATCAGGTAATCATTCATCTTTGCACTACAGGCCAAAAATATTCAGTTATATCATCATTTAGGACTGAGGATGATGAAAAATATTTTTAAGAAACGAATCTAGTGAGACAAAAGGACAAAGATTAGGGATTCGTACTTTAGATAATCTAAGTTCAAAAATACTCCATAATAAATCATAGTAGAGTGAAATTCAAGAATGATGATCAAAACATGGATACAATCAAAGATAGTAACCATAATAGACATCTTGGACAAAGAAGAGAAAATTGTATTTTTTTGTGAATAGTGTCGTATTTGTGAATAGTGACGTATTTGTGAATAGTGACGTATACGTGAATAGTAACCCCGACACAAAAAGGTAGAAATTTCATAAAAAAATCATGAATAGTAACCTCGACTTGAAAAGGTAAAAATTTCATAATAAAATTCATACCAATATTTTGGCATAATGATATTGAAAGAAATAATATCATTTACGAAGAAAATAACATCCCTTACCTTAAAAGAACAGTACTTCCGGCTGAAATCTCAGGTATAAGGCTGAAGAAAACTTGTACTGAATAACAACTCTCAAAGTATCTAAATACTCACAAAATACGCTCGATAATATAGAGAGAGAAAACTTGTGATTCTGGTGTGATTTTCAATTCTAACTAAGCACCTTATTTATAGAAAAATGCTTAGAACGCCAAAGCGGACTAAATTAATAAAATAATATTTTATAACAAAATTTTCATGCCCGCCACAATTGATCAGATTTTAACACACCACAGTGGGGCCCACCAAATTTAGAAATTCCACACCAACCAAAGTGGGGCCCATCATAATTTTAATAAAAATATTTATTTCTAAAACATTAATAATTCATAAAAAAATAGCCCTTTTATCAGAAAAATACGAATTATATGTCCTTTCGATAGAAAATTTAATTCTTTACAACTTTATAGAAGAAAGTTTTCCCAAATTCCAATAAGAAAATGTCTGAAATTCAAATACGGATGATTTTTAATACCTCCATTTCGACAAAATACTGATAAAATACCTCAACATTAATTCCTTCATTTATATCCACATAAAAATAAATATTTTCTTATCATATAAATTAATAATTAATTATTCACAAATAATATTACAGAATCACAATTATGACAACCAGGTCGTTTCCAAGAAAGAGGAGGCTTTCCGATAAGAATTTTTCCTTACTAGCGCGCAATTAGGTGACCAAACCCCTTTTCTAGACAGAACTTCTTTAGACATTGCCAATAATGCTATCTAATAATATTATTCAAATAACATGAATTATTGATCTGATAATGGAAAATATTGTGAAGTGACAATTATTGAAACAACAATAATATAAAATATCAACGTAGCAATTATTGAATCAATAAAATAAAATATTGAACAGTAATTACTGTAACAATTATTGAGTAATGCCTTCTTACGTAAGAATCAATAATTTAAAAATACTGTGCAATACCGTGTGCTACTATGCAACCACGAGAATTACTGTATTTTAACCACCGGGTATTCTAACAGTGTTAACGGTAACAATTACGCCGTTATTTATAAAAACTCAAACTTGTCATTTTCCTTCATCTGATCATTTTTCGTTATTGAGCCCACAAATGGCTGCGCCATCGTACGAATATTCCCTGATAGTAAGAATATTCCACGACCAAACGAATATTCCCCGACAACAATGAATATTTTATAACCACTTGCTTATTTTGCAAAATTTGCACATTTCACCCATAACCAAAGCATTATATCAAATTAACACCTTATTATTCACAATAATAATTAGAGAAAATTCAATTTTATTAATAAAAAGTTGGGGTCTTACAACCTCCCCTCCTTATGAAATTTCGTCCTCGAAATTGACGTACGTACATAGTGTTTCAAAAAGGTGAGGATACCTCGTTTTTATTTCCGATTCCAAATCCCAAGTCATTTTCTCAATAGCATGGTTCCTCCACAAGACTTTGACTTGTGGTATAACCTTTGCGCGTAGGACATGCTCATTCATATCCAAGATCTGGACAGGTACCTCCTCATACGTTAAATCTTCGGCTATCACGTCTGGTTCTAACTCAATAATGTGGTTTGGGTCTTTCACATATTTATGAAGCACATATATGTGAAAAATATTATGAACATGAGACATGCTTGGAGGTAATGCGAGTCTATAGGTCACATTTTCTATTCGGTCAAGAATCTCAAATGGACCAATAAATCGTGGATTAAAGTTTCCTCTCCTCTCAAATCTTGTAACTCCCTTCTATGGAGCAATACGTAACAATACATGATCCCCAATATTAAATTCCACATCTTTTCGATGAAGATCCGCATAACTTTTTTGTCAATCCTGTGCCGTTTGTATATGTTGTAAGATTATTTGGATCTTCTCTGTAGTCATACGTACCAACTCTGGTCCCAACAACTTTACTTCTCCCACCTCATCCCAACATACTGGAGAGTGATACTTTCGTCCATACAATGCTTCGAATGGAGCCACACCTATACTTGTCTGATAACTATTATTGTAGGAGAATTCCACAAATGGTAGGCACTTATCCCAACTCCCTTTGAAATCTAGGACACAAAGTCTTAATAGATCTTCAAGAGTTTGAATAGTCCTTTCTGATTGCCCGTCCGTTTGAGGATGGTATGCCGAAATGAATCGTAAATCTGTGCCCATAGCTTTCTGCAAGCTAACCCAAAATCGTGAAGTGAATCTTGGGTCACGATCCGAAACTATGGATACTGGCATGCCATACAATCTCACAATCTCATTCATGTACATACGAGCAAAACGTTCAAGGGAATAAGTCTCTCGTATCGGCAAGAAATGAGCAGACTTGGTTAATCTATCAACAATAACCCAAATCGCATCTATGCCTTGAGAAACCTTGAGAAGACCCATAACGAAATCTATGTTAATGTCTTCCCACTTCTATTTTGAAATCTCAAGTGGTTGCAATGGACCCTTTGGCACTTGATGCTCCACCTTTACACGTTGACAAGTTAAACACCTTGATATAAACTCCGTGATCTCTCTCTTCATATTTCTCCACAAAAATATATGTCGAATATCATGATACATTTTGGTACTCCCACGATGGATTGCAAACGGTGTGTTGTGTGCCTCCATCATGATTCTATGCTTCAAGTCAGAATCGTTAGGAACACAAAGTCTGGAGTTGACTCGAAGTATTCCTTCTTCATCGATTCTTGCTTCTGAAATAGCACCTTCTTGCACTTACTTCTTCATACGCATCAGCTTCAGGTCTATAGCTTGAGCCGCTTTAACTTTATCGATTAAAGTCGATTTTACTTGTATATTTGACATCATCACGTGGGTCCCTGGAGTCTTTAACTCTATCTCCATCATTTGCAAGTCATACCAAATGGGTCTTTGCATTGACAATATCGCACTCGTACCCGGATATGATCTTCTACTCAATGCGTCAGCTACCACGTTTGCTTTTCTAGGATAGTATTGGATGGTATGATCGTAATCTTTCAACAGCTCGAGCGAACGTCGTTTCCATATGTTGAGTTCCTTTTGGGTGAAGAAATATTTGAGGCTTTTATGATCCGTATAAATCTTCACTTTCTCCCCATACAGGTAGTGTCTCCAGATTTTCAACGCGAAAACGACTGCTGCCAACTCCAGATCATGAGTAGGATAATTCCTCTCATATTTTTTGAGTAGTCGCGAGGCATAGGCTATGATTTTCCCATGTTGCTTGAGAACACATCCTAACCCTTTACTTGAAGCATCACTGTAGATAACAAATGTAAGACCCCGAATTTTATGAAATAAAAGTATTCAATTTTTCTTATAATTACTATTCAGTAAATGGTTAAATTGATAAAAAGTTAAAGTTAAGGGTGATATATGAATATTTTTCAAAATAAGCAAGTGGTTATAAAATATTCATTTTGTCGGGAAATATTCGTTTGGTCGTGGAATATTCTTTCTGTCGGGGAATATTCGTGCGACGGCGCAGCTATTTGTGGGCCCCATAACGAATAACTGTCGGGTGAAGGAAAACGACAAATTTGAGTTTTTACAAATAACGGCGTAGTTGTTATCGTTAATACTGTTGAAATACCCGGTGGTTAAAATACAGTAATACGCGTTATTGCACAGTAGCCACGGTATTGCACAGTATTTTTGAAATTATTGATTCTTACGTAAGAAGGCACTACTCAATAATTGTTACAGTAGTTACTGTTCAATATTTTATTTTATTGATTCAATAATTGTTGCGTTGATATTTTATATTATTGTTGTTTCAATAATTGTTGCTGCACAGTATTTTCCTTTATCAGATCAATAATTCATATTATTTGAATAATATTATTAGATAACATTATTGGCAATGTCTAGAAAGTTCTGTCTAAGGAGAGGTTTGGTTATCTGATTGCACGCCAGTAAGGAGAAATTCTTATTGGAAAGCCCCCTCTTTCATGGGAACGGCCTGGTTGTCATAAATGTGATTCTGTAATATTATTTGTAAATAATTAATTATTGATTCATATGATAAGAAAATATTTTTTTTATGTAGATATAAATGAGGGATATATTTTTGTGGTTAAAAAATGAAGGAGTTAATGTTGAGATTTTTATCCGTATTTTTGTCGGAATGGAGGTATTAAAAATCAGGGTTTTTGAGATATTTTGCGGGGGTTATAATTTTTAATCCGACCGTTGGATCGTGGTAATTTTTGGATATGTTATACATATATAAGTTGAGTATATGTCCACAAATTTTGAACCGTTAAAAATGAACGTATGATTTATTACGAATTTTACGAGATGACTGGTTCAGAAATTGTTGAATTTTCGGAGTTTATCATTTTGGTGGAAAATTCTAGAATTGGTGGGCCCCACTTGTGGTTGGTGAAGAAATGTGCTGAATTATATTTCAAATGTGGTGGGTGGGAATAGTAGCAGGTAAAGCCATCAGGTTGCAGGTCAAACCTACCAAAATTTTCCTATAAATAGAGGGCTAAGTTAGAATTGAAAATCACACCAGAAACATAAGCTTTCTCTCTTTCTCTCTCTATATTATGAAGCATATTTTGTGAGATTTTAGATACTTGGTGAGTTGCTATTCATCAGTGCAAGTTTCCTTCAGCATCATATCCGATATCCAGTCAGAAGTACTGCTCTTTTGAGGTAAGGGATTGTAAGGGATTGTAAGGGATAGTAAGGGATATTAAGGGATTTTAAGGGTTATTATGATTTTCAGTTTCGTAATTTTTCTGAACTTCAAAAATTCTGGAAAAATTTGAAATGATATTTTGATGAGTTTTATTGATTGTGTCCAAAAAAGGTGATTTTTGGATGTATAGATTGAGAGTTATGAATTTTATGAGAAAAGACTATTTTAAAAGTAACCGCTTATAATTCCTTGTGGTTAACTCCAAAATTGATGAAATTTTTATTAGGAGTACATGTATATGATAGAAGTATACTCTGTAAATTTCAGAATTTTTAGACAAAAGTACAATTTTTGATAAATGTCTAAATATTCGCCTATTTTGGCCATATGAAAAATAGTAAATGACTTTTAAAAATTCTGAGAAAAATATATGTTCACTATGGGACTATATTATGCTAAATCTCAGAAAAGAAATATTTTTGGAACTGATTTGATATTTTTCATAAAAATAGTCTAGTTATGAGTAAATGAATTAAATATGTTTTGTGAAAAAATAAAATTGGAAAATAGGATTTTATGGCTTGAGAATCCTATATGAGGTATATGCAGATTTTTGATGAGGGTTTCGGTTATGGATGATGAAATTGTAAGAGTTGGCATTTTATGATGATTAAATGCATTAATTAGTAAAGTGTAAACAATTAAAATAAATTGTTTATAAATTTAAGTAATGTTATTCTTTCAATATCATTATACCGAAATATTGGTATGGATTTTATTGTGGAATTTCTATCTTTTGTGTCGGGGTTACTATTCATGAGTTACTATTCACGATTTACTATTCATGAGTTACGAATATTACTCTTGAGATTAAAACTATATGTTGATCATATTATTTTTATCATCATATATAACATTTTTATAACCCTGATGTTGAAATTCTCTTTTACTGGAGTGTAAAGATGGGTAGATTATTGGTATGATCATGACTAGGGTTCTCTTTGGCCTGTAGTGCAAAATTGAATTATGACTGGTATGATCATGACCATTGAATTTATAATTGAATATCTTAAGCTTAAGTGCAAAGGTGAATTGATCAACATGGTTATAATTATTGTTTATATAAATTCTGAAATGATTATATATTTCTTTGAGATATGAATATATTTGGCCTGTAGTGCAAATATGAATTGTTGATGAATATCTTTGGCATGTAGTGCAAAGATGGCCTGTTGATGAATATCTTTGCCCTGTAGTGCAAAGATGAACTATTGTTGAATATCTTTGGCCCGTAGTGCAAAGATAATTTGTTGATGAGTATCTTTGGCCCGTAGTGCAAAGATGGATTTGTTAGTATGATTATAAACAGGAACTGTGATTTGGTATAACCATGATCTTTGATGTTTCAGGTAAAGACAGGTGATGAAAATATTCTTCGTCCTGGGTGCGAAAAAAAATTTATAGTCACAATTATGATTATGAGTTATTCATATGATTGTGGAAAGGAACTGTTGAGTGATGTTACATGGATAAAATATTGTTGGCGGATTTTTAACATGGAGAAGATAATAGACTTTATAGTCTATTTGACTCTTCTAATGGATTGCTCGTTCCGCTGCAACTATGGTCGAAATTTTTATCATTTACCATATGTTCTAAATCTCTGATTTATTATTGATGAAGGCTATTGATAATTTAATTATCTTTAGTCATGACATTCTTTACTGAGCTAGTTGTGCTCACCCTTTTGCTTCACAATTCCTTTCAGGTAATAAGAGTGTAGCTGGGTCGAGCGGGGGTAACAAGGGAATAGAACGGTGGTCATCATTTAGTAGTTATATTTGGTGAAGAAAATAGGGTGAGGCGAACCCAACGTTGGAAGGGTGTTTTGTCACTATCATACAAGATGTCTAATGACATACAACCTCGTGTCATCATAGGACAGGGTTGTGCTCATCCACTTGCTGAGTATATCTATGGGCACTACCTATATAATCTTGGTGTTTGTTTGAAGTATAATTCTCAATTAGAGACAGTGGAGATAATGATAAGTCAAGAGAAGACTCACCATTGGGAAGAATATGATAGTAATCTTCTCGTTTTTCTTTGGGGTCTATTGGGTCAACATAGGATAATTCTGTGGCCATATGATATCTATCATAACCTAGACGCGTGGCCTCCCATGTACGAAAGTTTCCTTGAGCACTTTCCAAAGATTCTAATTTCTAAAACAGTTTTTGACTATACCTTTATGTAAGGTGTTATTGTGAGGTGATGTCCACGGTTGGAACAAGAGTTACATTTGGTATCAGAGCTATAAGTAAAGAGCCCCGAGCCTCTCGCTGGTGACTTCCTGTTGATGGGGGATGCACCGAAGCCAGACTCTCCGTAGGGGACGCCGTTCTGCTATATATTTCTTTGAGATATGAATATATTTGGCCTGTAGTGCAAATATGAATTGTTAATGAATATCTTTGGCATGTAGTGCAAAGATGGCCTGTTGATGAATATCTTTGGCCTGTAGTGCAAAGATGAACTGTTGTTGAATATCTTTGGCCCGTAGTGCAAAGATAGTTTGTTGATGAGTATCTTTGGCTCGTAGTGCAAAGATGGATTTGTTAGTATGATTATAAACAGGAACTGTGATTTGGTATAACCATGATCTTTGATGTTTCAGGTAAAGACAGGTGATGAAAATATTTTTCGTCCTGGGTGCGAAAAAAAATTTATAGTCACAATTATGATTATGAGTTATTCATATGATTGTGGAAAGGAACTGTTGAGTGATGTTACATGGATAAAATATTGTTGGTGGATTTTTAACATGGAGAAGATAATAGACTTTATAGTCTATTTGACTCTTCTAATGGATTGCTCGTTCCGCTGCAACTATGGTCGAAATTTTTATCATTTACCATATGTTCTAAATCTCTGATTTATTATTGATGAAGGCTATTGATAATTTAATTATCTTTAGTCATGACATTCTTTACTGAGCTAGTTGTGCTCACCCTTTTGCTTCACAATTCCTTTCAGGTAATAAGAGTGTAGCTGGGTCGAGCGGGGGTAACAAGGGAATAGAACGGTGGTCATCATTTAGTAGTTATATTTGGTGAAGAAAATAGGGTGAGGCGAACCCAACGTTGGAAGGGTGTTTTGTCACTATCATACAAGATGTCTAATGACATACAACGTCGTGTCATCATAGGACAGGGTTGTGCTCATCCACTTGCTGAGTATATCTATGGGCACTACCTATATAATCTTGGTGTTTGTTTGAAGTATAATTCTCAATTAGAGACAGTGGAGATAATGATAAGTCAAGAGAAGACTCACCATTGGGAAGAATATGATAGTAATCTTCTCGTTTTTCTTTGGGGTCTATTGGGTCAACCAAGGATAATTCTGTGGCCATATGATATCTATCATAACCTAGACGCGTGGCCTCCCATGTACGAAGGTTTCCTTGAGCACTTTTCAAAGATTCTAATTTCTAAAACAGTTTTTGACTATACCTTTATATAAGGTGTTATTGTGAGGTGATGTCCACGGTTGGAACATGAGTCACATTTGGTATATATTTGTATCCAAACTCACAGCATATGTGTTGTTGTATTTTGCACGACAATTGTTGTAATAAAGTTGTAGTTGTTTTCTGTACCATGTATTTGGCGACTCAGAATGGGTTGGATGGAATGGACCTGTTCTGGGGTCGTTACATTTGGTATCAGAGCTTGGGGATATGGTCTCTGGCGGAGATCGGGGAATACAACTAGGAGGGGAGAGATGAGTAAATCCTTCGCTAGTGTGTCCTACCTAAGCTTATTTGTTGGTCAGTCATAATATCGGGATATTATGTGATTTGTTAATTTGTTCAATTAACCCTTGTTTTGAAGCTATATTCTAGAATGATATCTAAAATACAGGAGATGAGCTATGGAGAAATCATGATGACAGGGAAGATGGAATCTGAAATGAAAGCAAGGTATTCTCAACTCTTTGAAATACCAGGTACGTAAATTTCGGGGACGAAATTTCATAAGGAGGGGAGATTGTAAGACCCCGAATTTTATGAAATAAAAGTATTCAATTTTTCTTATAATTACTATTCAGTAAATGGTTAAATTGATAAAAAGTTAAAGTTAAGGGTGATATATGAATATTTTTCAAAATAAGCAAGTGGTTATAAAATATTCATTTTGTCGGGAAATATTCGTTTGGTCGTGGAATATTCTTTCTGTCGGGGAATATTCGTGCGACGGCGCAGCTATTTGTGGGCCCCATAACGAATAACTGTCGGGTGAAGGAAAACGACAAATTTGAGTTTTTACAAATAACGGCGTAGTTGTTATCGTTAATACTGTTGAAATACCCGGTGGTTAAAATACAGTAATACGCGTTATTGCACAGTAGCACACGGTATTGCACAGTATTTTTGAAATTATTGATTCTTACGTAAGAAGGCACTACTCAATAATTGTTACAGTAGTTACTGTTCAATATTTTATTTTATTGATTCAATAATTGTTGCGTTGATATTTTATATTATTGTTGTTTCAATAATTGTTGCTGCACAGTATTTTCCTTTATCAGATCAATAATTCATATTATTTGAATAATATTATTAGATAACATTATTGGCAATGTCTAGAAAGTTCTGTCTAAGGAGAGGTTTGGTTATCTGATTGCGCGCCAGTAAGGAGAAATTCTTATTGGAAAGCCCCCTCTTTCCTGGGAACGGCCTGGTTGTCATAAATGTGATTCTGTAATATTATTTGTAAATAATTAATTATTGATTCATATGATAAGAAAATATTTTTTTTATGTAGATATAAATGAGGGATATATTTTTGTGGTTAAAAAATGAAGGAGTTAATGTTGAAATTTTTATCCGTATTTTTGTCGGAATGGAGGTATTAAAAATCAGGGTTTTTGAGATATTTTGCGGGGGTTATAATTTTTAATCCGACCGTTGGATCGTGGTAATTTTTGGATATGTTATACATATATAAGTTGAGTATATGTCCACAAATTTTGAACCGTTAAAAATGAACGTATGATTTATTATGAATTTTACGAGATGACTGGTTCAGAAATTGTTGAATTTTCGGAGTTTATCATTTTGGTGGAAAATTCTAGAATTGGTGGGCCCCACTTGTGGTTGGTGAAGAAATGTGCTGAATTATATTTCAAATGTGGTGGGTGGGAATAGTAGCAGGTAAAGCCATCAGGTTACAGGTCAAACCTACCAAAATTTTCCTATAAATAGAGGGCTAAGTTAGAATTGAAAATCACACCAGAAACATAAGCTTTCTCTCTTTCTCTCTCTATATTATGAAGCATATTTTGTGAGATTTTAGATACTTGGTGAGTTGCTATTCATCAGTGCAAGTTTCCTTCAGCATCATATTCGATATCCAGTCAGAAGTACTGCTCTTTTGAGGTAAGGGATTGTAAGGGATTGTAAGGGATAGTAAGGGATAGTAAGGGATATTAAGGGATTTTAAGGGTTATTATGATTTTCAGTTTCGTAATTTTTCTGAACTTCAAAAATTCTGGAAAAATTTGAAATGATATTTTGATGAGTTTTATTGATTGTGTCCAAAAATGGTGATTTTTGGATGTATAGATTGAGAGTTATGAATTTTATGAGAAAAGACTATTTTAAAAGTAACCGCTTATAATTCCTTGTGGTTAACTCCAAAATTGATGAAATTTTTATTGGGAGTACATGTATATGATAGAAGTATACTCTGTAAATTTCAGAATTTTTAGACAAAAGTACAATTTTTGATAAATGTCTAAATATTCGGCTATTTTGGCCATATGAAAAATAGTAAATGACTTTTAAAAATTCTGAGAAAAATATATGTTCACTATGGGACTATATTTTGCTAAATCTCAGAAAAGAAATATTTTTGGAACTGATTTGATATTTTTCATAAAAATGGTCTAGTTATGAGTAAATGAATTAAATATGTTTTGTGAAGAAAGAAAATTGGAAAATAGGATTTTATGGCTTGAGAATCCTATATGAGGTATATGCAGATTTTTGATGAGGGTTTTGGTTATTGATGATGAAATTGTAAGAGTTGGCATTTTATGATGATTAAATGCATTAATTAGTAAAGTGTAAACAATTAAAATAAATTGTTTATAAATTTAAGTAATGTTATTCTTTCAATATCATTATACCGAAATATTGGTATGGATTTTATTGTGGAATTTCTATCTTTTGTGTCGGGGTTACTATTCATGAGTTACTATTCACGATTTACTATTCATGAGTTACGAATATTACTCTTGAGATTAAAACTATATGTTGATCATATTATTTTTATCATCATATATAACATTTTTATAACCCTGATATTGAAATTCTCTTTCACTGGAGTGTAAAGATGGGTAGATTATTGGTATGATCATGACTAGGGTTCTCTTTGGCCTGTAGTGCAAAGTTGAATTGTGACTGGTATGATCATGACCATTGAATTTATAATTGAATATCTTAAGTTTAAGTGCAAAGGTGAATTGATCAACATGGTTATAATTATTGTTTATATAAATTCTGAAATGATTATATATTTCTTTGAGATATGAATATATTTGGCCTGTAGTGCAAATATGAATTGTTGATGAATATCTTTGGCATGTAGTGCAAAGATGGCATGTTGATGAATATCTTTGGCCTGTAGTGCAAAGATGAACTGTTGTTGAATATCTTTGGCCCGTAGTGCAAAGATAGTTTGTTGATGAGTATCTTTGGCCCGTAGTGCAAAGATGGATTTGTTAGTATGATTATAAACAGGAACTGTGATTTGGTATAACCATGATCTTTGATGTTTCAGGTAAAGACAGGTGATGAAAATATTCTTCGTCCTGGGTGCGAAAAAAAATTTATAGTCACAATTATGATTATGAGTTATTCATATGATTGTGGAAAGGAACTGTTGAGTGATGTTACATGGATAAAATATTGTTGGTGGATTTTTAACATGGAGAAGATAATAGACTTTATAGTCTATTTGACTCTTCTAATGGATTGCTCGTTCCGCTGCAACTATGGTCGAAATTTTTATCATTTACCATATGTTCTAAATCTCTGATTTATTATTGATGAAGGCTATTGATAATTTAATTATCTTTAGTCATGACATTCTTTACTGAGCTAGTTGTGCTCACCCTTTTGCTTCACAATTCCTTTCAGGTAATAAGAGTGTAGCTGGGTCGAGCGGGGGTAACAAGGGAATAGAACGGTGGTCATCATTTAGTAGTTATATTTGGTGAAGAAAATAGGGTGAGGCGAACCCAACGTTGGAAGGGTGTTTTGTCACTATCATACAAGATGTCTAATGACATACAACCTCGTGTCATCATAGGACAGGGTTGTGCTCATCCACTTGCTGAGTATATCTATGGGCACTACCTATATAATCTTGGTGTTTGTTTGAAGTATAATTCTCAATTAGAGACAGTGGAGATAATGATAAGTCAAGAGAAGACTCACCATTGGGAAGAATATGATAGTAATCTTCTCGTTTTTCTTTGGGGTCTATTGGGTCAACCAAGGATAATTCTGTGGCCATATGATATCTATCATAACCTAGACGCGTGGCCTCCCATGTACGAAGGTTTCCTTGAGCACTTTCCAAAGATTCTAATTTCTAAAACAGTTTTTGACTATACCTTTATGTAAGGTGTTATTGTGAGGTGATGTCCACGGTTGGAACATGAGTCACATTTGGTATATATTTGTATCCAAACTCACAGCATATGTGTTGTTGTATTTTGCACGACAATTGTTGTAATAAAGTTGTAGTTGTTTTCTGTACCATGTATTTGGCGACTCAGAATGGGTTGGATGGAATGGACCTGTTCTGGGGTCGTTACAACAAATCCATCCGAACTAGATGGTATTATCAGAACAGGTGTCGAAATGAGTCTCCTCTTGAGCTCTTGAAAACTCTTCTAACATTCCTCGCTCCATACGAATTTTGTATCTTTCCGAGTCAGCTGAGTTAACGGAGTAGCGATTCGAGAAAATCCTTCCACGAATCTCCGATAATAACCAGCTAAGCCCAAAAAACTACGTACTTCGGTCACTGACTTCGGTTGCTCCTGTGACAAACGAGATTTTGTAATTTAATTTTAATATTTATTGAATTAGATAAATATTTTTCGATGAATTAATTATTAGATTAAATAATTAATTGATGAAATTGTGGTAGATTAATTTAATTTCATGTTATATTTATTAAATTAATGTGGAGAATATTTATTATTCAAGTATGTATTTATGTGAACTTATTAAATTAAAAGAAATATTTAATAAGCCTAATGTTATTTTAATTAATTTAATAATTAATTAGAGATTTAATAATTGACATTATTAATAAATGAGAATTTAATTATATGACTATGTGAATTAATGAGAAATTATTATATTTTATTCAAATTAAATTAAATAATATATTTGAGTTATTGTATAATTGGGTGTGACACGATTTAAACTATAGTATAAGAGAATCATTAAATTAAATGGTTTTGAAACTTATTAATGTCAGCCAAACAAGGCCCTAAAGAGAGTTATTAGCAGTTAACCCATGTTGGGTAACTGACCTCCACATCGCGTCAGTTCTTTACTTTATACGTCTTCTTTATTTCATTTTTTTTTCTAAGTCTGAAAAATAGTTAGAGAGAATTAAAGAATTTTCAGAGAGAATTTAAAGGATTTTTGTGAGAAACTCTGTGATTGAAGAAACTTTTGAAAAAGGGTTTCAAGTCTACTCCTCTACGCTTTGGTAATCTTTTCAACCCAATTCATTTACGTCATTTAAAGTTTTATGAATATGGCTTTCAAAATTCTGTAAAGTCTCTGTAAATGGGAAATTATGTTGTTATACAGATATATGTAATAATATGATTAGCATAACATATTTTATTATATGTTATATAGGTTTCCATATCATCAGTTCATAATTTTATAACGTATGTTATTTACAGAGTATAGAATATGGCCATATGGCCCTTATACGTGAATTTAATATGTCAAACATAAATTATTTTGTAAAATTCTCACTTTTATATAATTATGCATGTTTAAACGAAGAGAACAAAACTTGAATGGATGGAATTGGTGTTATAACGAATCTGTGGTGTTAAATTTTATGATTTATGTTCAAAACTTTCAAGAACATCAAGAACAGTGGAAATTACATGTTTTAATTCAGTGATTATGTGTTTTAATTGGTTAGAATCATTCAATAAAGGTTGGGTAATTATTATGTACGAATACTAGAATGTGAGTATGTTTAATTTGGTGAATTTAGTGACCATATAATGATAATTTCGCTGAACTCTGTGTTCTTCGCGAACTGAGAATCAAAATCTGGAGTTTCGCACCATGGCGCCAACTCCAGAACTGAAGTCCCGCACCGCAGCGCCAAGTATCCGACCGCAGCGCCACGACACCGCAGCGCGAAGACCAAGTATAACTGTGGCGCCGCAGCGCCACTTAGCAGAATGTCCAGAAATGCAATTTTTTTTTTAGTATTCAAGTATAGAAATGTGATATGAACTTAATCTAATGAACATAAAATTATGTTAGAAGTATAATGAGATGTTAAAATAGATTCTTAACATGTCAATAACATAATTTCATGTGAATTGATTTATTAGTTTTTATGCGTGAAGTGTAAATTGTGTAACAATGAGTATGATAAATTAACTAAGTATAGTCATAATTCAAATTAGACAAGAATAATGAGCTTATGATGACTAGTTACATATTAATTAACTGGAGTTGTGAATGGAAATGGTATGTAGGATTAAATCAAGGAACGTGTATAAATTAACGTGTAATCTACGCACGAGGCAAGTTTCCTAACCCTACTTGTTATCACTATTTAAGTTTGTAAATTACTTCAAGTAATTCTCGTTATTATTAAATCAAGTTTGATTTATTATATTAAAGATTAATTATATTTTCAAAGTAAGAATCTGTTATACAATACTTGTTCTATTGTATACCTCTTGAGATTGTTATTCAATTTAAATACCATTTATTGTTGAACCTTGTTAGACTAGCGAACCCTTATTGATTCGACTAGTCCATAGTTGATGAGCGTTCTAAATTTCAGAACCCTTGATGAATTATCCAAACCAAACTTCCTTTAGTGCGGACTCTAATGTTAAATTGAGATGAACAACCCTGTATATGGGATTACTTATGTGTTAGCGTTAAGATATTGTGCACAGTATGGTACTAAGGGCTGATCCCCCTAAGTACGAGAAGAAGAGTCCATAGTCTTATGATTGTTAAAGGTTTCAAGTAACCCTTGATAACCTAGGACATAGTTCAAGGTCTTATGACCCTCAGATTTCTTTTGATTCTTGTTATTCATTCTTGATTCAAAAGTTGAGCTTTATTTCAGAAGTCTTTGATTCATTTGCATGTTATTATATTGTTACTTTCGTTATTATACTTGTGGGCAATTATGCTTACTCTTGCGAATAATAACATTGCAGTTAAGAACAAAAGAACAGACGAACCTTCTACTAGCAAAGGCAACGGCAAGATTAACAAGTGATGAAGACTTGTTGTTTATGTGATGTTGAATTTATGTGTTAAGACTTATGTTAATGTTGTTTAAGACTTATTATTTGTTTATGTTTCCGCACAGATGTTTAAGGTTAGTATGACCTGGGATTGTATTTATTATTCAGATGTTGTAACCCCAATAAGGGGAGGATTTATTTCTATCTATTGCATGGTTTGCATTTATTATGGATAGATAGATATATAATGTTTGTATAGTGAACACCAAATCATGTTGGAATGGAAGTACCCGGATTTAGGGTTGTCACAGGTTGGTATCAGAGCTTTAGGTTATGAACCTTAGGTGGGGGAACAACCTTAGGTAATAGCCTTATAAGAAGAACATAGTGAAGGAAAACTCTTATCGAGTTCTAAGAGATGAATTTCTTAATTCATTGAAGATAATAAATGACTTTATGTGCTTATGTGTTAAATTATGTGCTCACTAGTACGACTTAGTAACTAAAACTTGAAACTGTGTTGTCAGGATGTCGGATGTTGGAGGAGCTAGTCGAGCTGGGGAGGAGGAACCCCGAGTACCTACTGAGGAGGAGCCCCGAGACATTCATGTTGTCAGGGAGCAGTTGATTCAGAGGGAGCCATCTCCGTTGATCACTGTTGTTGGTCAGGAGCATGAGCCTGAGACTGATCCAGAGGAGGATCCTGAGGAGAAAGAGGAAGAAGAGGAGTTCCCACCAAACTCCATTGATGCTGAGATGTACGATGAGCTATATGACCGTAATGTAGAGTTAAGTGACACTGTCCAGGATTTAACTGAGCGGACGATTATCCAGCAGATTACCATCGAGCATAAGGATAGGGAGATTGTGACTCTTCACACACGTGTGGGAAACGTGGAGTGGGATTTGGTTCACGGGAAGGGTCAAAACGAGGAGAAGTCCGAAGAAATAGAGAAGTTAAAGAAGGAACTGAAGGAAAGCTCAGAGAGACTGATCATAGCAGAGGAGGGCTGGGAAAGAGAATCGCGTCGTGCTGATCTTGCAGAAAGGGATTGTCGTGTAAAGAAGGCTAAGCTTGGGGAGACATACTCTACACTTAATAATGCAATGGATGAAGCCCAGGATCGAGTTTTGAGGTACCCAATCCAGTTTGAAGGTCTACCAGCGTACATGTTGGATCGCAGAACGATGTCTCGCATCATGGAAGAGGAACGTAGCAAGGCTATTCGGCGCCTTAACAGGCAGTGATAGTATTTGTTTAATTATGTGAAAAACTTATCTGGTTTTTAGATGTAAATTCAGACGTGTTCATGAACGAATGAATATTTTAATGTTTTAAATCCTGTAGATTCTTGATCTCGGGATAGTTGATGTAAATAGCAGTGATGCTATCATTTGATGTTAAAACTTTTGATTTGAATAAATATATCAAGTTGTTTGAGATAATGTGTTAAGTGATTATATTAAATTGTTGAGTTAAGCCTTAACTATTTAGAGAATTTAATAAAGATCTAATAAGCGTATATTCTTAACAGAAATATGCTGCCTAGAAGAAGACAAAACCGTCAACCAGCTCAGGAAGAGTCAATGAATAACAACAATAACGCCAATGTTAATCATGTCCAACAATTAGTAAACTTACTAGCTGGAGCAATGAAAATCAACCTCAAGCTCCACCGAATACTTCATTCAAAGATTTCAAGGCGGTGGGACAGCCAGAATTTAAAGGCTCCATGAACCCGATCGAAGCTCAGACTTGGGTTATGGATATGGAGAAGGTTTTTGAGGTTGCAAGAGTCAGAGAGGACCAGAAGACCGCTTTTGCAACGTTTATGCTGAAATCTGAAGCCAGTTTTTGGTGGCAAGCAAACAAGGTCCATGAAGGAGAAGGTATGATTACCTGGGAGAGGTTCAAGGAGATATTTTTCGAGATGTATTTCCCGACTACCTCGCAGAACCAATTGGAGGTTCAGTTTCTGGAATTGAAGCAGGGGAATATGCCAGTATCAGATTATGCGGCTAGATTCAACGAGGTTGCAAGGTTCGCCACATATCAAGTGCACACGAACGAGAGAAAAACCAGAAGGTTCGAACAAGGACTGAAGCCGTGGTTGTATAGTAAGGTGTCGATGTTTCAGTTGAAGACATTCGCCGGGGTACTAGAGAAAGCCATACTCGCTGAAGGTGGAAGCGATGCGGTAACCAAATACAATCAGGATCAGAAGAAGAAGAAGAATGAAAGTGAAGGAATTAACAAGGCTAGTGGAAGTAATACGGGAGGAGGTAATAATAATCAGAAGAGAAGGTGGTCTGACAACACATCAACCGAAAACCAGCAAGGAGGTCAGAAGAAAAGGATTGAAGCGTGCCCGACCTGCGGGAAAGCTCATTTGGGAGTGTGTATGAAGGGTAAACGTGTGTACTACAATTGTGGTCAGGAAGGCCACATAGCACCTAACTGTCCTAACCCAAAGAAAGGTGCCTGCTTCACTTGTAGTTCAAAGGATCATTTGGCAAGAGACTGTCCTAAGAAAGGATCTGGAGGGGCAGGATCAGGAGGAAACCGGGGAAATAGCAGTGGAAGCGCTCTGACCATCACAGGACTAACCACAACCAATCGACCAACTGCCAGAACTTTCAATATGACGGTGCAGGATGCAGTGCAGTCGCGTGATGTGGTGTCAGGTATCATTCCGATCAATAGAGTTAATGCTTACGTATTATTTGATTCGGGTGCTACTTGTTCATTTATATCCAATGACTTTGCTAAGAATTTAGAATTGCCTAAGGATGAGTTAGAATACCCCATGAACATAAAAATCGCGAATAGAGAAATAATCCATGTTAAGTACGTGCATAAGAACTGTAGAGTAGATATTAAGGGTAATAGCATGAACGTAGATCTTATCCCTATTCGACTTGGGGAATTTGACGTTATCTTGGGAATGGACTGGTTATTCAATTACGGAGCGGTAATTGATTGCCAAAAGAAGCGTATTAACCTTATGACTCCGTCAAAGGTTATGTTTTATAATAGCAAGTCGCCTAGACAAGCGAGTTGTCTAACGATGATGTAGGCCAGGAAGTTGTTACGACAAGGATGTGTAGGATATTTAGCTTACATAATCAACAGTCGTAAAGAGAATCTGAAAGTAGAGGAGATACCAATAGTGAGAGACTTCACCGACGTATTTCCAAACGATTTACCAGGACTTCCGCCAGATAGAGAGGTTGAATTTGTGATCGATTTGGCACCAGGAACAGTTCCAATATCGAAGGCACCGTACCGAATGGCGTCGGTAAAAATGAAAGAATTGATGGTACAACTATAAGAATTACTGGACAACAAGTACATTCAACCGAGCGTATCGCCGTGGGGAGCGCCGGTGTTGTTTGTGAAAAAGAAGGTCGGATCGATGCGACTCTGCATTGATTACAGAGAATTGAATAGGGTCACGATTAAGAATAGATATCCATTACCGAGGATCGATGATCTGTTTGATCAATTGAAGGGAGTGAAATACTTTTCCAAGATAGATTTGAGAAGTGGTTATCATTAACTAAAGGTGAGACCAGAGGATGTACCGAAGACAGCGTTCAGAACACGATATGGTCACTACGAATTTTTAGTAATGTCGTTTGGTCTAACGAATGCTCCTGCAACATTTATGGGACTAATGAATGGTGTGTTCAAGCTATTTTTGGACAAGTTCGTAGTGGTATTTATAGATGATATTTTGGTATATTCGAAAACCAAGGAAGAACATGAAGAGCATTTGAGATTAACGTTGGAAGTGTTGAGAATGGAGAAGTTGTATGCCAAATTTTTGAAATGCGAATTCTGGATCGAGCGGGTATAATTTCTTGGGCATGTGATCGATAAAGACGAAATTTTGGTAGATCCATCCAAAGTTGAAGCCGTGATTAACTGGGATCAGCCGAGGACGCCGTCGAAAGTACGAAGTTTTCTTGGATTGGCAGGATATTACAGAAGATTCATTCAAGACTTTTCCAAGATCGCAACTCCGTTAACGAATTTGACTCAAAAAGCTATGAAATTTGTTTGGACGGAGAAGTGTGAGGAAAGCTTTCAAGAATTGGAGAAGAGGTTGAGTACAGCACCTGTGTTGTCTCTTCCGGACGATACAGGAAATTTTGTGGTTTATAGTGATGCGTCGCATAAGGGACTTGGCTGTGTGCTTATGCAGAACGGTAGAGTCATTACGTATGCGTCACGACAATTGAAAGATTACAAGAAGGGGTATCCGACCAGTAGAGTCATTTCTGGACATTCTGCTAAAGGACATTCTGGACATTATTATTACTTTCGTTATTATACTTGTGGACAATTGTGCTCACTCTTGTGAATAATAACATTGCAGTTAAGAACGAAAGAATAGACGAACCTTCTACTAGCAAAGGCAACGGCAAGATTAACAAGTGATGAAGACTTGTTGTTTATGTGATGTTGAATTTATGTGTTAAGACTTATGTTAATGTTGTTTAAGACTTATTATTTGTTTATGTTTCCGCACAGATGTTTAAGGTTAGTATGACCTGGGATTGTATTTATTATTTAGATGTTGTAACCCCATAAGGGGAGGATTTATTTTTATCTATTGCATGGTTTGCATTTATTATGGGTAGATAGATATATAATGTTTGTATAGTGAACACCAAATCATGTGGGAATGAAAGTATCCGGATTTAGGGGTGTCACAGCTCCCAACTTTGTATTGCTTTAATCTTAGCCGGGTCAATAGATACTCTATGTTTTGACACCACGTGCCCAAGAAATACTACTTCCTCAAGCCAGAACTCGCATTTCTTCAGCTTGGCATATAGCTTGTTTTCACGAAGCCTTTGAAGTACCAGCTTCAAATGGCACTCATGATCTTCGCGGCTTTTGGAATAGATGAGGATGTCATCAATAAAAATAACAACGAACTGATCCAAATATTCCTTGAACACATGGTTCATCATGTTCAAGGTCAATAAAGAATTCAACTTCTCGTTCTAGGGGTAGACCGGGAAGTTCTTTAGGAAATACGTCAGAAAATTCATTAACAACGGAAATATTATTCAAATCTGACGTATTTTTGTTCAAGTACGTGACATGCGCTAAGAAAGTTTGACATCCGTTTTTCAATAAACGAATGGCTTTATGACTTGATATGACAGTGATTGACTTTAGTGGTTTGGTTGCTTGAATATGTATAACAGGTTGGTTAGGAATATGAAAACTAACAACCTTACGAAAATAATCAATTTTAGTATGATGAGTGGTTAACCAATCAATCCCTAAAATCACATCAAATGCAAGTATTTTCAACGAAATAAGATCGACATGAAATGTGATGGTCCCTACTTGAATCAAGCAAGATTTATAAACAGTGGATGTAATGAAAGTTTCTCCTAACGGAGTTTCAACAGATAAGTCAAAGTCTAATTTCTCCGGAGTCAAGTTCAAACGTTGAGCACAAACAGGAGAGATAAAAGAATGGGTAGAACTGGTATCTAGTAAGGTATAAACTTCGCAAGAGTTTATGATTAGCTTACCTGTGATCACCTCGTTCGGGTTCCTCGCGTTTTGTGCAGTCACGACAAACGTTCTTCCAGGAACCATCGACTTTGACTTGTCCGGGACAGCCTTTGGAGTCACCATTCCCGCTGGACTTGGTTTCACTACAGGACAATCTCTAGCTATATGACCTTCCTTTCCACAGTTATAACATACCTTGGATTGTAGTGGGCAGTTTGGGCTGATGTGTCCCTCTTTCCCGCATTTATAATATACGGCCGGTGGTCGTTCTCCTCTCCTAGAAATAGTTGATGTTGGTGCTGACGTCTTCACATTATCATTTTTGTACCTTCTCTTTTTAAAATCTCCCCCCGACTCGAATCTTCTACTATCATGGCCACGATTACCACCAGAGTGGTTACCGCTTTTGTCCGGATGTTTTCCTCCCCGCTGGTTGTCATTGCTCCGATGACTGCTGCCACCGGTATGACTCTGGTTATGGTCCCTCAATTGAACATACTCATTATCTCGCGCTAATAATTGAGCCATGTTCACAACATCTGAATATAGAGAGAAAATTTATGAGAAATAAGATATTGCCGAATTTTGGGTTCCAGACCTCTCAGAAACATTCGCGTTATACGTTCCTCATTCTCTTCCAAATGAGGTGCAAACCTGGATAACTCTGCGAACTTAGCCTCGTACTAGGACACAGTCATGTTGTTCTGTTCCAGTCTAATAAACTCTACCTCCTTCATATGACGAATACTTTCAGGAAAGTACTTGTCATTAAACAGTTTTTGAAACATATCCCAAGATATGTTGAGTGCGGCGGGCTGGGTATGCTTTACAGATTTCCACCAGTAATCTTCCTCACCACGGAACATAAAGGTGATGAATGGAACCTTGTTCCTCCGTGCATCCGAAGACATCAAATATCAGGCTTTCCCAAATATTCTGGTGGTCCCAACTCTTTGAACTGCTTGGCTCTGACAAGTCGCGCGTTACTATCATTTTCACACATATTTTGTACACAAGTCTCCCTCATCTGATTTTGCATGAATTGCAAAAAGCTTCTAAACATCCCATCATTCATTGTTTGTTCAGTAGTGTTGTTTACAAGATGAATATTGCCCTCTTCTTGCACGTTCTCCTGGTTGGTGATTAAAGATGTCTCCACGTTCTCATTCACTCCATTGTTAACATTTTCAGCTGTCATTCTCAAATACTGTCATAAAACAAGAGTTAATTAAAGAAATTGACATACCACATATTATCCCTATATTCTAACCAACCAATTAAATACCAAATAAGCTTAGGTAGGATACACTAGCGAAGGATTTACTCGTCTCTCCCCTCTTAGTTCTATTCCCCGATCTCTGCCAGAGACAATATCCCTAAGCTCTGATACCAACTGTGACGCCCCCAAAATAGGTATACATCACTCATTCTTAGTCGCTAAATACATGGTACAGAAATAACTACAACTTCATTATTACAATTGTCGTGCAAAATACGACAACACATATACTGTGAGTTTAAATACAAATATTATCTTCTAGACAATATACACACTCAAATAAGTCCTCATTACAATTATTGATACATTATTTTACAAAATAGTGAGGACTGCTAAAACAACCGACTTGAAACATCACTCCACACCCCGACTAGTTCCCGCTATATTCTCGCCTTCTGAGAAGAAAAATAGAGCAAAAAAGAAAAGAGTGAGCTCAACTAGCCCAGTAAAGAATATTATGACTAAGATAATGTAGAACAAATTATCGTTAGCCTTCAATAAATCATATAAAATATAATGGACAACCAGTTTTAGATCAATATTCGCAGCGAAAATAACAATTCATTAGAAGAGTCAAGTAGAGAATGAAATCTACTATCATCTATGAATTTAAAAGTCCATCATCAATATTTTATCCCTATAACATCAATCAATATACATCTTGAATCAAATATTCATCTTTGTACTACGGGCCAAAGATATTCATTTATATCACTAGTTGGTCATGTTCATCTCAACACCTGTTCATCTTTACACTACGGGCCAAAGATATTCATTAGGTAATCATTCATGTTTGCACTACATGTGACGCCCCCAAAATAGGTCCATTCCACCCAACCCATTCTGAGTCGTCAAATACATGGTACAGAAAATAACTACAACTTTATTACAACAATTGTCGTGTAAAATACAACAACACATATGCTGTGAGTTTGGATACAAATATATACCAAATGTGACTCATGTTCCAACCGTGGACATCACCTCACAATAACACCTTACATAAAGGTATAGTCAAAAACTGTTTTAGAAATTAGAATCTTTGGGAAGTGCTCAAGGAAACCTTCGTACATGGGAGGCCACGCATCTAGGTTATGATATATATCATATGGCCACAGAATTATCCTTGGTTGACCCAATAGACCCCAAAGAAAAACAAGAAGATTACTATCATATTCTTCCCAATGGTGAGTCTTCTCTTGACTTATCATTATCTCCACTGTCTCTAATTGAGAATTATACTTCAAACAAACACCAAGATTATATAGGTAGTGCCCATAGATATACTCAGCAAGTGGATGAGCACAACGCTGTCTTATGATGACACGAGGTTGTATGTCATTAGACATCTTGTATGATAGTGACAAAACACCCTTCCAACGTTGGGTTCGCCTCACCCTATTTTCTTCACCAAATATAACTACTAAATGATGACCACCGTTCTATTCCCTTGTTACCCTCGCTCGACCCAGCTACACTCTTATTACCTGAAAGGAATTGTGAAGCAAAAGGGTGAGCACAACTAGCTCAGTAAAGAATATCATGACTAAAGATAATTCAATTATCAATAGCCTTTATCAACAATAAATCAGAGATTTAGAACATATGGTAAATGATAAAAATTTCAACCATAGTTGCAGCGGAACGAGCAATCCATTAGAAGAGTCAAATAGACTATAAAGTCTATTATCTTCTCCATGTTAAAAATCCACCAACAATATTTTATCCATGTAACATCACTCAACAGTTCCTTTCCACAATCATATGAATAACTCATAATCATAATTGTGACTATAAATTTTTCTTCGCACCCAGGACGAAGAATATTTTCATCACCTGTCTTTACCTGAAACATCAAAGATCATGGTTATACCAAATCACAGTTCCTGTTCATAATCATACTAACAAATCCATCTTTGCACTACGGGCCAAAGATATTCATCAACAAACCATCTTTGCACTACGGGCCAAAGATATTCAACAACAGTTCATCTTTGCACTACAGGCCAAAGATATTCATCAACAGGCCATCTTTGCACTACATGCCAAAGATATTCATCAACAATTCATATTTGCACTACAGGCCAAATATATTCATATCTCAAAGAAATATATAATCATTTCAGAATTTATATAAACAATAATTATAACCATGTTGATCAATTCACCTTTGCACTTAAGCTTAAGATATTCAATTATAAATTCAATGGTCATGATCATACCAGTCACAATTCAACTTTGCACTACAGGCCAAAGAGAACCCTAGTCATGATCATACCAATAATCTACCCATCTTTACACTCCAGTGAAAGAGAATTTCAACATCAGGGTTATAAAAATATTATATATGATGATAAAAATAATATGATCAACATATAGTTTTAATCTCAAGAGTAATATTCGTAACTCATGAATAGTAAATCGTGAATAGTAACTCATGAATAGTAACCCCGACACAAAAGATAGAAATTCCACAATAAAATCCATACCAATATTTCGGTATAATGATATTGAAAGAATAACATTACTTAAATTTATAAACAATTTATTTTAATTGTTTACACTTTACTAATTAATGCATTTAATCATCATAAAATGCCAACTCTTACAATTTCATCATCAATAACCAAAACCCTCATCAAAAATCTGCATATACCTCATATAGGATTCTCAAGCTATAAAATCCTATTTTCCAATTTTCTTTCTTCACAAAACATATTTAATTCATTTACTCATAACTAAAACATTTTCATGAAAAATACCAAATCAGTTCCAAAAATATTTTTTTTCTGGAATTTAGCGTAATATAGTCCCATAGTGAACATATATTTTTCTCAGAATTTTTAAAAGTCATTTACTATTTTTCATATGGCCAAAATAGCCGAATATTTAGACATTTATCAAAAATTGTACTTTTGTCTAAAAATTCTGAAATTTACAGAGTATACTTCTATCATATACATGTACTCCCAATAAAAATTTCATCAATTTTGGAGTTAACCACAAAGAATTATAAGCGGTTACTTTTAAAATAGTCTTTTCTCATAAAATTCATAACTCTCAATCTATACATCCAAAAATCACCATTTTTGGACACAATCAATAAAACTCATCAAAATATCATTTCAAATTTTTCCAGAATTTTTAAAGTTCAGAAAAATTACGAAACTGAAAATCATAACAACCCTTAAAATCCCTTACTATCCCTTACTATCCCTTACCTCAAAAGTGCAGTATTTCTGACTGGAATGCAAAGCCGAAGGAAACTTGCACTGAATAGCAACTCTCAAAGTATCTAAATACTCACAAAATATGCTTCATAATATAGAGAGAGAAAGAGAGAAAGCTTATGTTTTTGGTGTGATTTTCAATTCTAACTTAGCCCTCTATTTATAGAAAAATTTTGGTAGGTTTGACCTGCAACCTGATGGCTTTACCTGCTACTATTCCCACCCACCACATTTGAAATATAATTCAGCACATTTCTTTACCAACCACAAGTGGGGCCCACCAATTCTAGAATTTTCCACCAAAATGATAAACTCCGAAAATTCAACAATTTCTGAACCAGTCATATCGTAAAATTCATAATAAATCATACGTTCATTTTTAACGGTTCAAAATTTGTGGGCATATACTCAACTTATATATGTATAACATATCAAAAAAATTACCACGATCCAACGGTTGGATTAAAAATTATAACCCCCGCAAAATATCTCAAAAACCCTGATTTTTAATACCTCCATTCCGACAAAAATACGGATAAAAATCTCAACATTAACTCCTTCATTTTTTAACCACAAAAATATATCCCTCATTTATATCCACATAAAATAAATATTTTCTTATCATATGAATCAATAATTAATTATTCACAAATAATATTACAGAATCACATTTATGACAACCAGGCCGTTCCCAGGAAAGAGGGGGCTTTCCAATAAGGATTTCTCCTTACTGGTGCGCAATTAGATGACCAAACCTCTCCTTAGACAGAACTTTCTAGACATTGCCAATAATGCTATCTAATAATACTATTCAAATAATATGAATTATTGATCTGATAATGGGAAATACTGTGCAGCAACAATTATTGAACAACAATAATACAAAATTTCAACGTAGCAATTATTGAATCAATAAAATAAAATATTGAACAGTAATTACTGTAACAATTATTGAGTAGTGCCTTCTTACGTAAGAATCAATAATTTTAAAAATACTGTGCAATACCGTGTGCTACTGTGCAATAACGCGTATTACTGTATTTTAACCAACGGGTATTCCAACAGTGTTAACGGTAACAACTACGCCGTTATTTGTAAAAACTCAAATTTGTCATTTTCCTTCACCCGACAGTTATTCGTTATGGGGCCCACAAATAGTTGCGCCGTCGTACGAATATTCTCCGACAGAAAGAATATTCCACGACCAAACGAATATTCCCCGACAACAATGATTATTTTATAACCACTTGTGTATTTTGAAAAATTTTCACATTTCACCCATAACTTTAACTTTTTATCAATTTAACCATTTACTGAATTGTAATTATAAGAAAAATTGAATACTTTTATTTCATAAAATTCGGGGTCTTACACTACAGGCCAAAGATATTCAATTATATCATCATTTAGGACTGAGGATGATGAAAAATATTTTAAAGAAACGAATCTAGTGAGATAAAAGGACACAAATTAGGGATTCATACTTTAGATAATTCAAGTTCAAAAATACTCCATAATAAACCATAGTGGAGTGAAATTCAAGAATGAAGATCAAAACACGGATACAATTAAAGATAGTAACCATAATAGACATCTTGGACAAAGAAGAGAAAATTTTATTTTTTCTGTGAATAGTGTCGTATTTGTGAATAGTGCCGTATACGTGAATAGTAACCCCGACACAAAAAGGTAGAAATTCCATAAGAAAATTATATTTCGTGAATAGTACTCGTGAATAGTATCGTATTCGTGAATAGTGTCGTATACGTGAATAGTACCGTATACGTGAATAGTAACCTCGACATGAAAAGGTAAAAATTTCACAATAAAATTCATACCAATATTTCGGCATAATGATATTGAAAGAAATAATATCATTTACGAAGAAAATAACATCCCTTACCTCAAAAGAACAGTACTTTCGGCTGAAATCTCAGGTATTAGGATGAACGAAACTTGCACTGAATAGCAACTCTCAAAGTATCTAAATACTCACAAAATACGCTCGATAATATAGAGAGAGAGAAAACTTATAATTCTGGTGTGATTTTTAATTCTAACTAAGCACCCTATTTATAGGAAAATGCTTAGAACGCCAAAACAGACTAAATTAATAAAATAATATTTTACAACAAAATTTTCACGCCCACCACAATTGATCAGATTTCAGCACACCACAGTGGGGCCCACCAAATTCAAAAATTCCACACCAACCAAAAGTGGGGCCCACCATATTTTTAATAAAAATATTTATTTCTGAAACTTCAATAATTCATAAAAAATAGCCCTTTTATCAGAAAAATACGAATTCTATATTTTTTCCATAAGAAATTTAATTCTCTACAACTTTGTAGAAGAAAATATTTCCAAATTTCAATAAGAAAATGTCTGAAATTCACATACGGATGATTTTTAATACCTCCATTCCCACAAAATACTGATAAAACGCCTCAACATTAATTCCTTCATTTATATCCACATAAAAATAAATATTTTCTTATCATATAAATCAATAATTAATTATTCACAAATAATATTATAGAATCACAATTATGACAACCAGGTCGTTCCCAGGAAAGAGTGGGCTTTTTGATAAGAATTTCTCTTTATTGGCGTGTAATTAGGTAATCAAACCCCTTTCCTAGACAGAACTTTCTTAGACATTATCAATAATGCTATCTAATAATATTATTCAAATAATGTGAATTATTGATCTGATAATGGGAAATACTGTGTAGTGATAATTATTGAAACAACAATAATATAAAATATCAACGTAGCAATTATTGAATCAATAAAATAAAATATTGAACAGTAATTACTATAACAATTATTGAGTAGTACCTTCTTACGTAAGAATCAATAATTCAAAAATACTGTGCAATACCGTGTGCTACTGTGCAACCACGCGTATTACTGTATTTTAACCACCGGGTATTCCAACAGTGTTAACGGTAATAATTACGCCATTATTTATAAAAATTCAAACTTGTCATTTTCCTTCATCTGACCGTTTTTCGTTATGGGGCCCACAAATGGCTGCGCCATCATACGAATATTTCCCGACAGCAAGAATATTCCACGACCAAACAAAAATATTTTCCGACAACAATGAATATTTTATAACCACTTATTTTGCAAAATTTGCACATTTCACCCATAATCAAAGCATTATATCAAATTAACACCTTATTATTCACAATAATAATTAGAGAAAATTTAATTTTATTAATAAAAAGTTGGGGTCTTACAATAGCTATCCTAAGAGTATGATAAGAAAGTGAAACGAAGGTTTTAAGAACCTAGTTAGAAAACAATGTAACAATTGTTATTACATTGACAATGTAAGGAAATATATGACTGGTGGGCATGAATCCATGATTATAATATTATGTAGGATTACACGAAATGCAGATAGCTATAAGCAGTTAAGTTGTAGTTGATAATCTACGAGTTAGGCAAGTCTTTTAGTTCCTATTTTCTCTATAATGTTAATAATTGTTGATTGATTTATGCTATGATATGGAAGTTTAAATTATATATAAAATGTATATGTGATATGTATGAAATGAATTATGATATGCCATCAAACGTGGACATGTCTATGAGATAGGTATGAGATTGAAAGTCAATCTACTATTATATGTTTTATAAGTTAATCTATATACTTGTTATGTGAGAAGCATCATGCGTATGAGTTTAAATGCTTATGATTGTATAAACTGTGCATGATATTATGTGCTATGTGTCGCATGAAAACTGTTAGAATTATTGGGTTGTTGAGCTCACCCTTGCATATAACCACTTTTACAGGTTAAGGACTCACGGTAAAGTTACGTGCTACTTGATTGATAGAGTTCAATAATATCACAAGAAGATTGAATTGTTTACCTGAAGTTATGATTTTGAACCATGTTTTAGGTTTTAGATGATGTACTTGATAGTTGTTTAACTCTTGTGGAGTTGTAAAACTATACTATTCGATACATAAAGAACATCGAACTGAGATGTAAATTTTATAATGTAACTTTAATGAATCGAAGAATAGAATAAATTTGATTCAAAGATATATAAATGATGAAGGTTGTAATTCAGGGAAATGAATAATGAATTCAGAAAAGTTTTAATTATTCTGCATCTTATTAAGTGTAATGTCGAATATGATGTAAAGTCAAGAATGGTTAACGACCAAGATTGGGAACTGACATATAAAGGTTTTGGGATCGATTCATAGATGTTGGAAATAAAAAGTAAATAATATATTAAATAGTATCAAAGCTAAGTTGTATTCATTAAATTATGAATAGAAGTTATTAATAGTTAGACGAAGATAGTATCGTGACGCACTAGGTCCGACGTTACGGATAACCGGATTTGGGGGCGTTACACTTCTTGTGGCCTCTTCCTCAGCTTTGCGGTCCACGTTCGAACCACGAGGTGTTTGGGCGTCGTAGCACTTTGATTTCTCCACGGGGATGTCTTCGGGGTAAAATCCTACTTTTCCCTTCCCATAGGGTTGTCTTCGGGGTGAAATGACGTTTTTACCCTCCGATAAGGTTAGTTCAAGGAAAATAAAATTTCAAGTGTCTACATGCCTAATTATATTTGCTTTCATATTTTTCTTCGTACAAATTGCATATGGTTCTTATATTGATTGCTAGTTTTTGATAAGTTGTAGTTAATTTATGAATTTTTCATAATTTATGCTTGCCCATATTAATTGTATGAATCATTATTTTTAAAGATAAGGAAAAATAATTTGGGAATTAATTTAGAAAATAAAAAATTATTTATTATGTTAATATTTGGTGGATTTAGATTCCTAGGTAATTTTTCTCATTACTAGTTTTCATCATTAAATTTTTAGTTTGCATACTTTAATAAGTTAATCATCTCCACTATATTTATTCCTAATTTGCCAAAAATATTAAAATATTAATAAAGGATATATTAAAGAATTGATTTAGTCTTAGTGGTTCGACCTGCAGTTGCCAAATCTATAATAGATGTTGTACACTTGCAGTACATAATTTTAATACATCAAGTTTTTGGTGTCGTTGCCAGGGACTAGGATTAATTTTTTTATTCCTTAATTTTTATTTATTTGAATTAGTTTTTAACTCTAATATTTTTATATTTTTTTCAGGATTATCGAAGCAGATCGTAGGATCGAAAAGATAAATATTTTGTTGTTGCGCTTTCTTTGGTACTTCGTATCTCCATATTTTTTTAAAAAAAAAAGTAAAAAAATAGTAGTTTAGTTTTTTATTTTTTTTATTTGCTGCATTCATCCATTCACTCACGTAGAGTACATCATGTTTAATTTTTCTTTTGTTAAATATAAACTGTGGTGATTGCTGGAGGATTGAGGTATGTCAAAAATTCTCGTTCTTTCATAATTCACATAGTTTTAGGACACTTTATTTGTTTACAGATTTTTTATTTTATTTGTGTATTTTCATCTTTAATCTAACATTAAGGGAAAAAACTCATAATAAGATAAGGTAGGGATTTCATCACCCTTCCTTGACCCACGAACAACCCAATTTGTATTTTGACCTTAACTTAATAAAATCAAGTAGACATTGGCCCCTAGGACTCTCAAGTTCAATTAGGAAAAGAAACTCTAAGAGGAGTAAATTTTAAATTAATCAAATTAATGGTGTCTAGACAAGTGGTTCAAAAGGCAAACGCCTAAAGAACGTGTGGTTATTCAATTAGTCATCGTACTCACGGAGAGACTCTCACCTTTCTTACACTTACTTGACTAGTGGTGTGATTAATTTTGAATTTGGTGGACTTTGCGGTGTAACTTGGAACAGTTAGGAGCTGTCTAGATTTTATTTAAGTTGACCTTAAAAGTATTTTTTTAATTATTACTATTTTCTCTTATTTATTTTTTGTGTGCTTATCTGCTTATTTGATAAGTAGTGTGTAAGACCCCAAATTATTAATAAATAAAATTTAAATTCCTCTATTTATTATTTTGAAATAGTAAGGGTTGATTTGATTAATGTGGTTAGTTATGGGTAAAATACGCAAATATTTCAAATAAGCAAGTGGTCCTAAAATATTCATTGTTGTCGGGGAATATTTGTTTGGTCGTGGAATATTCTTGTTGTCGGGGAATATTCGTACGACGGCGCAGTCTTTTGTGGGCCCCATAACAGAAAGCGATTGGATGAAGAAAACGACAAAAATAAGTTGTTTATAAATAACGGCATAGTTGTTACCGTTAATACTGTTGGAATACCCGATGGTTAAAACACAGTAATACGCGTTGTTGCACAGTAGCACACGGTATTGCACCAATTATTGATTCTTACGTAAGAAGGCACTACTCAATAATTGTTACAGTAATTACTATTCAATATTGTATTTTATTGATTCAATAATTGCTGCGTTGATATTTTATATTACTGTTGTTTTAATAATTGTCACTACACAGTATTTTCTATTATCGGAACAATAATTCATATTATCTGAATAATATTATTAGATAACATTATTGGCAATGTCTAGAAAGTTCTGTCTAAGGAGAGGTTTGGTCATCTAATTGCGCGCCAGTAAGGAGAGATCCTTATTGGAAAGCCCCCTTTTTCTTGGGAACGGCCTGGTTGCCAGTACTGTGATTCTGTAATATTATTTATATATAATTAATTATTGATTTATATGATGAGGAAAATATTGATTTTATGTGGATATAGATGGAGAAAATTTTTAATGTGACAATTGTTGAAAATTAATATTTTATTTTTTTTAATAAAATAATTCATTTAAATATATTATTTTAATAATATATTAATGGTGATATTTTTACAATAAATGTGGGATATATGAAGAAATGAGGAGGAAGAGTATTTTTGTTGGATTAAATGTTTAACACATGTTTTGTGTGTTGGTAGACACAATTCTTGACCGAAAATTTATTATAGACTGTAAAATCGTCCGTTTGTGGATTTCGGTCAATTTCTGTTTGGAATTTGGAAAAACTTTCTTCTACAAAGTTGTAGAGAATTTAGTTTCCTATAAAAACTCGCAAGATTCGAATTTTCTGATAAAAGGGCTATTTAATATGAATTATTGAAGTTCCGAAGTTTTGAAATAATTAATTTTTGGAAGTTTTATTTATTTTTATTAACAAAAACGTTTTTTACACTTTGGTGGGCCCCACTTGCACATGTTGATGGCTGATTCCAGATTTTCAAAGGTGGGCTAAGGAAAATTTATAATTATATTATTATTTTATTAAATTTTCTGCTTTGCTGTTCTAAGCAATTTCCTATAAATAGGGTGCTTAGGTTAGAATTGAAAATCACACCAGAAACACAAGTTTCTCTCTATTTCTCTCTCTATATTGAGCGTATTCTTGTGAGTATTTGATATTTTGAGTGTTGCTATACGGTGCAAGTTTCCTTCAGCACTATATCTAGTATTCCAGTCAGAAGTACCGTCTTTCCGAGGTAAGGGATGTTATTTCTTCTTAAATGATATTATTTTTTTCAATATCATTATGCTGAAGTATTGATCTGAATTTTTTATCAAATTTGGAACTTTTCATGTCGGGGTTACTATTCATGAGTTACTATTCACGAGTTACTATTCACGAGTTACTATTCACCAAAAAATAAAATTTTTTTCTTTTCGTCCAAAATATCTATTCTGGATACTAGCTTTGATTGTATCCATGTTTTGATCATTCATGAATTTTACTCCACTATGATTATTTATGAGGTATTTTTGGACATGGAATAGCTGAAATATGAATCCTTAACATTTATTATTTTGTTTCACTGGATTCGTTTCCTTAAAAAATATTTTTCATCATCCTCAGTCCTAAATGATGACATAAATGAATATCTTTGGCCTGTAGTGTAAAGATTAATGATTTCTGATGAATATCTTTGGCCCGTAGTGCAAAGATGAACAGGTGTTGAGGTGAACATGACCAACTGATGAATATCTTTGGCCTGTAGTGCAAAGATGGCTAGTTGATTCAAGATATTTATTGATTGATATTACAGGGATAAAATGTTGATGATTGGCTTTTAAATTCATAGATAATCGTAGATTTCATTCTATACGTAACTTTTCTATGAATTATTATTTTTCGCTGCGAATATTGATTTAAAACTTGTTGTCTATTGTATTCTATTAAATTTTTCCCTGTTGAAGACTAACGATAATTTGTTGTATATTATCTTAGTCATAATATTCTTTACTGGGCTAGTTGAGCTCACCCTTTTCCTTGTTGTTCCATTTTCTTCTCAGGAGGCGAGAATGTAGCGAGTACTAGTCGGGGTGTGGAATGATGGTTCAAGACAGTTGTTTTAGTAGTCCTCACTATTTTGTAAAATAGTGTATCAATAAGTATAATGAGTTCTTAATTGAGTATGAATACTGTCTAGATGACAATATTTGTATTTAAACTCACAGTATATGTGTTGTCATATTTTGCACGACAATCGTAATAATAAAGTTGTAGTTATTTTCTGTACCATGTATTTGGCGACTCAGAATGGGTTGGATGGATTGGACCTATTTTGGGGGCGTCACAGTTGGTATCAGAGCTTAGGGATATGATCTCTGGCGGAGATCGGGGAATAGAACTAGGAAGGGAGAGACGAGTAAATCCTTCGCTAGTGTGTCCTACCTAAGCTTATTTGTTGGTCGGTCATAATATAGGGATATTATGTGATTTGTTAATTTGTTAAATTAACCCTTGTTTTATGACAGTATTTGAGAATGTCGACTAAGAATGTTAACAGTGGAGTAAATGAAACCGTGGAGACACCTGTACTCACCAACGAGGAGAACGTGCAACAGGCTGGCAATGTTCCTCCTGTGAACAACACCACTGAGCAGACGATGAACGATGAGATGTTTAGAAGTTTTTTGTGGTTCATGAAAAACCAGACGAAGGAGATTCCTGTTCAAAATATAGGAAGAAACAATGGCAACGCACAGCTAGTCACAGCCAAGCAGTTCAAAGAGTTGGGACCACCAGAATTCTGGGGAAAACCGGATCCGATTAAGGCGGAGACATGGGTCAAGCAAATTACCAAGATATTCGATGTCTTGGGATGCAAGGAGGAATAGAAGGTTCCATTCGCCACCTTTATGTTCTGTGGCGAGGCAGACTACTGGTGGGAGTCTGTGAAGTGTACCCATCCAGCCGCACTCAGCATGTCTTTGGAGACATTTCAGAAACTCTTCAACGAAAAATACTTTCCTGAAAGTATTCGCCATATGAAGGAGGTAGAGTTTATCAGACTGGAGCAGAATAACATGACGGTGTCCCAGTACGAGACGAAATTTGCAGAGTTGTCCAGGTTTGCACCTCATTTGGTGGAGAATGAGGAACGTATGACGCGGATGTTTCTGAGAGGTTTGAAACCCGGCATACGTCAATATCTCATTTCTCATAAATTTTCTCTCTATTCAGATGTTGTCAACAGAGCTCAATTATTAGAGCGAGATAATGAGTACGGTCAATCGAGGGACCACAACCAGGATCATACCGATGACAGCAGTCATCAGAACAATGATAACCAGCGGAGAAAGAAGAATACGGACAAGAACGACAACCACTCTGGTGGTAATCGTGGCCATGAGAATAGAAGAAGCGAGTCGGGAGGAGATTTTAAAAAGAGGAGATTCAACAATGACAATACAAAGACGTCAGCACCAGCAGCAACTGGTTCCAAGGGAGGAGAACGACCACCGGTCATATGCTATAAGTGCGGAAAAGAAGGACATATCAGCCCAAACTGCCCACAACAGTTTAAGGTATGTTATAACTGTGGAAAGGAAGGACATATCCCTCGAGATTGCACTGTAGGGAAACCAAGTCCAACGGGGGTGGTGACTCAAAAAGTTGTCCCAGAAAAGTCAAAGTCAACGGTTCCTGGAAGAGCGTTTTTCGTGACTGGTCAGAATGCGAGGAACCCGAACGAAGTTAGCACGGGTTAGTTAATTATAAATTTTTACGAAGTCTATACCTTATTAGATACCGGTTCTACCCATTCATTTATTTCTCCTACTTGTGCTCAACGTTTAAACTTGACTCCGGAGAAATTAGACTTTGATTTATCTGTGGAGACTACGTGTAAGACCCCGAATTTTATGAAATAAAAGTATTCAATTTTTCTTATAATTACTATTCAGTAAATGGTTTAATTGATAAATGTTAAAGTTAAGGGTGATATATGAATTTTTTTCAAAATACACAAGTGGTTATAAAATAATCATTGTTGTCAGGGAATATTCGTTTGGTCGTGGAATATTCTTTCTGTAGGAGAATATTCGTACGATAACGCAGACATTTGTGGGCCCCATAACAGAATAACTGTCGGGTGAAGAAAACGACAAAATTAAGTTTTTACAAATAACGGCGTAGTTGTTACCGTTAATACTGTTGAAATACCTGGTGGTTAAAATACAGTAATACGCGTTATTGCATAGTAGCACACGGTATTGCACAGTATTTTTGAAATTATTGATTCTTACGTAAGAAGGCACTACTCAATAATTGTTACAGTAATTACTGTTCAATATTTTATTTTATTGATTCAATAATTGCTACGTTGAAATTTTATATTATTGTTGTTCAATAATTATTGCTGCACAGTATTTCCCATTATCAGATCAATAATTCATATTATTTGAATAGTATTATTAGATAGCATTATTGGCAATGTCTAGAAAGTTCTGTTTAAGGAGAGGTTTGGTCATCTAATTGCGCGCCAGTAAGGAGAAATCCTTATTGGAAAGCCCCCTCTTTCCTGGGAACGGCCTGGTTGTCATAAATATGATTCTGTAATATTATTTGTGAATAATTAATTATTGATTCATATGATAAGAAAATATTTATTTTATGTGGATATAAACGAGGGATATATTTTTGTGGTTAAAAATGAAGGAGTTAATGTTGAGATTTTTATCCGTATTTTTGTCGGAATGGAGGTATTAAAAATCAGGGTTTTTGAGATATTTTGCGGGGGTTATAATTTTTAATCCGACCGTTGGATCGTGATAATTTTTGGATATGTTATACATATATAAGTTGAGTATATGCCCACAAATTTTGAACCGTTAAAAATGAACGTATGATTTGTTATGAATTTTAAGAGGTTGCTGATTCAGAAATCAGGTTATAAATCATTTTTGGTGGAAAATTCTAGAATTGGTGGGCCCCACTTGTGGTTGGTGAAGAAATGTGCTGAATTATATTTCAAATGTGGTGGGTGGGAATAGTAGCAGGTAAAGCCATCAGGTTGCAGGTCAAACCTACCAAAATTTTTCTATAAATAGAGGGCTAAGTTAGAATTGAAAATCACACCAGAAACATAAGCTTCTCTCTTTCTTTCTCTCTCTATATTATGAAGCATATTTTGTGAGTTTTTAGATACTTGGTGAGTTTCTATTCATCAGTGCAAGTTTCCTTCAGCATCATATCCGATATCCAGTCAGAAGTACTGCTCTTTTGAGGTGAGGGATTTTAAGGGTTGTTATGATTTTCAGTTTCGTAATTTTTCTGATCTTCAAAAATTATGGAAAAATTTAAAATGATATTTTGATGAGTTTTATTGATTGTGTCCAAAAATGGTGATTTTTGGATGTATAGATTAAGAGTTATGAATTTTATGAGAAAAGACTATTTAAAAGTAACCGCTTATAATTCCTTATGGTTAACTCCAAAATTGATGAAATTTTTATTGGGAGTACATGTATATGATAGAAGTATACTCTGTAAATTTCAGAATTTTTAGACAAAAGTACAATTTTTGATAAATGTCTAAATATTCGGCTATTTTGGCCATATGAAAAATAGTAAATGACTTTTAAAAATTCTGAGAAAAATATATGTTCACTATGGGACTATATTATGCTAAATCCCAGAAAAGAAATATTTTTGAAACTGATTTGGTATTTTTCATGAAAATGGTCTAGTTATGAGTAAATGAATTAAATATGTTTTGTGAAGAAAGAAAATTGGAAAATAGGATTTTATGGCTTGAGAATCCTATATGAGGTATATGCAGATTTTTGATGAGGGTTTTGGTTATTGATGATGAAATTGTAAGAGTTGGCATTTTATGATGATTAAATGCATTAATTAGTAAAGTGTAAACAATTAAAATAAATTGTTTATAAATTTAAGTAATGTTATTCTTTCAATATCATTATACCGAAATATTGGTATGAATTTTATTGTAAAATTTCTATCTTTTTGTGTCGGGGTTACTATTCATGAGTTACGAAATTACTCTTGAGATTAAAACTATATGTTGATCATATTATTTTTATCATCATATATAACATTTTTATAACCTTGATGTTGAAATTCTCTTTCACTGGAGTGTAAAGATGGGTAGATTATTGGTATGATCATGACTAGGGTTCTCTTTGGCCTGTAGTGCAAAGTTGAATTGTGACTGGTATGATCATGACCATTGAATTTATAATTGAATATCTTAAGCTTAAGTGCAAAGGTGAATTGATCAACATGGTTATAATTATTGTTTATATAAATTCTGAAATGATTATATATTTCTTTGAGATATGAATATATTTGGCCTGTAGTGCAAATATAAATTGTTGATGAATATCTTTGGCATGTAGTGCAAAGATGGCCTGTTGATGAATATCTTTGGCCCGTAGTGCAAAGATGGTTTGTTGATGAATATCTTTGGCCCGTAGTGCAAAGATGGTTTGTTGATGAATATCTTTGGCCCGTAGTGCAAAGATGGATTTGTTAGTATGATTATAAACAGGAACTGTGATTTGGTATAACCATGATCTTTGATGTTTCAGGTAAAGACAGGTGATGAAAATATTTTTCGTCCTGGGTGCGAAGAAAAATTTATAGTCACAATTATGATTATGAGTTATTCATATGATTGTGGAAAGGAACTGTTGAGTGATGTTACATGGATAAAACATTGTTGGTGGATTTTTAACATGGAGAAGATAATAGACTTTATAGTCTATTTGACTCTTCTAATGGATTGCTCGTTCCGCTGCAACTATGGTTAAAATTTTTATCATTTACCATATGTTCTAAATCTCTGATTTATTATTGATGAAGGCTATTGATAATTTAATTATCTTTAGTCATGATATTCTTTACTGAGCTAGTTGTGCTCACCCTTTTGCTTCACAATTCCTTTCAGGTAATAAGAGTGTAGCTGGGTCGAGCGGGGGTAACAAGGGAATAGAACGGTGGTCATCATTTAGTAGTTATATTTGGTGAAGAAAATAGGGTGAGGCGAACCCAACGTTGGAAGGGTGTTTTGTCACTATCATACAAGATGTCTAATGACATACAACCTCGTGTCATCATAAGACAGGGTTGTGCTCATCCACTTGCTGAGTATATCTATGGGCACTACCTATATAATCTTGGTGTTTGTTTGAAGTATAATTCTCAATTAGAGACAGTGGAGATAATGATAAGTCAAGAGAAGACTCACCATTGGGAAGAATATGATAGTAATCTTCTCGTTTTTCTTTGGGTCTATTGGGTCAACCAAGGATAATTCTGTGGCCATATGATATCTATCATAACCTAGACGCGTAGCCTCCCATGTACGAAGGTTTCCTTGAGCACTTCCCAAAGATTCTAATTTCTAAAAAATTTTTAACTATACCTTTATGTAAGGTGTCTATTGTGAGGTGATGTCACGGTTGGAACATGAGTCACATTTGGTATATATTTGTATCCAAACTCACAGCATATGTGTTGTTGTATTTTGCACGACAATTGTTGTAATAAAGTTGTAGTTATTTTCTGTACCATGTATTTGACGACTCAGAATGGGTTGGGTGGAATGAACCTATTTTGGGGTCGTTACATTTGGTATCAGAGCTTAGGGATATGATCTCTGGCGGAGATCGGGGAATACAACTAGGAGGGGAGAGACGAGTAAATTCTTCGCTAGTGTGTCCTACCTAAGCGTATTTGTTGGTCAGTCATAATATCGGATATTATGTGAAATGTTAATTTGTTAAATTAACCCTTGTTTTGAAGCTGTATTCTAGAATGATATTTGAAATACAGGAGATGAGCAATGGAGAAATTATGATGACAGAAAAGATGGAATCTGAAATGAAAGGAAGGTATTCTCAATTCTTTGAAATACCAGGTACGTAAATTTCGGGGACGAAATTTCATAAGGAGGGGAGATTGTAAGACCCCGAATTTTATGAAATAAAAGTATTCAATTTTTCTTATAATTACTATTCAGTAAATGGTTAAATTGATAAATGTTAAAGTTAAGGGTGATATATGATTTTTTTCAAAATACACAAGTGGTTATAAAATAATCATTGTTGTCGGGGAATATTCGTTTGGTCGTGGAATATTCTTTCTGTCGGAGAATATTCGTACGACGCGCAGACTATTTGTGGGCCCCATAACAGAATAACTGTCGGGTGAAGAAAACGACAAAATTAAGTTTTTACAAATAACGGCGTAGTTGTTACCGTTAAACTGTTGAAATACCCGGTGGTTAAAATACAGTAATACGCGTTATTGCATAGTAGCACACGGTATTGCACAGTATTTTTGAAATTATTGATTCTTACGTAAGAAGGCACTACTCAATAATTGTTACAGTAATTACTGTTCAATATTTTATTTTATTGATTCAATAATTGCTACGTTGAAATTTTATATTATTGTTGTTCAATAATTGTTGCTGCACAGTATTTCCCATTATCAGATCAATAATTCATATTATTTGAATAGTATTATTAGATAGCATTATTGGCAATGTCTAGAAAGTTCTGTCTAAGGAGAGGTTTGGTCATCTAATTGCGCGCCAGTAAGGAGAAATCCTTATTGGAAAGCCCCCTCTTTCCTGGGAACGGCCTGGTTGTCATAAATGTGATTCTGTAATATTATTTGTGAATAATTAATTATTGATTCATATGATAAGAAAATATTTATTTTATGTGGATATAAACGAGGGATATATTTTGTGGTTAAAAATGAAGGAGTTAATGTTGAGATTTTTATCCGTATTTTTGTCGGAATGGAGGTATTAAAAATCAGGGTTTTTGAGATATTTTGCGGGGGTTATAATTTTTAATCCGACCGTTGGATCGTGGTAATTTTTGGATATGTTATACATATATAAGTTGAGTATATGCCCACAAATTTTGAACCGTTAAAAATGAACGTATGATTTGTTATGAATTTTAAGAGATGCTGATTCAGAAATCAGTTTATAAATCATTTTTGGTGAAAATTCTAGAATTGGTGGGCCCACTTGTGGTTGGTGAAGAAATGTGCTGAATTATATTTCAAATGTGGTGGGTGGGAATAGTAGCAGGTAAAGCCATCAGGTTGCAGGTCAAACCTACCAAAATTTTCCTATAAATAGAGGGCTAAGTTAGAATTGAAAATCACACCAGAAACATAAGCTTTCTCTCTTTCTCTCTCTATATTATGAAGCATATTTTGTGAGTTTTTAGATACTTGGTGAGTTGCTATTCATCAGTGCAAGTTTCCTTCAGCATCATATCCGATATCCAGTCAGAAGTACTGCTCTTTTGAGGTAAGGGATTAAGGGATTTAAGGGTTGTTATGATTTTCAGTTTCGTAATTTTTCTGATCTTCAAAAATTCTGGAAAAATTTGAAATGATATTTTGATGAGTTTTATTGATTGTGTCCAAAAATGGTGATTTTTGGATGTATAGATTAAGAGTTATGAATTTTATGGGAAAAGACTATTTTAAAAGTAACCGCTTATAATTCCTTGTGGTTAACTCCAAAATTGATGAAATTTTTATTGGGAGTACATGTATATGATAGAAGTATACTCTGTAAATTTCAGAATTTTTAGACAAAAGTACAATTTTTGATAAATGTCTAAATATTCGGCTATTTTGGCCATATGAAAAATAGTAAATGACTTTTAAAAATTCTGAGAAAAATATATGTTCACTATGGGACTATATTATGCTAAATCCCAGAAAAGAAATATTTTTGGAACTGATTTGGTATTTTTCATGAAAATGGTCTAGTTATGAGTAAATGAATTAAATATGTTTTGTGAAGAAAGAAAATTGGAAAATAGGATTTTATGGCTTGAGAATCCTATATGAGGTATATGCAGATTTTTGATGAGGGTTTTGGTTATTGATGATAAAATTGTAAGAGTTGGCATTTTATGATGATTAAATGCATTAATTAGTAAAGTGTAAACAATTAAAATAAATTGTTTATAAATTTAAGTAATGTTATTCTTTCAATATCATTATACCGAAATATTGGTATGAATTTTATTGTAAATTTCTATCTTTTGTGTCGGGGTTACTATTCATGAGTTACGAATATTACTCTTGAGATTAAAACTATATGTTGATCATATTATTTTTATCATCATTATAACATTTTTATAACCCTGATGTTGAAATTCTCTTTCACTGGAGTGTAAAGATGGGTAGATTATTGGTATGATCATGACTAGGGTTCTCTTTGGCCTGTAGTGCAAAGTTGAATTGTGACTGGTATGATCATGACCATTGAATTTATAATTGAATATCTTAAGCTTAAGTGCAAAGGTGAATTGATCAACATGGTTATAATTATTGTTTATATAAATTCTGAAATGATTATATATTTCTTTGAGATATGAATATATTTGGCCTGTAGTGCAAATATGAATTGTTGATGAATATCTTTGGCATGTAGTGCAAAGATGGCCTGTTGATGAATATCTTTGGCCTGTAGTGCAAAGATGAATGTTGATGAATATCTTTGGCCCGTAGTGCAAAGATGGTTTGTTGATGAATATCTTTGGCCCGTAGTGCAAAGATGGATTTGTTAGTATGATTATAAACAGGAACTGTGATTTGGTATAACCATGATCTTTGATGTTTCAGGTAAAGACAGGTGATGAAAATATTCTTCGTCCTGGGTGCGAAGAAAAATTTATAGTCACAATTATGATTATGAGTTATTCATATGATTGTGGAAAGGAACTGTTGAGTGATGTTACATGGATAAAACATTGTTGGTGGATTTTTAACATGGAGAAGATAATAGACTTTATAGTCTATTTGACTCTTCTAATGGATTGCTCGTTCCGCTGCAACTATGGTTGAAATTTTTATCATTTACCATATGTTCTAAATCTCTGATTTATTATTGATGAAGGCTATTGATAATTTAATTATCTTTAGTCATGATATTCTTTACTGAGCTAGTTGTGCTCACCCTTTTGCTTCACAATTCCTTTCAGGTAATAAGAGTGTAGCTGGGTCGAGCGGGGGTACAAGGGAATAGAACGGTGGTCATCATTTAGTAGTTATATTTGGTGAAGAAAATAGGGTGAGGCGAACCCAACGTTGGAAGGGTGTTTTGTCACTATCATACAAGATGTCTAATGACATACAACCTCGTGTCATCATAAGACAGGGTTGTGCTCATCCACTTGCTGAGTATATCTATGGGCACTACCTATATAATCTTGGTGTTTGTTTGAAGTATAATTCTCAATTAGAGACAGTGGAGATAATGATAAGTCAAGAGAAGACTCACCATTGGGAAGAATATGATAGTAATCTTCTCGTTTTTCTTTGGGGTCTATTGGGTCAACCAAGGATAATTCTGTGGCCATATGATATCTATCATAACCTAGACGCGTGGCCTCCCATGTACGAAGGTTTCCTTGAGCACTTCCCAAAGATTCTAATTTCTAAAACAATTTTTTGACTATACCTTTATGTAAGGTGTTATTGTGAGGTGATGTCCACGGTTGGAACATGAGTCACATTTGGTATATATTTGTATCCAAACTCACAGCATATGTGTTGTTGTATTTTGCACGACAATTGTTGTAATAAGTTGTAGTTATTTTCTGTACCATGTATTTGACGACTCAGAATGGGTTGGGTGGAATGAACCTATTTTGGGTCGTTACATTTGGTATCAGAGCTTAGGGATATGATCTCTGGCGGAGATCGGGGAATACAACTAGGAGGGAGAGACGAGTAAATTCTTCGCTAGTGTGTCCTACCTAAGCGTATTTGTTGGTCAGTCAAACTATCGGATATGATGTGAAATGTTAATTTGTTAAATTAACCCTTGTTTTGAAGCTGTATTCTAGAATGATATTTGAAATACAGAGATGAGCAATGGAGAAATTATGATGACAGAGAAGATGAATCTGAAATGAAAGAAGGTATTCTCAATTCTTTGAAATACCAGGTACGTAAATTTCGGGGACGAAATTTCATAAGGAAGGGAGATTGTAAGACCCCGAATTTTATGAAATAAAAGTATTCAATTTTTCTTATAATTACTATTCAGTAAATGGTTTAATTGATAAATGTTAAAGTTAAGGGTGATATATGAATTTTTTTCAAAATACACAAGTGGTTATAAAATAATCATTGTTGTCGGGGAATATTCGTTTGGTCGTGGAATATTCTTTCTGTCGGAGAATATTCGTACGATAACGCAGACATTTGTGGGCCCCATAACAAATAACTGTCGGGTGAAGAAAACGACAAAATTAAGTTTTTACAAATAACGCGTAGTTGTTACCGTTAATACTGTTGGAAATACCCGGTGGTTAAAATACAGTAATACGCGTTATTGCACAGTAGCACACGGTATTGCACAGTATTTTTGAAATTATTGATTCTTACGTAAGAAGGCACTACTCAATAATTGTTACAGTAATTACTGTTCAATATTTTATTTTATTGATTCAATAATTGCTACGTTGAAATTTTATATTATATTTGTTGTTCAATAATTGTTGCTGCACAGTATTTCCCATTATCAGATCAATAATTCATATTATTTGAATAGTATTATTAGATAGCATTATTGGCAATGTCTAGAAAGTTCTGTCTAAGGAGAGGTTTTGGTCATCTAATTGCGCGCCAGTAAGGAGAAATCCTTATTGGAAAGCCCCCTCTTTCCTGGGAACGGCCTGGTTGTCATAAATGTGATTCTGTAATATTATTTGTGAATAATTAATTATTGATTCATATGATAAGAAAATATTTATTTTATGTGGATATAAACGAGGATATATTTTTGTGGTTAAAAAATGAAGGAGTTAATGTTGAGATTTTTATCCGTATTTTTGTCGGAATGGAGGTATTAAAAATCAAGGTTTTTGAGATATTTTGCGGGTGTTATAATTTTTAATCCGACCGTTGGATCGTGGTAATTTTTGGATATGTTATACATATATAAGTTGAGTATATGCCCACAAATTTTGAACCGTTAAAAATGAACGTATGATTTGTTATGAATTTTAAGAGGTTGCTGATTCAGAAATCAGTTATAAATCATTTTTTGGTGGAAAATTCTAGAATTGGTGGGCCCCACTTGTGGTTGGTGAAGAAATGTGCTGAATTATATTTCAAATGTGGTGGGTGGGAATAGTAGCAGGTAAAGCCATCAGGTTGCAGGTCAAACCTACCAAAATTTTCCTATAAATAGAGGGCTAAGTTAGAATTGAAAATCACACCAGAAACATAAGCTTTCTCTCTTTCTCTCTCTATATTATGAAGCATATTTTGTGAGTTTTTAGATACTTGGTGAGTTTGCTATTCATCAGTGCAAGTTTCCTTCAGCATTCATATCCGATATCCAGTCAGAAGTACTGCTCTTTTGAGGTAAGGGATATTAAGAGATTTTAAGGGTTGTTATGATTTTCAGTTTCGTAATTTTTTCTGATCTTCAAAAATTATGGAAAAATTTGAAATGATATTTTGATGAGTTTTATTGATTGTGTCCAAAAATGGTGATTTTTGGATGTATAGATTAAGAGTTATGAATTTTATAGGAAAAGACTATTTTAAAAGTAATCGCTTATAATTCCTTGTGGTTAACTCCAAAATTGATGAAATTTTTTATTGGGAGTACATGTATATGATAGAAGTATACTCTGTAAATTTTAGAATTTTTAGACAAAAGTACAATTTTTGATAAATGTCTAAATATTCGGCTATTTTGGCCATATGAAAAATAGTAAATGACTTTTAAAAAATTCTGAGAAAAATATATGTTCACTATGGGACTATATTATGCTAAATCCCAGAAAAGAAATATTTTTGAAACTGATTTGGTATTTTTCATGAAAATGGACTAGTTATGAGTAAATGAATTAAATATGTTTTGTGAAGAAAGAAAATTGAAAATAGGATTTTATGGCTTGAGAATCCTATATGAGGTATATGCAGATTTTTGATGAGGGTTTTGGTTATTGATGATGAAATTGTAAGAGTTGGCATTTTATGATGATTAAATGCATTAATTAGTAAAGTGTAAACAATTAAAATAAATTGTTTATAAATTTAAGTAATGTTATTCTTTCAATATCATTATACCGAAATATTGGTATGAATTTTATTGTAGAATTTCTATCTTTTGTGTCGGGGTTACTATTCATGAGTTACGAATATTACTCTTGAGATTAAAACTATATGTTGATCATATTATTTTTATCATCATATATAACATTTTTATAACCTTGATGTTGAAATTCTCTTTCACTGGAGTGTAAAGATGGGTAGATTATTGGTATGATCATGACTAGGGTTCTCTTTGGCCTGTAGTGCAAAGTTGAATTGTGACTGGTATGATCATGACCATTGAATTTATAATTGAATATCTTAAGCTTAAGTGCAAAGGTGGATTGATCAACATGGTTATAATTATTGTTTATATAAATTCTGAAATGATTATATATTTCTTTGAGATATGAATATATTTGGCCTGTAGTGCAAATATAATTGTTGATGAATATCTTTGGCATGTAGTGCAAAGATGGCCTGTTGATGAATATCTTTGGCCTGTAGTGCAAGATGAACTGTTGTTGAATATCTTTGGCCCGTAGTGCAAAGATGGTTTGTTGATGAATATCTTTTGGCCCGTAGTGCAAGATGGTTTGTTGATGAATATCTTTGCCCGTAGTGCAAAGATGGATTTGTTAGTATGATTATAAACAGGAACTGTGATTTGGTATAACCATGATCTTTGATGTTTCAGGTAAAGACAGGTGATGAAAATATTCTTCGTCCTGGGTGCGAAGAAAAATTTATAGTCACAATTATGATTATGAGTTATTCATATGATTGTGGAAAGGAACTGTTGAGTGATGTTACATGGATAAACATTGTTGGTGAATTTTTAACATGGAGAAGATAATAGACTTTATAGTATTTTATTTCTATTTGACTCTTCTAATGGATTGCTCGTTCCGCTGCAACTATGGTTGAAATTTTTTATCATTTACCATATGTTCTAAATCTCTGATTTATTATTGATGAAGGCTATTGATAATTTAATTATCTTTAGTCATGATATTCTTTACTGAGCTAGTTGTGCTCACCCTTTTGCTTCACAATTCCTTTCAGGTAATAAGAGTGTAGCTGGGTCGAGCGGGGGTAACAAGGGAATAGAACGGTGGTCATCATTTAGTAGTTATATTGGTGAAGAAAATAGGGTGAGGCGAACCCAACGTTGGAAGGGTGTTTTGTCACTATCATACAAGATGTCTAATGACATACAACCTCGTGTCATCATAAGACAGGGTTGTGCTCATCCACTTGTGAGTATATCTATGGGCACTACCTATATAATCTTGGTGTTTGTTTGAAGTATAATTCTCAATTAGAGACAGTGGAGATAATGATAAGTCAGAGAAGACTCACCATTGGGAAGAATATGATAGTAATCTTCTCGTTTTTCTTTGGTCTATTGGGTCAACCAAGGATAATTCTGTGCCATATGATATCTATCATAACCTAGACGCGTGGCCTCCCATGTACGAAGGTTTCCTTGAGCACTTCCCAAAGATTCTAATTTCTAAAACAGTTTTTGACTATACCTTTATGTAAGGTGCTATGTGAGGTGATTTCACGGTTGGAACATGAGTCACATTTGGGTATATATATTTGTATCCAAACTCACAGCATATGTGTTGTTGTATTTTGCA